>CM020503.1:23307759-23512759 GCA_009823395.1 Thamnaconus septentrionalis
GTGGGGTCGAAAAACAGTGTTGTGAAGCAGCAGCCCGAAGTCCTGAAACGTGACTTTACTGAACTGTTGGATACAATCAGCTGTCTGAGTGAGACTTTGTTTGTCTTGGTGTACGGATATTTCTAAGTGGAAGCTGTATGCTTCAAACATGTTTTAAAATGATCAACAAATAGTTAACAGCTGACTGGCATCAGTCATTTTTTTCCAAGTCACCAAAGACAGCTGCCATTAAGCCACTCCAGATGCCTCCATAATGAATAACTACAGACCTGTGTATGTTGAAGATTATAATAATAATAATAATAATAATAATAATAATAATAATAATAATAATAATAATAATGGCGACACGGTGGCGCAGTGGTTAGCGCTGCCGCCTCACAGGAAGAAGGTTGTGGGTTTGATTCCGGGCCTGGGACCTTTCTGTGTGGAGTTCGCATGTTCTCCCTATGTCTGCGTGGGTTCTCACCGGGTGCTCCGGCTTCCTCCCACACTCCAAAAACATGCACGTGAGGTCAATTGAACACTCTAAATTGTCCATAGGTGTGCATGTGAGTATGAGTGGTTGTTTGTTTCTATGTGGCCCTGCGATGAACTGGCGACTTGTCCAGGGTGTCACCCTGCCTTCGCCCTAAGACAGCTGGGATAGGCTCCAGCAGACCCCCGTGACCCTGAGCTCAGGAATAAGCGGGCATAGAAGATGAATGAATGAATGAATTAATTAATAATAATAATAATAATAATAATAATAATAATAATAATAATAATAATAATAATAATAATAATAATAATAATAATAATACATTTTATTTGAAGGCGCCTTTCTGGCACTCAAGGACACCGTACATGGAGGACGTTGTATTTAACCAGCTCAACAACTTCTTGAATGAAAGTGGAAATGACGATAAATGTCACTCTGGCGCGCTGAAAGAGCTCTGCTGAAAGTGTTGTATTAGTCCTGGTTCTGCTAAAAACAGAAGGATTCTGTTCGAAACTACTAACTGCAGTTCCAGCAAATCGCCACTGGAGGCGGACAAGTCTTCGCCCTCCTGCACACTTGTACGTCAGGGAAAGGAAGGAGTAGTCTCTCTCCAAGATGGCGACGACCATAGACAACAGCAATGCTGTCCAGGCGACAAAGAAAAAGCACCTCGGCATTCCCGAAGCCGTGTTTCTGGTATGTTGAATCTCATCTTACTCACACTGTCATGTATATAACAACTCATTTGAGACGCACGATAGTACTTGAAACGCGGTCGGTTGGTCCTTGCCATGGGCTAGATCGCTACGTTAGCGCCACAGCTAACGGGATGTGTCCGTGAAGAAGGCAGGGCGGCTGCTCTCGTCCATGTATGGACATGAAGGAACCATGTGGCGGCTGGTTCTTACAACGAATGCACTGTCACCGTGTTGGTGCACTTCATCCCAGTCACTCACTGACTTTTGCGCCAAGTCGTACATCAGAACTAAATTGTTATTGCATTTGAAATTAGCATTAGCCTTACCTAACTCGACCTAACCTGTTTTGTGAAATATACTGATGCTCGACTAATTTTAGCCAAAGTTATTTTGTAATTTAGCCAAAGTTTTTCTTTCTTTCATTCGTTGTATGAATTTTAGGAAAGTGTCTGTTTCCATACCCTCGTATTATGTATTACATAATACAAGGGTACGTGTGTCTCTTCTTCTTCTTCTTCTTCTTCTTCTTCTTCTTCTTCTTTTTTAAAAATACACAAACTTTGTTAGGGGGCGTTTTGGACTTCAAGGACATTTTAGAACTGTTGAGCCCCTGGTTGTGTGCTGGACGTCTGATCCAGAGTGCAGAACTGTTGTAAAGCTTGAGAGAAAATCTTCCCGAACAAATTGCCCACAGTAAAACTAATACAAACTAATTCTGAAATGACTTGTACGTTGTATAGGTTGACATCACTGCAATTGAATTTATATCTAGACCAATAAAGTAAAGCCAAGTTTATGTTGCGTACAAAATCTAGTAGTGCAAGGTGACTTACTTGCTTACGTTCTAAATAAAACTAACAATTACTACCAAAGTAAAGCTAGTGTGAACTAACTAAATAGGGCCAAGAAAACACGAGGGGAGCAAATTGAAGCCAGAGTGAGCTAAATCAAGGTGGTGGTAACAATTTGAGGGAATGTGAACTAAATTAACCCTTGTCTTGGTCTTGTTTTTAAGGTTTATTATACACAGATTTTATTGAACATAATGTCAAAATTATTTAGACTTAACACCTATAGTTTTTAATATTTGATTCACAACATAAATCATCAACAACTGATTTTTGTTTGGTTGGTTGGTTTTTCTTTTAATCACACTTAGTTGCATTTTTGCAGGAGGATGTTGAGTCTTTTATGAAGCAGCCTGGCAACGAGACGGCTGAAGCAGTCCTGACAAAGCTAGACGAACAATACCAGAAATACAAATACATGGAGCTCAATCTGTCTCAGAAGAAACTCAGGTAACGTCCAGTGTGTGCATTTCTCTCATGTGTGTTTGCGTGTGTTAATGAGCACACATGGCACCACGGTTTGCTGTTCACTGCCTCCTCTTGTGCAGGTTGAAGAGCCAGATCCCGCAAATCACACAGACACTAGAAATCCTGCGACATATGCAGAAAAAAAAGGTGTGTATATTGCACTGGTAGGCGTCCCGATCGTGTTGAAGGTGTTTTTCCTCCTGAGGCATTTTTCCAAACAGCTGCCGGTCTGTTCACAGGACACAACAGAACCCATGGAGACACACTTTCTATTGGCTGACAATGTTTACTGCAAGGCTTCAGTGCCACCTACTGACAAAGTTTGTCTATGGCTAGGGGTGAGTAAAAACAAATTTATTTTAATTTTTAAGTGTGTTTGTGTGTTCATTTGTTTTTCATTTTACGTATTGATAGTAGGACTAGAAACATTTGTCTTGTGAGTCCTGGATGAAAAACAAAAACATGGATAGTTTTTAGATGAATTTCTATCATCACTGCTCCCACTGATACTTTCACTATTGTCCCCCGAAGGCTAATGTGATGTTGGAGTACGACATCGACGAAGCCCAGGCACTCCTGGAGAAGAATCTCTCCACTGCCACTCGAAATCTAGAAACGCTCGAGAACGATCTGGATTTCCTGCGAGACCAGTTCACCACCACTGAAGTCAGTATCCTTGCACTTTGTTTAGCCCATCCTCACAAGGCATACAGTAAGTAAGTAGTACCTTTACTTCATTCAGGTTATTCAGAAATTCTCCAAAAAAGAGGAGAAGAAGAAAGAAATTATCTGTTACATTTTCCACATGCCACTTTTTGACCCTCTTTGCTTTGTAGCCGACAGAATTCAAACAAATGGACACCTGTGGCAGCCACAGGATCCAATGTAATGTGTGACCATATACCATATAGTGTGTGCAGTGCACATAAACAGTGGCAAAACCAGAGATGCTTAGATGGAGGCAGATGATTCTCTTTTGAAGGGAACGGTGTTTATCAACATTTCTTAAGCTACGTCACATTTTTTACATTGAAGAAAAATCACACTTAACCACCAACCAAAAATATTATAAAATGACACTTTTTAGCCTAATAATGACAACATATACTATTCATTTATTTATACTCAGTCGGTGTGAAACCAGGGCCTGTTTAGCTGCTCACAAAGCTGATATCCTGGGAGGAAAACAGGCTCACGTTCCTTTTAAAGCCTCTTCACTATTGAATGTTAATTTAATTCATTTTTTTTAGACCAATTGGGGGAATTGGATAATTTTTCACAGCACACCTGGCATTATCTGATGGTACAACCACACTGCCCTCAAAGACAACTATTTTCCACTGTTAGACTCAGAACAAAGTTAGATAAATGTCATGTTGAAATGGTTGTGAACAGTATTTACAGTATGAGTTTGGCTTTGGCGAGTCATTCATTTCATTCATTTCTGTTTCTTTCATATATCTGACAAAAAAAAAAGAACACATATATATGTATCACAGCTGATGTCTCCTGCTGGCTTTTAAAAAGGACTATTGCAGTCAAAATGTCTGTCTGTCTGTCTGCCACTATTGTTCCTTAATTGGCTCCTCCCCTCAGACATGGCCCGAGTCTACAACTGGGATGTGAAAAGGAGGAGCAAAGACAACCTCTTGAAATCTGTAAACAAGTCTTAATATTGACAGCGCAACGTTCACACCACCTCTGCCATCTCCTTCTTAGTCAGCAAACACAAACGTCTGAAGAGAAGAAAGCGTATTTGAAATGTTGCAAAAGGTTTGCTTTAATCAGTGCGATCATTTTGTGTGTTGAATATTGGAGCTCAAATTTCCACGTCTGTTTCTGTTGATTTGTTACTTTTTAAAGTATTTTTTCAAGTAAAACCTAGCAAGAAAAAACAAAGGCAATGAGGCAATTTTTGTATTATTTTTTATTGATTTGTCTGTTGTTGGCCTCTCTGGCAGATTGTGTTTGAGGGTTCATCTCTTCTCCTCTGCATTTCCTTCTCGTCCTATGTTTTGGCGTTTCTGCCTCCAACTTCCAACTTTGCTCACACGTGGGCGACTTTAATACTTGAGTTGCTCTTCTTACGAATCTCGCTCATCGCGTTTGAAATTCAGGCTCTTGGGAGTCCAGACAGATTGACTGAAGGCCACCGCATCTTCCTCTGCCTCTTCCCCTTCCCACTTCTTCCTCTTCCTCCGTCCCTTTTTACTTACCACACTTAACCTGATGTCCTGATCCTGTGCTCTGTCTGTATTTATTTGTCTTTCACTGTATTCACTAAACAACGAATGAAGTAAAAGAAGACATCTTTCCTGCTGCTATTTGCATTTGTCGCAGGTTGGTTAAAAACAGACTAATTCCGTTAGATTCTACAATTAAGTACTTAATTCCTGGCACGAATGCCCTCAGAGACACATATCTAAACATAAACAACATATGTAATGCTAAAAACCTGAATACCCAACTGTTGACCAAGAAATTGGAAATTGAAAATTTATTGGAATGATTAATGCAATTTTTCTAAACTCATGAAGATCGTCATGAATAAATTCACTCGGCCAGATCGAGGAAGAAACACAACTTGCCACGCTGCATTGGGAAGCAATGGGTGGTTTTGAATGTGGCTCGGGTATTAGTGAGTATTTCAGCAATATTCTACTGGTATTTTCAAACGCAACCATCTCTGGGGTTCACATAGACCAGCCCCAGAAAGAGAAAATACCCAATGAGCAGCTGTGGTGTGGGAGGTCAGGGGTAACAGGAACTGAAATGACCACTGATCTCAACCTAAGGTCTGCAGAAGAACTCTGAACGCACACTAACCTTGAACCACTGTTGACTCGCTGGCCACCTACCTGGTTACTTGGTGCTCTCGAGGTCTTTGTGTATCTTCCATCTCTTCTCTGTTGCTGCTTTTCCTGCACTCGGGGCCGCTGGGGAACTGGAGCTTATCCGAGCAGTCCGGGTGAAGGCAGGTTACACCCTGCTCAGGTCACCTGCCCTTCACAGAGAAGAACAGTTCACACTCCACCTATACGTGCAAATTAAGAGTCGCTAGTTTAACTGATGCGTGTTGTGTTGATGTATGAGGAAGCCGGAGAACACAAAGAGAGGTCCTGGAGACTCGTCCAAACTCCACAGAGAAGGTCCCAGGGAGAAGGAAGGGTCAGGGGTTTGAATGTGGGCCACACACCACTGATGCCTCCCGCAAGTTATGAGGGAACAATTTCAGCGTAACTCGCTTAATTACAAGACATCAGTGCCTAATATAAACTTTGGAATGTCCTGTTTAGGGTGTTGAAAATGTAAAGTCAGTAAGTAAGTCAGTAAGTCTTTAAAAAAAAAAAAAAAAAAAGTTCAATAGACAAGCAAGAACTGGTGCTTGAAAAATGTAGCAAACAAAAAACAATGTCAACAAGGACGTAGTGTCAACTATGGCCTTTAAAAAGGACTTGATCCAAAATGGATTCAAATAAACAATGAGGCAACAAATTACTGTTCTCCAACATTTCACTAAGTCTGCTGGTTGAACATGAAGATACGGCAACAAGTAGTTTGCCTTTCCACAGCGTAAAAATACAACAAAGGTGAGCAAGGCAACTTCTAGTCTCTGAACTTTAAGGTGCAAGTCGGTGGGCAAAATGCTCTGCAGGTACATGTGACATATGCACAGATTTGTATTAAGGTTTTCCAGAAATTGTCCATAGACCCAGACATTTCAAGTTATCTGACTGAAACTTTAATGGTATAATCGTCATTAATAAAAATAACACCTATTGTTCTATTAAGCGATTAGACCAAACTAGGCAAATTAGCAAAGGGGGCCTCTGTGTGGCTGCCGTCTCTCGCTGCACATTCACGTTTAATCAGACATGAGCAGTATCAATGTTCTTATGTCACTCGTGCGGAGGAAGTGAACAGGCTTGTGTGTATTTCCTGCCAAATAAAGATACAACATTTATAAATAATATAGAGAAAAAAACCATGTGCTGCCTAGTGGAGCTGTATTTTCTGCACACCTGGTGCAGGCTGTACTGTAGATGCACCGGAGACATTCACACACACCTGTGTCCTCCATCTCCACGTCTCAAATCTTCCAACAGACGTCACTGGCGGTGGTGCCAGTTTACACGCGAGTCCACAGTTTTACATTGTGACAGCACAACAGCGTCAGGGAGAACTTCTTTTTATTATTCCTGGAAATTAAGATTGCAATTCAGTTTGTATACCCCTAAGAGGATTAATGCAATGTGTACAGCAGTGGAAAAGGATCTTCCCATTCTCCAACATTTACTTTGTCAGGACGTCTTTCTTTGAAGGAAGAAGGACACCAGACCTGGGAACGCCGCTTCTTCCAATGGTACCAGGGTGTAGCATCTCACCTTTTTCCTCAACTGATACATTCATTGAACAACATGAGAACACAGGCTCCATTGAGAAATGTAAAAATGACAAAGGCATACAGCGTGAGAAAATGACAGCTTACTTCCTCCTGCTTCACAGAATAACTGTTTGAATAAATAAGCTCATTGAAACATGACACATAACGACTGGCCACTGGCATTCATTGAGAAATGTGTGGAGGCTTTGGAGCTGCACACCTACATAACACAGCAGCATCTCATCTGTGGGGTCAGAGGTCATTATCAGAGTTTCCTCCTTCATGTTGCTTTGTGCATTAGTACACTGAGAAAAACTGATCCTCGGCTGAAACATTTCCCATTTAGGTCTGTGCAACAACTGAAAAATAGGAAATTTTAGTAGCAGGTCTGAGCAATATTGTAGGGGTGTGAGTAGAATATTCATTAGACAATTCCATAGATGGACGTTACTCGAAAAAAGTGTGTTCTCTGATCCCATTCTAAAAAAGCATTTTCATGGATGTTTAAAACATTAGCGTTTTATTAATTTATTTATTACCATTTTAGCCATCTGTTGTCATTTACAATGGAAGTTGATTTGTTGTAAGTCTCCATTAATTATCTGGTCTATATTTTGTGAATCTTGCCATCAGTGCTGCTTGGACATGCAGGTCTTTCTGATTTCTGATTAAGCTGATATATTGTGGTCCTTCAGCATAAATGATGCAGTGTCGACAGTTTTGTGAGAACACTTCCTCATTCATAAAAAAAACAAAGAATGGAATGAAAGTTCTTCTTACTCCTGAGTGACTCTGGCAAAAGTTCAGTTAAACAGGCTCGTCGCAGGGTGGCGACAGCAATGAGTGCTGCTCATCCCAGTTATTTGTTGTTGTAATTATACATGAGATAGTAACCATTTGCTAGATCTAGAGTTTGCATTAGCATGACAAATCAAGCTCACTTAGTTGCAGCTTTAACAAAACGTGAACATTTTTTTCATAACACATTGGACAAATTTTGCCAGTCTGGTGTTTTGTTGTAGGGGTACTGATTAATCAGATTAATCTCTTAATATTGACTTGCATGTTTAAAATGATGTTATTTTGCATTTGAAGACAGTTTTTATACTTATGCAAAGCAATTATTTACTGTTGCGCCTTAATTGGGAACCAAATGACCACAAAGAGACGGTTTCCTTTGTGACCTTTCGTACTTTTCTTTCAAAACAGCGCATCTGGACCCTCTTCTTACATATGCATTTTGCCAGAGTTCCGTTTTGGTTCCTTTCTCAGTTTCATGCAGCACCTAACTGGTTCCCCTCAACAGTAAGGTCAGGGCATTCAGTTGCCACGCATTGAGCTTCTTCAATGTACTTTCATCAACAAGGTCTGCGTCGACTTCCACACCACACTTTTAGCCAAAGCGGTGCCTCGCCAGTCTGAGGGACGTTGGCTGCACCTGGATGTTTAGTGTGCAGGGGGTGGCTGAAACCATCACATCATCGGCGTGAAGGGCACAAAAATAAGCACAGCTCACGTTAGCGGAATGCAAAAGTGTGTAATGTAGCGCTGCGGCTTGAGGACGGGTGAACGGAGGGGACGTCTGTCCATTTTTTTTGGCTTGCGATTAAAATGCGGTTAGAAAATTAGCGCCTTATGCCTCATATTTAAATAATGCGAATGATGCACTCCTGCTGACAGCTCTAGATTGTTAAGACCGTGTATCAAACAAAAAATATCAGTTTGGTGAGAAATTACACTCCTCAGCGAATTAAAAAGGCGTAAAAACCATTCGCCGGGCTGAAAATGCATTCTTTTAGTTTCCCTGTGTATTTGTTGGCTTTATTTCATATCATACTGTTCATATGTGTGCATCATAATTAATATGGTTCCACTGCAGAGTCCCCACTTAGATTCCGTCTCTGCCTTGCTTTAAAGGAAGGAACAGACCTCCTCTTGGTCATCATAGAAAGCCATTCATCAGTGCTCCAGAGTCATGGCGTACTTGGTCAATTAAGGTGCTCTCTGGATCCAACTGTCCCACTGGTTCACCGAACAGGTCCCCAGTAAAAAGGCAGGTGAATGGGAGTTGAAAGGTCATCTCGCAAGTCCATTGTGGTTGTTTCAGTTGTACACGTCTTCTCCTCCACAGTTTGTCAGAATGGTGGCAATGGTTTGTCTTGGTGCTTAAGCAGAATGATAGTGGTAGTAATGTTCTCAATGTCATTGAGCTCACTGGAGGCCTTAATTGCTTCACAGGCTTGAAATCCCCCAGGTGCGGAGAACATCTTCTCTCACTGGCTCTCCAGGACTCCTCGATTGAGCTGTGATGGTGGAACTGGGAGCAAAATGCCACCAGGAAGAAAAATCCCAAAACAAAACACGGTGCTTCAATCTAACGATGAGTGGTGATCTTTCTTTTTTTCTTAACGGATGTAATGTGCTAGGAGGTTGTTGGACATAAATCTTACCATATGTGATCATGTCATTGCATATTGAAGAAGAGGAGAGGGTTATGAAGTAGAGTAAGAGGAGGTAAAGGTAGAGATGTTGGTAGAAAGAAGATAAAAGTTTGGATATTTTGGTGAAGAACCAAATTGGATCCCCTAATCTAAGGCCTTCTGAGGACTTTCAAGAAGGGACTTCCTGTTTAAGTAGCCTGAAAACTAGACCCACATCAGACTTAAAATTCAATCATGGGAGCCCATGCAAGAGCACTAGTCTTTGGAATCTTTCCTCTCCATGAAAATGAAAGTAATGGACCCAATCTTTTGCTACACACCATGTCGTTAATATGAAGTCTGACATCCAAACCAAAGAAGGTTTCCAACAGTTCCAATTCAGCGGGAGGGTCGATAACTCAGTCCGTCATTCCTTCTCTTCATCCCTTCTGCATCCATCTCCTTGGCACCCTCAGTCACAATCCCCTTAGCCAGATCAACATAGGCAGCGACGGTCACTCTTCGTCACTTCCTCGGAAGAGTGAACCACGTTGGGGACAATCCCGCTCTTCACGCCTTCCCAGCCTTCCTGGATGGTGATTTCACCAGAACGCACCAGGGCGAAGATGTCTCTGGTCAGCTCGGTGAAGGCGTGCTCCACGTTGATGGCATCGCGGGCCGACGTCTCCACGTAGCGCATCCCATACGCCCCTGCCAGCTTCTCTGCTTCTTGACGGGTCACCTGCGGGTTCAATGAGTCAAGTTTAACATTCTATTCCTACAACTGAGTTGTCGAGAGTAACACAAAAGTTGCCCAGTTTGAACAAATTTTCAACCGACATTAAAGCACGTTTTCTACATATCTCACAATATATTTTTTCCAGAAGAAAAACAGCAGATTTTCTTACTACTAAGACAATTCATCTCAGTTTTAGCATTATGACTGCACTTCATTGGTTTGGACTAAAGTCAGATTATTTTCATAAGGAAAAAAAAAAAAAAAAAAAAACTCAGAGAAGCTGTTCTCAACATCTCAGGTCAGGAAAAGAAGAAATAAACCTTGAAGGTGTGTAGTGTCTATATGTTGAACATGTCATGCTAGTATGTGAGATTCCACTGAGAATTCCAAAATGACTTATAGATTTTTGACACCGGCCCATTAAATAGTGAGAGTGAATAGATGGTCTGAGCCAGCTGTAATGTAAATTATATGACTCAGCAAAATGAGACGATTTGACACTGAAAGGTTTGTTGTTGTTTTTTCATGGACTAGGTTGGTCTAAAATTAGCTTTATCACTTCAGCAACCTCTGAGGATCGTAATACATCGTACGGAGTGTGAGATGAGGCTGCTCTCAAGGTTGGTTGATTGTCAAAACCATCTTGCACAAGCGTCATGTGACTGCTCTAAGTAAGCGTCAGTCTATTTGTAGTTGTCTTAGTGTTTTCTAAATGTCACTTCAACTGAGCCAATCCTTCGTCTGTAGACGGGGAAGGATCCCCTTAACATTTTTTTATTGCGGTTATATTTGATCCTGCTAGTTGTACAATGTGAGTGTCCACACACCTGGTGTGCCAAATACCTATCAATATTTGGAAGGGGGGGGGGGCATAAAACATCCTATCCTCCTGATAGGAAGCCCATTATAACCTTACAATATTTCATGTAGCTTCTTTGCATCATAGCTAGTAACATTACCTTTTATTCATTCTTCTGCAGGGTCTAAATCCTGGTTCTTTTTCCCTTTCATGAGTAATATTTTTTGAAAAAACAATATCAGACGGTCCGATCCTAAAGACATTTAGTGACCATTACTTACAATATATCATTTTATTTAGCTTCTGAAAAAATATGAGACCCCCTGAACATTTTTCTTTGAGGCTTTCAGGGGGTCTAATGGGTTAATCGGGGGAGTTCGAACCCCCCAGTTCTCCCTGTATTTCGCACACTGCACACACCGGAGTCCACAGTGTTTGCAGCGTCATCCCGTGATTTCTCACTTTCAGTGGTGATATTTCTTCCTTGATGGCGACATCAAGAGCACAGAACGAGAATGTTTTTGTCTTGGATGCAAACGTGTGATCTAAATGTGAACAAAAGCTCTATTTTTGGTGCAGCAGACTTTGCCAGATTTAATAGTCTGCCATGTTTTAAACAGCCATACAATGTTGTCTTTTCACGAGGACACACCTGGCGCTCCGCCTCCAGGTCACATTTATGGCCCACCAGCAGGAAGACGATGCTGTGTGGCTGGACGTGGCTGCGAGCCTCCTCTAACCAATCGTGGACGTTCTGAAAGGAACGGCGGTTGGTGATGTCAAACAGCAGGAGCCCGCCCACAGAGTTACGGTAGTAAGCACGTGTGATCGACCTGCAACATTAAAACATGAATAATCACAAAGAGAACATACATGCAGGCTTAAGACATCTGTGGTGCACATTACAACTGAAAAAAATCATTTAAACTTTGAAAACTAAATCCAAAGATTGTTTTGCTTGGCTTGTCCTTTTTGTTTGACTTTGCCTTTTGTGGGAGACATTCTTTTGTGCAGCTATACCTCTGAAAGAGGAGCAAATAAATTGAGGACATAACCAAATTAGTGAAGGTTTGAACCTGAACATTTCAAGTTGTATACTCTCTCTCTCCTGAATGTAAAATTTCCCTTTTTTGCCCAGATGTGACACACAGCAACCCACGTTTGATGACTCTCCCATTGGAAATATCCTCTCCAACATCAAGAGACAAAGAAGAGGAGACAGAAGGTACACATTTTGGAAGGAAAGTCATTTTGCTAGTCAATTATTTAATTCCCTTACTGATTCCATATTTTATTTTTGTTTATCCTCCTTCTGAATGGAGACGGAGATAAGCCTTAAAATGCTTGTTGCGTTTTGTTGCCCTTGACTACAAGTAAAAATACTACTTTGAGGGACCTGAGTGAAGAGGTCCTTCATTTCTATACTATGTAGAAACTCTACAGCAAACATGAAACACGACAAAGCACTCTGATCACACACATATCATCACAAGCATTTGTAAGAAGCACACAGTTTACACAAGCCTGAATGTTTGTAAGCTTGGAGTTTGGGCAATGGGGTAACACGCAAAAAATACTTTTTTAGGGCCCGCTTCTAGAGGGGGTTGGTTGGAGACTGGACACTGGTTTCTTTCATGTCAGTGATTAAGTTACAGGAATTGTTACAGTTTGACTTCAATTCCTGGCGACAGCAATAAGGAACTATTTTTGATTTGGTACTATTTTTTTCAAAGTTAAAAACAAGTTTAAGGTAGCCGCTCGCTCGGCTCGTACATGAGCTGGAAAGTCTGCGTGGGCACCTTGACACCATAGGAAATTATTTTACTGTAAAAGTTTGTCTCTTATGTGAGGCATATCTGTCAGTTGCCACATGAGAAACATTGCCCGAGGCTGTTTTACCTTCCGTTTGTGACCTCACGGCAAATTTAAATAACTGCTCTTTCTACCATGAGGGCAAACTACTGACAGCCAAAAGTAGCTATTCAAGTTTGGAGACCTTAGGGCTACTCTTTGAGGGAGTTAGACTGTAACAGCAGGGACGTTTTGCCCAGTGTTAGTTACATTTGAAAACATTTTCAAGTATTATCATAATACAGGAATACAGAGCTCACTGAAAATATGACTGTAACAGTTTATTTTCTGTTATTTCTTTACCTCGTCTCTCCATTGACCAACACTGACAGCAGCTGGGGTTGGGTGGCATTTCATATGTCAGTTTCTGATGAATCAAAAATTTAATATGACTCCCCACAACTTTATGTATTAAGGGGGTTTGACAGCACCTGTGCACCTCTATCCATGCTACGCTTCCCCTCAGATGTTGAGTTGAACTAGTTTCTCGTGTGTTTGTGCACCTCATTGCGGGTCAGCAGCTTCCTCATAACAGGAGCAGCTATCTGATAACCTAAAATCCCATAGTTTGAAGTACTGGTTGTTAAAAAGCTGGGCGTTAGCGTTGTTAGCACTTCTAGCTAACACCCAAACAGTCAAGTGGATTTAGCATTCTGTAATAAACACACACAAGGTGGTGGGTGGTAGAGCTTTCTGTTTCACTTTGGCAGATCTGCTGGCATTTATAATGTAACGCTTGACAATTCAGAACTTTAGAGGCGATGATGAAATATGCCGTTTCATCTTCGTAGACGTTTACGGCCGAATTATTTATTTTGTAAATGAACAGGCTTGCTCACACAGTTGTGCACAGTGGCGCTTTTAAATCACATCGCAGCGACAGTTGTATTGTTGACAAAACGCGAACCACACTGTGCATAAGACGAAACCACGTTTCACAACTCTAATAACTAACTGCTCAATACTTGTACCGCACTCGCACGCACACGCACACGCCCGACCGCAGCAGTGCACACCTGAAGCGCTCCTGGCCAGCGGTGTCCCAGATCTGCAGCTTGATCCGCTTGCCCGCCTCGATCTCCACCAGCCGGGAGAAGAAGTCCACGCCGACGGTGGGGTCCGACACCTGGGCGAAGCGGCCCTCCGTGAAGCGCCGGATCAGACACGACTTGCCCACCGTGGAGTCTCCGATGACGATCAGCCGGAACTGATAGAGCCAGATCGCCTCCATGACTCGGCCGTGCCTGTCTGTCGCTCTGCGGCGGTGCGACTGTCTGCGCTCACCCGTCTGTCTCTACACAAGTGTGTGTGTGTGTGTGTGTGTGTGTGTGTGTGTGTGTGTGTGTGTGTGTGTGTGTGTGTGTGTGTGTGTGACATATGAATGACACAAAACAGGAAGCATAAATACATTAATATATATAGATTTTTTAATCAAGACATACATTTTACCTTTAATCATTTAACTTACAGATAGCCTTAGAATACTTTAGTTCTTTACTCATTTAAAGACTCCAGGAAGATCATGCTCATTGGTTTGCATCATGGGCTGCCTTAAATTCATTTTAAATTAATTAATTAATTAATTAATTACGTTCCAGGTTGGTTTTTCTTGGATTTATTATTTTTGCCCAGAAAATTTAGAGACATTTGTCAATCAAATCAGACCAATCATAAAAAGTGAAACTGTGTTCTGGGAATATACTCCTTTTAGTCACTTTCAAAAAAGAAAGAAAAAAAGTTATCTTTTATTTAAAGCAAACTATGCTAGCCACTTAAGCGGCAGATAAGCTCACAGTCACTTATTCTTCATCTTCTTCTGTGTTTGAGGGTCAGTTAAATCCAGGTTTGCTATAACTGAAACAAAGCTGAGTGCTTATCAAATACAGAGACCAACTGAAAACAATCAGTTTCGCACTTTGACTTCAAGGTTAATGTCTTGGTTGTAACCTTAAAAAAAAAAAAAAAAGCTTACTTATTTTTCGACTTCTGCACTTTCTGATATTGTAAAATAAATTAAACGTTTGCATTTGATTCCTGGAGTAAGGAGTCACTTTGCAAAAGGCATTAAAACTATACCTGCCACACAAATTCAGTAGCTGAATAAAATAATCTTTGGAACGTGGGCTCGCTGCCCACATGCCTTCTTTGCCATCCAACACACACGCAGCTCTGTTTCATTGTACTTGGTGCATGATTCAGTTAAAGCCACGAGATGTACAGGAAAATCCTCTTTTCTCGTCACTTGATGGCGTCAATTGATGGTTTCATAAGCCAGATTTATGGATTATTGGCCAGAGCTTTTTATGCGAGGATTAAACATTGACTGAGTGTGTGTGACCCCCTTGGCCCCCCCGACTGACTTATTTAGATATTCAGAATTGAGTAGCATTCCATTCAATTTATTCCTTGAAGACCAAATTGAGAGAAAGGGCAATACTAAGGCACAGTTAAAGGATATTTAAAACACACGCATGCATGCGCACACTTTCTGAGAAGTGGAGCATTTCTGAGAAGTGGAGCATTTCTGGAGTAGTTGACTGACATGTTGGAAGTGCATGATTTTTAACTTCTCACAGTGTGGAGACCTTTAAGTTTCTCTGCCTGCGTTTCTGGTCCAAAGTGGATTTCATTCGTCTTCCTTCTGAGAGGAAAATCTCTGGGGCAACGTAAGGATATACATTTGAAAATAAAATAAAATAATAATTATATCCAGTGCTCTGAAACAAATATGTGCCTCCAGAGAACCACAATATAATAAAGACTCTCCCTCTGTTTGTTCACTTGATGACAATTTAAAACATTCATTCCACACACTATTGCAATCTCTAATCTTTCACGGTTGCACACAACAGAAGGGCAGCCATCGATCATAGCTGTCAGCAACACCACAGTAAAGATTTATTGCTGACACACACATCACATACACCTCTTATCCAAACACTACATGTATTCTTATCCCTATAACCCCTTTTATTTTAACTTTGGTGAAATGAAAGCCAAAACTCAAAGCGCGTGAGCCCATCATTACTTCCCTCAACAGCTGGTTACATAGCCAGCCCTTCCTGCCCAGGCCAACAGGCAGGCACTAAGTCACACACACCGCCTCCCATCAGCCCCTCTGGGTCTCTTCATGGGGTCGGGTTGCGTAGCTTAGTCGGTATGCAAACACCAGTGTCTGAATCCCCAGTGAATAGCAGCCGTTTGGACTCACATGCACACTGGATGCACACACATATCTGGCCCCAATCTCCCTCTTAAGATCTGGCTTCTGTCAGATGTATCATATATATCCTTATATATCTGATGTTTTTAATTGTATGGAAATAGAGCAGAATATTCAAATAAGATCATGTTATGAGGAGTAGGGATCATTTCTCAATATACTGACGTAAACATGGCTTCGATTTTGAAGTGCGTGTCTTAGTTTCACAGCTGACTTGATATTTCCCGGAGAGTGGTACAAAGAATCACGGCATCATGCAGGTGTAGCCTTGTATCATGCTAGTGTGCGCTAGTGCCTTTTTTTTTTTTTTTGCTGCTGATACGACCCCTTCATAACAAGATTGCGTTGGGAATAACGGACCTTCAGACAATTAGATTCAATATAAAAAAATATAATGAAATCTAATAAACAGCTTACATGGATCGGGAGTGGGCTTTAGGCCAGAATGGTCGCTCTTTTCCTCGCTGGTCGTCGCTGCTCAGGACCAGACCGGCGTTGGTTCCATGGCTCCGACTAGTCTGGAAGGATCGATCCAAAGACGACCTCACAAAGCCTCGGTTTTGTCCAGAGAAACAGAGGCCAGGGCACCACACTAGGCCCCGGGAGTGTGGCTTGGTTTCCTTGGCAGTGTCAGGCCCAAACCGAGAGCTGAGAGGAGGAAAAGCAAACGCATCAACAGCAGGTGCAGATCAAAAAAAGCGGATCTCGCCGCAGCTGCAAGCCGAGAAGGAGAAACACTGTGTTGTGGGTGTCGACGCCGACGGTCGAGTGTTTATGAGATCGCGGTTCTGGCTATCATGGGGGCATCCCGTCGTGTCATTTCTGCCTTTTCCTGCGTGAATGTTAAGGTTCGCTGCTGATGAAATGGCAGCGGGAGTAGCGGCATCACAGAGCCTGACTCATCCCGCATCAGTACCACTACCGTAAATGACTGATACAAGGCGCAACGCGGAAGAGAACCAGCGTAAGAAGGATAGAAACAATTTTCACATTTTTATTTTTTTTCCTTACAATTTTATCTAATTTTCAAGCCAAGATGGGTTATTTATGCCCCCTTGATGTTAGATATTCTATTTTTAATGATCTTGATGTTTTACGTTACTACTCCTGTACGACTGTAATAAACTACGAGTGGAATTGTGACGGCTGCCGTCGAAAGCTGTTAGTTTTTTTTATATATATATATATAACGATGCTTTTGTTGTGGCTTTTTGTCTTTTTACTTTACAGTATTTGTTTTCCTACTGCAACACGGGAGGGAAGTTGCGTGCGCGCGCGCACATTGAACCTGCCCATCCAGCGCTACGCACCAGCGCGCCGATGCGGAAGTGAACGCGACACGGCGCGCATGGCTGTTGCGACAGGACAGAGACCGCAACAGAGAGCAGCAAGGGGTCGCCCTCTACCCCACTACTGACCACTTATTGGGTGAGAGGGAGGACTTTGACGTTAGGCGATATGATGCATTATTGTCGGGTAGAGGCAAAGAGTAGCGAGTGGCCAATCAGAAGCAAGTATGTTGACCAATCAGTAGATTGGGCTGATCTTTGATGATCTCTGTTGCACGAGTTGGAGAAAAAAATAAATAGAAAAAAATAGAAAACGCCTGTGGGGTGGGTTGGCGTATCTTCTCACATCTCACTTCCTCTACGCATGCGTCGACAGGTCAACTGAGAGTCCAAGTTGACATGTGAAACTGTTTTATTGTCACGTTATATATTTTTGATTGTTCTCAATTTCCAACGTTTTAACGCTTTCACAACTCTCGTCTCCAAACATGTGGACATTAGATGGAGTCGTCAGTTAAATGTACCACTGTGTTCGTTCTTCGTTCATTGCCTCCTTCTTGAAGACTTTATTCAGAGTCCTATTTTTTGGGCCAGATTGGAGAATTCTTGCCGTTCTTGTGCTGAGAAAACTTTCACATAACTAGAAATTCCCATTAATAATTGTCTGGGGAAAATATACTCAAGTAATGTTTTTTGTGTGAAAACAATATTCTATGATTACATGAAAACAATATTTTCATATAATCACTTATTGGAAGGGGGGGGGACCGAATCAAGTTTAGTATCACGACGTGGTGCAGCGAGTTGAAGCCGCTTTCACAGTCACGAGCCAACAGGGGCGTGGTGTGACGTCACAGCTGAAAGGACCTGGTTGCAAGAAAGGTAGAAAGAAAGAAAGTATGAAAGAAAAAAAAAAGAAAGACAGAAAGGAGGTGTGTGCACAAACCGTTGGGTTCCAGATAACAAGACTTCCCCTTCCTCAGAAAGCTGCAGCAGCGCTTCACTACCAAAACAAGTTTGGTGCGGGACGTTCACGAGCACCTGATGCTGTGATGACTGAAAGGCACGCCTGGGCTAAGATGCTTTGCCTCTGCGTGGTTTTGTACCGACTGTTAGGATCTTAGGTCGGTCACTCCTTTCGTGCAGCTTCACAGCTGTCTGCTCCTTCGCGAAACTCCGAACTTCCGTTGCCGCGCCATCTGTGACGCACCCTCGCAGCAAGGATGCAGCGCGAACGGCTGCTCAAAGTGCTGGTCATCGGGGACCTGGGCGTCGGCAAGACTTCCATCATCAAGCGCTACGTGCACCACGTCTTCTCCCAGCATTACCGCGCCACCATCGGCGTGGATTTCTCCCTCAGAGTGCTCAATTGGGATCACAAGACGGTGGTGCGGCTGCAGCTGTGGGACATCGCCGGTGCGTAAACACAAACCTGGGAGTGCGACTGTGCGACGCTGTGGTTCATGTCCGTCGGTTTATGGAGTTAAGTGTGCAGGAAAAGCGCAAAAACAGCCCATTGATTTGGTAAATGTAAAGTTCAGCTGAAGGCGACGCGACTGCGAGTGCTTTTTAGTCACGGATGGAGTGGTCGACGTCACTGGCTTGGAACTCTCCAACTCTCCTGCTGTGTTGCTCTATTGGCTGATATATTTGTCTCTCTGTGTGAAGGCGCTACAACATCGCAGTATCTATATTATTGTGTGTTTTAATAGCAAATAGTAAAACAATAAATATAGTAAAATTTGATCCACTTTTATATTTAACTGCACGACAGCTTTGTTCAAAGAGCTCCGCTTCAAGCAGCAGCAATTTTGATATAATACGTGACTCACTTTTAACAGAATTTGTATTTTTGAAACACCTTAAAGTCAAAAGCAACCTGCCTGTTTTTCCCAATGTAAGAAGTATAAAGTACAGACATTTGTGTACAAATGTAAGGTCAGAGAAAAGAAAATACTCAAGTACATTACAGATACCTGAAAAATCTACTTAAGTGCAGTTACAAAGAATTTGTACTTTTCCACTTCCCACCTATGCAAGGACGTAATTGCATGTATTTTGCTGAAGACAAACTGTCATGGTGCAGCGTTATGAGACACAGTATTCATACAGATGCGGTTATGACTTGGGTGAAATGGATGAAGAAGAGGAAGCGAAAGAGTGAAAGAAAGAAAAAGAAGAATACCAGACTCAAAATGTCCTCACAGGGTCACACTGGCCAAGAGTTGCCCATTTTATCGGTTTCAACACTTAACATAATGGCGCCCCACTTGTGCCTCATTGAAACCTGCTGAACATTTAAATGAACTATGAAATGGGAAACTATCCCTGTATTTGAAAGCCCATCTCTCCCCTCATCACACTCTTAATATCATATATTTGAGCTTTAAGTTATTGTAATAACATGAAACAAGCAATCGTAGTCAGGCTACAGAAAACATTTACATCTACAGTTAACAGGCATTCATTTCTGCTTTTCTCTTCTCTAGCACAACCACAGAATTTTGCTGACATTAAATGATGATGCAAGTATTTAAAAAATGTGGCTAACCACTGTTCCTGTAGCTGAGTGAAATGTTGAGTAAACTGGGTAGCGGGTCTTGCTTTCCAATACTCTCAAATTTTGGTAGAAGCCTTGCTTATTCACTCTGTTGAAGCCATCATACCTTTCTAATTGTATTCAGGCTGATTTAATGTTCCTTTTGGAATTTTTTTCAAGCTACATTGGACGCACATTGACAAATGTTGCAGTGTGATATAAGACATAAGTTTTGTGGCAGACTTGTTGCCAAACAGCTGTTGTGCTACATCATAGGTCGTGTGCTGTGTGTGTGTGTGTGTCTGTGTGTGTGTGTGGCACTCGCTTGGCTCATTCCCTTCCACATTAAGATCATGCGGAGGACGTTAGCATCCAGCATAGAGCCCGATTCACACATAATTTGCTTACACATGCACACATACAGACTGCCACAAATTACAATACAACTTACAGGAGTGCAAAAAGCCAAAGAGTTTTGTGGTTTAGAACCACCAAACCTTTATCAGTACTGAATTAGCGTCAGTGTAATGTATGTTTTACCATCAAATCCAAGCCACTTGACCACATGACTACATGTTGAGCAAATTCACTGTAAATAGAGTGAAATACCCAAACTGCCACTCAGCAGAACCATCAAACACAACAGTCAGATGTAGTATTGTAGTACTGGAGATTGGTCTTGGCCTCCAGACCACTTTTTAAGAGTCTTGGTCTCGTCTCAGGCTCGGAGGCATTTTAACTGGGTCTGGTCTCGGTCTCGGACTGGACAGACTGGGGATTCTTGATCAAAACCAGTCAAAACTCAGCCAACACTGTAATAACACGATAATAACGGAAAACAATCCAGCTGCTGCCGTTTTTACGCTTTGTTGGTGACACCTAGAGTGACATCCTGCCTCCTTATTCCTAGTCAATTTATTTTTTAATTTTTAGAAAATGGTTCAAAAGTAGTTGGCAAAGCAGCAAAATGTGAAAGAAAGCGATTAAATTTGTTTTATTTTTCTTTGATATATAAAGTCTTGGTCTTGTCTTGGTCTGGAAACCCAAATGTCTTGGTCTGGTCTCCATCTAAATACTCTATGGTCTTGATAATGTCTTGGTCTCGGTTGGTGCAGTATTGACTACAACACCAGTAAAACGAAAAGCTTTAATATAAACGTACTAAGATTATTTTTTTGAGAAAACGTATCTATCCATCCATTTTCATTACCCGCTTCTTCCTGAGCTCATGTTCACGGGGGTCTGCTGGAGGCTCTTCCAGCTGTCATAGGGTGAAGGCAGGGTGACACTCTGGACAAGTCGCCAGTTCATCCCAGGCCCACATAGAGACAAACAACCATTCGCACTCACATACACACCTATGGACAATTTAGAGTTTCCAATTCACCTCACATGCATGTTTTTGGAGTGTGGGAGGAAGCCAGAGAACCCGGAGAGAAGCCACAGGGAGAACATGCACACTCCACACAGAATGTTCCCAGAGACGAAATCCAACCCACGACCTTCCTGCTGTGTGGGACGGCAGTGCTAGCCACTGCGCCACCGTGTCGCCTGAGAAAACTGATGTTGTCCTTTTCATTCTTTTTTATTTTCAAATAAAGGGCAGGAACGCTATGGCAACATGACCCGTGTTTACTACAGAGAGGCAGTGGGGGCCCTTGTTGTCTTTGACATGACCAGACTATCCACATTTCAGGCCGTCCTCAAGTGGAAAGGAGACCTGGACTCAAAGGTGAGATGGTAGAAGCACCTGAGTGGCAACCATGAGACCCATCGTCTTCTAAAGGTCCCATTTTATGGAATCCCTATAGTCATTGGACTCCTTATAAATTAGAAAGAAATTACACAGTTTTTTTGTTTTTGTTTTACTTGACTGTATGTTTTTAAAATTGTGTGCTAAATGGCTGTTCTAGTGATCAGCCAGCCATCAGGTTAGCGGGGGGTGTAAAACAAAAGATCAGTTCTAGCAGTTATAGAAGTGTTGAAAAAAATGTTTTTGACAACATTTTTCTACACATAAACCACTGTGTCAAAGACCACATTCAGACACTTGGTGATACTGATGCTACGGATTTGTCATGCGTTGAGCATGTGTCAAGTTCTGGAACATTTTGAGCGCAGTCTGCATTTTTAGCATGCTTCTCACTTTGAATGTACTTCTGGACTCAAGAGGTTTTGTACACCGCCAGTTTCTCAATAATGCAGATCGTTCAGTCCAGTCACAAACAATCATTTCAGAATAGCTCTACGTTCCAAAACTTGAAGAGAGCTCCCTCTAAAATCTTTGGTGTACTCTTGAGCTGCTGCAAAAGAATAACCTGCGGAGCACAATTACTTTACTATTGCTCTCCTGAACATTCATATGGGGAATGGAAATAGACAGTGAAGAAGTGTTGAAACAATTCAAGTGGAAGGAAGGAATCGACAAAGTTATTGTACTATGACAGCGGTAGCCTGTCGAGCCTGTTATGGACGTTGTTTGATGAGTGTGTGGAAAGCACTCTATTTAATCCAGCAGGCGCCGCTGTATTTAAATGTCAAAGATATTATTGAGTCTTTCTTATGATTATTATTTATTATCCACAATGTGAGGAACAGTGATAGCATTGTAATGCCTCCTATCTATCCATCTGTAAAACAGCTCCCTGTCATGTCTTTCTGTCAGGTGGCCCTCTGCAATGGGAATTCACTTCCTGTTGTTCTTCTGGCCAACAAGTGTGATCAGCGGCGTCATGGCATGTGCCCCAAGTTGCCCAAACTGGAGAATTTCTCCAAGGAATACGGTTTCGTCGGCTGGTATGAAACCTCTGCAAAGGCAAGATGTTACAATGGAGTATTTTTCTTCTCTTGCCTCTCCTCATACAAATATTACTAAACATGTAATCTGTCCAAGAAAGTGCAGCAGTATTTGTAAGCGACTCCCATCGCATATAATAAGCAACAGCTGTCAATCAACTTTTATTGGTACAGCCCTAAATCACATCCAAAGGCATTTCAAAGTGCTTTGCACAATCAGAGGAAAACCAACTGAACCCTCCATTGCACGCAAGGTGCGGCAGTGGCCTAGAAGAACTCTCCTGTAGAAAGAAACCAAGAGCAGGCCGAGACTCCAAAGGGCGCTCATATCAAACTCCCAGGCTCCAAGATGGCTCCCATTCATTTCAATGAAGTTGCTCACCCAGCGCATGCGCCGAAAAAGTTTTGGACTTCCACAACAATGGGCCCGTAGAGCATGCACAGTCGTGTCACTTCCCATCATACCTCTGTAACTCACATGATCTATTTGGCCAAGCAGAATGATCCTGGAGGACGTCACTTACAGACACATCAGGATGCAGCCAATCAGAACGAGCTGAGACACAGCAGAACGTGCGACATTGTGACGTCACACTGGTGATTTTCTGGCCTTTATCAATTTTTTAAATGACTTAAAGACCATAAGTGAAAATTCTATAATGGAAAGATTTGCTATGAATCACGTTTCAGGCCCTGTTATCCGTTTTAAATGCGTTTATTTTTGTATTGCGGTCTATGGGAAAAATGTTTTTTTTGGCCCATGGGATTTTTTTCTGCAGTACCTCAAGTGGCCACTGTGAAAAATTGGCACGCCGCCATATTGCCAGTCCGGTATTGAGTTCTTATAATACATTCATGGCTTATCTGCTTTGACAAACAAATACACACAAAGCTCTCATAATTTAGATATAGATGCATATAAATGAATAATTCTAATTTATGAAAATAGAAAGGCATGCATAAGTATATAGCATACATAAATATAAACATCAAAGCTTTCTAATATTTGGTCTCCTGCCTCTTTCCAGGATAACACCAACATTGATGCTGCCATCTCGTGCCTGGTGAAGAACATCATGCTACTGGAGGAGGAGAGAGCGTTGAGTGACGGCGTGTCCAAAACAGAAGAGGAGAGCAACGTTCTGGTCCTGCCCCGCTTTGACTACAACAAGAAGGAGACGGGCTTTGATGGATGTTCTGGCTGCCCCTCACTAAAAGCCAAAGACAGAGACTACGACTGAGGGAGGAGGCAAGACGGGTCGGAACAAAGAGACTGAGAGTCCACCCTCTCACTGCACTGCTGCATGTCTCAACCTAAGCAAACAGTATGTCACACAAGTTAAAAGCAGCAAGTGTATTTAACTTTAAGCCGATGGTTTCTATCAGATGGTTTATTTATTTTAATATATTGAGTATTTTTTTCCCCTAACCTTAAGATAGTTTGATAATTAAAGGAGTGTTATTTTTAATTAAATAGCTCATTTTAAACAAAATGTGAAACTTTTATATTTAGAAACATGCACTTCTTTGTTAAATTTTTGAACAAGTCAATTTGTGAACTCATGAACAAGCAATTGATTTTTCTAATAAAATAAAATAAAACAGAGTATCAAAGAAAAAAATCTCAGAAATATTATATTATTTTGCTTTTTGCTTTTTACCGTTTTACCTATTCTAATGTCATGGCACAGGACTTTTCAAGCAGCTACATCTCTCCTGCTATTTATGTCTTATCATCTGTCTTATTATTTATATTCATTTACAGAGTTCATTGACAATGGTGAGCTTACCTTAGCTTTGTTTTAACTGCTAAATTCAGTTTATGAAAAAAGAGAAATGTGTGCTAGTAGAGAAGTGTTGCGTTTCTGAATTTTACTGCTGAGAATAATTACTCACCACTTCACACTCTAGAACTGCAGAGCTAAAATACAGCAGAAGCGAATTGACAAATAAGCTGTTATCTTGATTTGTAAAACACATTTATAGAGTGCATTTCTCCACCTTCGACGGATGTCAAAGTGCTTTTCTCATCTCATTCAGTCATCATTTCAATTGCTTGTGGCTGTTTAAAAGTTTTTAGGAGGCAATAACATTTTTAGCATAATATTTACACATGATAATAAAACACAATATGCAGACCTGAAAAATGTTCTTCTTTCTTCTAATTTCTATTTTCATTTTAATTTTCTTGCTTTTGTGTTAGACTGGAGCACTGTCAGAAGTATATGCGTGTTTGTCTTGGTTACTTTCGCCCCCTAGTGTTGGGGAGGAGGACACGTTCCGGTCAATAAATCGATTTTCTCAGCTGCATGTATACGGGGACAAGGAGAGAAGTCCAAATAGACGAGAAAAACGAATTTGAGCTTCGTCCGATTAAGGGAATACACCTGCTCATTTGACCATTGGGATTGTGGCAAATTTGCCAAGCATGTTGAATTATTCCTTTAAAATGTTGGCTGCCTCTTTGAAAGTGAAGAGGATGTATAGGATGACAAGTGAGTACTTCAGAGAGACAGCACATGTTGCAGATAAAGGCAGAGGAGGGAGAGTGGAAGGATGCAAAGGTTGGAACTGCCTGGCAGGAGGCCAAGAGGAAGACCAAAGAGGGGATTCATGGATGGAATGAAAGAGGACACAAAGTCAATTGGTGTAAGAGGATGCAGAGGACAGGGTCAATGGGAGGCAGGTGATTGGCTGTGGCAAATCCTAAAGGGAAAAGTCCAGTGGAGGGGAAGATACAGTAACCTCTGGTGTGCTATTTTGGATGATGGCCAATAGTAAAAACCAAGTAGTTAATTTACCACTAACAGACATATTCTATTTTGTTTTCTCAACCAGCAGACTTTATCTCAGCGATGTGAAAACCACTAGAGGGAGCCATAAACCAAGCATCTATTTAAAGGCGATTTCCTGTTGAGAATGGCGCTTACAATTGTTTACATAACATCCATGCAGGCAACAGATGTTCACTTTTGGCACGTTTGATCATTTGTAGTGATTATTCTGTTCTGTATTTTAACCAAGCATGGTACAAACTCGCGCAGTAATTGAAATAAGTTTACAATGTTCCCTATTTGCTTTGATCAGATACTCAGGTAGACTGTACGTGTGCGTGCCTTCCTAATTGTATTTAAGACTAATTCAATGTTCCTTTCAGAAGCTCCTTGCCTTCCAGCTGAATGTAGCAGCATGAAACAAGACATAAGTTGGCTGGCAGACACACAGACGAACAGCCATTATGCTCCAGTGCAGGTAATGTGCAGTTAGTGTGATTGTCTGCCTCTTTTGTCCTCAGTCACCTCCCCTTTTCCTCAGTGATGCTCACTGCCTCACTGCTGTTACTGTTGACGGAACGTGGTTCAGGAGGGAAGAAGGGGTGCTGGAGGAGGAGACTGCTGCCCAGTGTTCTCTTCTCCTCTTGTTGATTGAAAACAGTGCTTGCTCCTGCCTTCACCTGCTCAGATGCCTGCTGACTGCTGCATACCTTCACTCTTTTGTCAAGTCTTCTCAGGTAAGAAATTGATTGTCTTTTGGCTTAAAAATGACTATGTATAGTAATGACTACGTATATATGTATTCATATGACACACACACACACACACACACACACACACACACACACACAGAGTGAAAGGAAAATGATCCTCTATGTTTTGCTTTGTGTGTTCAAACAAAAGGTGATTGCATATCATATTTCTCTCATGCATCCATCTTGTGTCTGGCAGTTTCCTGCTATGCTTTTCACATGGCTCTGCTCTGATTACACATTGATTGATGTTTGTTTTTGTTATGTGGAATATGGAGTGGAAATGCAAACAGGTGGTCAATTGAGGCTTGTTTTGCGGAAGTCCAGGGTTGTTCTCCTGTTGCTGTATATATAACAGTTTTCTGTGACAATCAAACATTATCAGGTTGAGATTTCAGTCATGTGATTTTAAATCTATTTTACATTTTTGTCTTTTGTTTGTTGTCATGCAACATTATTCACCACCAGGGGGCATATCACTTAACCGGTTATAAGGTTTATAACTCTCTTATATTTCACAGTATGCACCTTGAACTACACCCATTTCCACCAAGAAGAACCAGGAGCCAGTTCAGTTCTGGTACTAGAACTCGTGCTTAGTTGGCACAGAGCTTGCATCTCCTAGGAACCTGTTTACTTTCCACTGGTGAGGAGCCAATTTAGAGCCATGCTATTGTGTCCCCGTAAAATGTCGGTATGACAACAAAGTGCCATATCGAAGGCCACAACAACTGTACAACGTGTAGTGGGGAAGTCTGTTTTCAACAGCGAGTCCATCAGATTAGCCAGGGGAAAAAGTTGGGTTTCATGTCCGAGCTCTGTACGACCTGTTTCAACCTCAAGGTTTGCCTCAGAGCAATATACC
This sequence comes from Thamnaconus septentrionalis, assembly GCA_009823395.1. Taxonomy (NCBI): domain Eukaryota; kingdom Metazoa; phylum Chordata; class Actinopteri; order Tetraodontiformes; family Monacanthidae; genus Thamnaconus; species Thamnaconus septentrionalis. The sequence continues at coordinate 23,334,686 of CM020503.1, forward strand.
AGGCTTTTCAGGGTGTTGGTGATGAGGACTAGATCTATAATCAAACAGTGAAGCATCCAGCATCTATCCACTGGACTGTACCTTTCCCAACCAATGAGCTTGACCATCGTAGGATTAGTGATGGAGTGTACCTTGTAAGGGCTGATGTAACAGGAAACACTTTCCTTGAATCCGTCTTAAGTGGAAGTTTCTTTTGACGATAGCCACACTGCTGACCTGGTTGGTAAATGGATTCTAGAGATTGATGCTGATCAGCAAATCTGCGGGTTTGGTCTACAGTTTTAGGCATCCTTACAAACTTTATGACAGCTTCACAGGTGGGAGGGACGGGGGAGCAATGTCACCCTCCTCTGTTGTAAACAGTGGGGTATTATGCACATAGTAAACCATACCAGCTGTGTAATCCCTGGGGTGAGGAGACAGATAACCTTCCAAACCTGCATGATGAACTGGACAATATCCAAGGGATTGCTGTGGAGACAAAAGACGTGGTTGACCAGAAGCTCAGCTGTTTCTCAGGTGGTAGGTAGGTTGGAAAGAGGGACAAAGTGCACTGCTTTCGAGAACCTGTCCGCAATAATGACCCATCAAATGGGCAAAGATGGGTTTCAAGCCCTCCAAGTTAAAGGATTCATGTTGTTGAAGAGGCGGAAGGTGGTTGACAAATTTCCCTTTTGCATCTCAGGAATAGCAATCCCATCCAGCTCGGAACAACCACTCAAGAGCTTGGTTGAAGCTCTTCAATGCCATCCTGAAGGACTCTGCTGCCATCAAGAATTCAAGTGAAGAACTTGGAGCTTGGCTCAAAAGGTGGATCATTTCTGCCTCTCTGGTAGATTTAAAGCCTGGATCTACCAGCTCTCAATCCTTCCCAGTGCCTTTGGGCCAATTTTTGTCGATGCAACAGTGGAATCCCTTGAAATGAAGATTAGCAGCGTTCCTCGGAAGTGACTAGCCCTTCCCTGCAGCCTCACTAGCAATGCGCTGTATGGGACGATTAACATCCTGCAGCTACCCTTCAGTGGCCTCACTGAAGACTTCAAGGTGGCATGCACAAGAGAAGTCTCACAGCACTGTGAAGGAAAGGCAGCAACGAAGTGTCATCTGTTGGGATTGAGGTGAGGACAGGAAGAAAATAGAGAGTGGGGAAGGAAGTGCAGGTGACAGAGTCACGTCTAAGACAAAAGCAACTGGTGGCAATGGCAACAGGGAGCTGCCAGGGCTATGTCCCAAAGAGTCAGGTCAGTAAGGCTCAGGGCAAGGAGATGCACCTCTATCAGGAGGTCCGAGCAGGCGTGGAGGAAGATCAGGGGTCCAGCATGACTCAAGCATGGACGACTTGGGAGAGCACATTGCAGTCCAAGTTGACCTGGTCAAACATTATACAGGCAGACATCCATTGTATCCAGTTCTGAGTGCAACCAGTCTACAATGTCCTCCCAAGCCCAGCAAACCTCCATGTTTGTGGGAAGAGCAAAACATCTTCTGGGAGCATGGCATTGGTCCAACCTCCCATTAGTCTGACCTCCTACCAGTCCAACAAATTGCCCATTGGTCCGATCTCCTAACCCAAACCCTAACCCTAACCCAAACCCTAACCCTAAAGGGAGGTCGGACCAATGAGCAATTTCTCGAACTAATGGGAGGTCGGACTAATGGGTTCCCACATCTTTTAGGCTGTGCACACTAAGCACTGGTGCTAAGTCAGGCTCTGGCTATGAATTAGCACTGGAAACAGCTTAGTGGAAAAGAGCTAAGTTTTTCCCCCTACACTCCCCACCGACATGCTGCCGCCTCATCTTTAGATATCATATTATTTTGAGTGGATAAAAGGTGGGATTCAGCATTAAGAGTTTGGTGATTTAAACGTTTCTGTCAAACCATGCGATTAATAGGTATATTTGATGTTTATCCAATTCCCCTTTTCTTATTTACTTATTGTAACTTGTTGCTTATGATTCCTGCCCATAGATGAAGATGTCTGCTAATGTCAAAATCCTCCTCTGTCTGCTGCTGATTCTACACTGCAGCAGTGGTAAGTCACTCTCAGGGTAACCTGTTTTGTAAATTAATGCAATCATGTGCCACACACATCTTTTTCCATAATTTGTTTCAGGTTGTTGCCCAAATGTTGTCAATAGCGAGAAGGTATTCAAAACTTGCATTAAACCCGGCCATTTCCATATGTCACTTTTTATTATCTAAGGAATTCACACAGCCCCTCATTCTGGTTTAAAGCAGCTCTAGGTAACTTTCGGTGGAAATGGCGAAGTGACGAAGTAAACACGCTGCAGCGCTAGTTTATTGATGTGGGAAAATACAAATAGTGGCCTAGCTGGAGCACTTGTATGTGTTCAGGAAAAACACCAATATGAAATGCAAAACAGACATTGACAATAACGTCGTAGCAAACGTTCAACACTTTTATTACTTCTTCTTTCATCGAAGTTACTTATTGGGTTCCATTACGTCATTTTATAATCTTATGTATTTGTAATAGTAGTATGTAAAACCGCCTCTAAATAAACGTGTGACGTTGCTGTATAGTGGTTCGTCCAGCGTGTCGGGTCGCGCTTGAAAGTTACGCAGTGCAGTTACAGCCGGCACAACCCCCCTCTCGCTGCCGAGGCGGCACCATTGATCCTATTAATTGGTTCTGTGTGGCTTTACCGAGTTTGGAATCATAATTTTATGGTCGAAAAGTTACCTAGACCTGCTTTAAAGGCTGTGCTCATTAATGGAGAGTCTGCCATGGTTTGCAATCCACTCGCTACTGGTTTCTTTGTTTCCCAGTGAATGCCCCATCATCCCACTCTCAAACCCAAGCCAGTCAGCCAATCCTCACCACAATCAGGGTCTACCACCACACCTGTTGACCACACCATGTTATATTGCTACCCCTATTGTTCAAGTGTTCCTACATGACAGGTTTAATCTAAGTTAATGCATGGGTTGAAGATTAAAAAATGAGGCATTCTTTTCAAATTCGAAATTAAAATTTGTGGCAACTTTCTTGATCATCATGACGTGATCATTAGCTGTGAGCATGAGCATTTCATATCCCAAACGAACATAGTTAACATTTGATATGTCAATCAAGTTAATGCTCGGGTTTATATTAGAGACAATATTGTATTATAAAGCCTCTTCCTGCAGTTAAAAAGTATTCTTCTCTTATTTGCCTCTTTTTCAGCTCAGAAATCGAGCAGTGAGTCCAGCAACACCTCCCTTATCACGCTTCTCAGCATGAGCCCTCATTCTTTTATCAGCCTGGCACTCCTGGGTCTCACTGTTCTCCTTTCTGGCGGCTTCTACCTGTGGGTCCTCAGATATGTCTGCGCTGGATGTTGCCAGCCTATCGCAGTGGACTGTGAATCAGAGACCCTGGCTGGGATAGTGTGAACTTATGGCCTAACTGTGTCTATGCTAAAACAAACAAACAAAAAAACTGTGCTGTAGGATATATGCAGACTTTACAAGTAAAAACTGAGACTCTTCTGACTTGCAAGTGCTGTACGTGCAAATGAACTGTGGAGAGCTTGCAGTATTTGGAGGAGAATGTCACATGTTTTACAAAGACACCAAGAAGTGTTTTAAAACTTTTTATTTTCGCGATCCAACCATTTTTTTTCTTTCACTGCTTATCTTAGAGTCAAGGTTGTCGGGGTTCTTCAGTCCAGTGTACCTCATGGTAATGTCAGGTGTGCCGTGAAAAATTATCCTGTTTCGCTTAATTGGCCTAAAAAACAAAAAAAAAAAAAAAACCCCGGTGTGCTTTAAAAGGAATGTAAGCCTATTTTCCTCCTTCAGTTCATCCCAGCATATCAGCTTTGTGTGCATCTGAACAGCCCCAAGTTTCACAGTGAGTATAAATAAATTAAAAGACTATATTATCATTATTAGGCTAAAAAGTGTCATTGTACATATTTTTCGTTGGTGTGCCATGGGATTTTAGTAAGTAAAAAATGTGCTGCGGCTCAAAAAAGGTTGAAAAACACTGCTTTAGCCTATCTCAAGATGAGTGAAAGCAGCAAGACAAGTGGTCCTGCTGGAATTGACTGTACCCTGGGGAGATCAGTTAAAAGGACCACGTATGTATGGGGGGCTGGCTGACAAGGGCTAAAGCAGGCAATAGTGGAACCAGTGTGACTTCATTGCAGTTGGGTGCAGAGGCTCTGCTTGCCAATTAGAGCACTTAACATGTTGGCAGTGATGTGTTGGGTGGGAGCTGCACAAGAAGAGCCACGGAGAACAGGACAGATGCAGATGTTCACAGCAGCGGCTTCAGGGTGGCTGAGGATCAAGTGTGGAGTTCCATGGACTGCAAAAGCTCAAACGCCATTTGACTCCAAAGACACATCACTGATGCTGTGTTTGAGTTCCACCAAGAGGTGTTTAATACAACAGGGTGAAGGTGTTACTGCCGAAACCCCTGGTAAAGACTCTGCTGTTAAAATAAAAATGTCATTGTAAAACCAGCGATGATAAAAGTGCTTAAGTGTATAGAGGACGGAAACTGGGCTTGTTACAGTTATTTATATGTTGTATGGTGCCTTTACCACTGTCACTGCAGCCTTGCTAATACATGAATACAACTTTTTCTTTTTTAAAAATAAGATTTTATTTTCATTTTCAATTATTTACAACATATATATATGATATATATATATAAGATACATATATTTCCCCACCCCAAAACAATAGAAAACTAAATGAATGCAAACAAGACAACAAAACGAACCTGAACAACACACATCAGACAAACAACCTCAACATCTTTACATTTGATCAAGTAATGTAAAATATAATTGTAAATACATAAATACACTTATAAAGCTGAAATTCCATTCTTCTTGTCCATAAAAAACTGCCATACACAATACAACATTTTCATATTAGCCACATTGGCAACATAATAATAATAATAATAATAATAATAATAATAATAATAATAATAATAATAATAATAATAATTAGTTTGGTACAGAGTTGATTTAAAAAAAAAAGTTGTACAGTTAAATATATTTTAGTGCCTTTCCAGACAGTTAAGTCACATCAGCAACATCTGGACACTTTTTGACCTGAATGGAACGGAACAGGGATATTGATAGGAAACAACAGTGTCTACTTCTACCAAATTACCAAAATGACTGCTGTGTGTTGGTAATTTATTGTTTAAAGGATTCATGTTCAAAACAAATTAAGCATGTAACAACTTCATGTGCCACAATCACATACTGAATGAAGGTGGTCAGAGTCACCAAGAGTCTAACATGAGAAAGTCAACAAGCTGTATTTTCAGATTTGCTGCCACAACTTGATCTTTTTTTGACCTAATAAACAGTGAATCCAAACAGTTTATTCAGGCATATCTTTGTTTGATCTTCGTGTTTGTAAGGTTCAACAGAAATTAATTTCATTTTTGTTCATTCATGTCATTGTTCATTCATGTCATTGTTCAACAGTCGGTGATCCCTCTTGGTGAGATATGGTTATGTGATGTGTTTTAACACTTTGCCTATAGCTGAATCAAGCAATCACATGATTCCGAAATGAACGCACTGAACCAGAGAAATAAGATCTTGATCACAAGTTAAATGTTTACTTTGCACATAAACCATTAATCTGTACTGTCAGTGTAATTCTAGTTTTGCCCAGTGCTGCCAAGTGCCCAGTGTGTGTGTGTGTGTGTGTCTGCGTGTGTGTGTGTGACATAAAATGTGTCACATTAGTGTAATCTGAAGAAATGAAAGTGAACTCAATATTCGCTGTGCTATGCCTCTCACTTCAGACATCTATGATTTAACAACACCAGATATCTACAATATAACAAATTATTTGTTGTATATCTATATGTCATATGTAATTTGCACATGGTCTTGCTTTCCACAACTTAAAAGATTAATAAATTAGACTCAAATTTGCATCTCTGGATGTAGTCTTGCACATATTATGATTCTTTATCACACAAGACCTGCATACAAATGAAGATGTTGGGTTTGTTTTTGACTTCTGCCATTTCAAATTCATTTTCAAATTCTGAGCATCAAGTTCCAAGAATGAATTTTTTCAGTATCCCATGATCCACAACTTCAGTGCAATACTGTGGCAGAATGAGAGAAACCCTGAATGGAAATTTATACAAAGTGCACTTTGCTTAATTTAGTGAAGACATATGTGTAGGCAGAGTGGGAGGCACTCAGTTGTTGCTCACACAACCCAAAGCTTACCTTTAAAAAAAAAAAAAAAAAAAAAATCCTCATATACTCAAGAGCTTTCAGACGTGTCATCTTTTTGTATTCCCTCTTCACATTTCCTCCAGTTTGATGACATTTAGCCTTCATCAATTCATCTCACTTTGTTTGTAGTCCATTGTATAATCCGTGATTTGCTGTGATTAGCTGTCTTCCTTGGAAATTTTATTGTGCTCAAATCACCTTTATCTTAGCAAATGGCCCATATTTCTCACTTCATTGATGTTATCTGTTTGGTGTGGATTTTTAATATTTGTCTTCATGTCATCTTCATGACAATACATGTCTTTAATTGGCCTCATCAGTCAACCTCAAAAATGACTTTGATGCCCCTCCCTTGTCTTTCACTCATTTATCTTTAATGCTTATTGAAATGATTTGAAATAAGACGACATTTACAACCTCAAAACAAAACTATGTTAACTAACCATATACAACAATAAAAACCTGCAAGGTAATTTGGTCAAGTTTTCGTTGATTACATTCATAGTTAAGTCGCCATTTTTTAAAAACTTCCACTTGAGTCAGTCAGGATCTGCTCAAGGCGCCCTTTTGTAGTTAGGGTGATATTAGAGGTGTGTCACTGCCCCTTGGTGAGCCATGATGTGTTTCAGCTTGACTTTTTGTCGAAGCCAGGGAAGACAGGAGAAAACATCTTGCAAGGCCTTCAGCGCTATTCTTTGCTTTTTTTCAGCATGGGAGTAAAAGCACTCAATTCTGACAAATTGGTCTACAGCTGCAACAGCTGCACTAATGTCTTGAGCACCTGGGTTGCTTGCAGCTTTTTCACGTCTTATTATAGCTGCTGTGTTTCTCAGTCACATTGCTTCAGAGTCATTTCCTCCTGGAGAACCTGGTTTGGTAAGCAGTAAGCAGAGCGGTCAGAAATAGTTGTTGCTATATTTCCCACCTATCTTGTCTTCTCAATTATGACTGAAGTGATCATCATAAAAATGCTCTTCCCTGACCTGCTATCACCTACTGACATATAGACAATAGCTACTCCTGTCTATTACATGGTACTGGCTTTTACTGTCTTTCCTATAGGCTCTATAGAGCATGCCTAGAGGGATGCTATAGGCATCACCGCTCAATGAATTTCCAGCTACTGTTGAGAGTTGAAATCTGTGAAGGGCTGAAATGATCAAACTTTGAAGTGACTTTTGTATTTCATGTTATGTTGATCAAGCTGAAAGAACACAGATAGATAGATAAATAAAAAAAATCCAAGACACAATATATGTATGTGTATATACATATATCCATTTTCAATACTAATTACTAAATATTAAAATTATTAGGGTAAATGTGGATGTACAAACAAAATAATGCCAAAATAATGAAATATCAAATCTTTGCTCAGAAATCAGACTTAATTAAAAAGAAATCTCAAACTCCAGTTTTGAGCTCCTGTTGCCATGGACCTTCCACATCAGTTGCCATGGAGTTCAACTTCCTGGCCTGCAGATGGCAACATTGCGCAGACACCGACACAGGAAGTAAGTTCAGCCCATCTTGGTGTCCGCCGAAAGGCTCACAAGGAAAAGGGATGTAGGTTCTAGGTTTGATTTTATATATTTGATTCCTGACTGTTTATCCATGTTTATTGTTCACGTCACTTCTGGTCACATACAACTCATTTCAATTACACAAAGACAGGGTTGTTTTGCCAACATTTCTTTCACATAAAAGAAGTCGGTAGCAACTTAACCACACATCAGCCCTCAAAATCAAGACCAATTCAATCCCATGTCGTGACAATAAATGAAACATGTTTTCTTCTTCTTCCATGATACATCTGTGGACTCAACCTTTCATTGGTGACATGTTGGTCATAGTGTTGGTCACTACCAGTCTTAGTGGTTAACGCTTGTATTCTCTCTGCAGCATGCACACACACTGTTGCAACTTGTTGAATAAAAAATAAGAACAAAACATTGTGAGAGTGAAGTGAGCCCCTGAACTGCACGCACTCCTTCGCCTTCCTGATCAATTCTTGCTGTTTGGCTGTGTATGTGTCTTTCCCCTCAACCACTTGACAGCTCATCGTATTAATCATCACCTCGTGGAGAAAGTATCTCCTCTCTTGTGGCCAAACAGACAAGAGGGCACTGGAGGTCAAGAAGCAGCGGCTGATTCTTGGAATTTGTCTGCTGCTGCTGCTGCTGCTGCTGCTGCTGTGGTCAATTTTCAGTGCATTTCACACACAGGCAGGAAATACTGCACACTGCAGCGGGTTCACTGAAACCAAACAGAAAGTGTGTCTCACGTACAAGCAAACGAAATGAATAATTTACATTGTGAGATCTTTTTGAAATACATCAAGTGGGACGGCATCGCATGACTGTGTGGAGAGAATTCCTTCCCCACAACATGAACAGCCACCTGAAACCCCGTCATTCATCTTCATGTCTGCTAGAGAGACGGAAGTGAAAGGGAGGCCTTTAAAACACGCACGCACACACACACACACACTTGATTTATTTATGTAAAGCCAGGTATCTACACCTCAAGGCTTCCTTTTCTTCATGTGAAGGCACCATCACACATTCCACTGCCCACAGCAGTGTCACACAAAAACATGCTGCCCATCAACAAGTCTTCAGTCCTGCTCTTTGGATTTGGATGCCTTGGAAATACATTCGAAATGCAAGAGACCGTTCTCTTGCGTCATGCAGCAAGAAGAAGCAGCAGCAGCAGCAGCTAAGATCTCGCCAGCTTCCTCGGTGATTTCCAAGAGGGCAGCCTCCGACAGCCGCTTTTATCAAGATTTAATTGATGCTAGTTGATCACACGCCATCCTTTGACGCGCGCTTTCTTTTATTTGTTGTGTCACTCGGTCTTGTCATCTCGCCTCGCGCACGGCACAGCCCCATCGGACGCCAATCGACGTCTCTCTCCACAAAGATACTCTCTCTGACTTCAAAGACGATAGCCGCGCTTTATTTACGTCACATCACAAAAGACGTCATGATGACTGGGAGTAGCACCCTGAAGCGGAATCACAGTGTGTGTGTGTGTGTGTGTGAGAGAGAGCGTGAGTAACGTGTGTGTGTGTGTGTGAGAGAGAGTAAGTAAGAGTGGGCCGCTGCCAGGTGTCTCAGATTTAACGCAGCGGTCCGACGCTCAGTATGGCGCAAGTAGGCGCAAGCAGGGGCAGACCTGGCGTCAACGCCCTGTGACGACACCTAATGGCTGCAGATGCGGTGATACCCACTGGGCTGCGCGCGCCCACCTATCCCATGATCCTTCAGCACGCCGTGTTCCACATAGCGCAGAGTCAAACAAGGACACGACGGCGTCTGAGGGACGGATTATTACCACCTTAAATCTGGAGTCAAGTAAGCGCACACGCCGGCGTTTGTGGCGAGAGGAGCCGCAAAACGTGGACAGAATCAGGTTCATGTTGACAGAACTGTGACGCTGGATGCGTCTTCCGTTGTAGACAAATTCCGCTATAATTTGAACCGTCACACCTTTAAGGTTGCATTCACTGCTCAGGTCCTGCCCAATAGACTAGTGAGGCATTTATGGCAGGTCGGAAATATAAGAACTTGTTTCGGGGCGTGCGTAAAGTTTTGGAATGAACCCAGTCGACTGTCTCTGTCCCAGCGGCCTTGTTCAGGCTGGAAACACCTCCAGCGCCACAGTGATACTCAGGGCAGGATAATCCTTGACTATAGTTCAACAGTCCACTCTTGGTTGGGTTGAGGTTACAATTGTCTCTCTACACATGTGCTCGTCTTTTGAAAGTTACTATAAGAAGATGGATTCAACTTGTGATGCAAAAAAGGCATAATAATAAGAAAAATACAGTACCATTATGACTCTTGTCTTGGGAAAGAGACCGAAGTACCAAAGAATACACCAGCAGGCCATAGAAACCAGAAGTGGGAAGTTCCAAAGTACAAATACTTCCAGATATCTGCACTTTCCTTGAGTGTTTCTTTTTCCGATGACTTATTACTTTTATTCCCCTAATTTGTAGACAAATGTCTGTACTTTCTACTCCTTACATTGGAAAAACTAGCTCGTTACTGGTGCGTTTGAAAGTGTTCAAAAGATGCAAATTCTGTTTAAAGCAATTCACTTATGGTAGGTATGGTAGGTGTTGTTGCTTGACGTGGAGCTATTTGAACTATGCCGTTGTGTAGTTCAATATAAACCTGCATCATATTTAAGGGGCGATTATTTTAGAGTATTCAGTGCATTTTTAGTACATAGAAAAATACAAATGCAGAAAATGTCAATAAAAGTTGAAAATCCAATAATGGCTCATAACTATTTACTGATTACAGTTTGGTTGTGCTGCAATTGAAAAACTAAAATAAAGTATTGAGACTATCAAAGCTTTTAAACATTATCCAGATAGCCATTGCAAGACCTTTAGACAGTTTAGTACAGAATGTGAACACTTTTGCCACCCTATGCTAGAGACATTGCAAAGAGGATTTTTTTTTTGTCTTTCTTTAGTGTTTCGGCAGAGCTTCCGCCTTCCTCAGAAGTGTCACTTGGTGGCATGTGTGACTCTTTATCTCTCTCTTTTAGTCTTTATCAGCTGATGTTAGGTAGGACAAAGGTAGGACAAACACAACCCTTGTCTGAACAAAAGAAAGACTCTCAAACCTATAAAAGGTGAAGATATAATCAACACAAAATCCAACTATTGCAAAGTGGAGTCGCGGACTGGTGGTAATGCAGATTCCGATTCCTGGGAGGGTTCCGTGAAGGCCGCACAAGTTGTGAGATCAGCTGATTTTTTTAAGCTGCCATTTTGTCCGGCTGAGAAGCATTCAAGCAGTCAGTCCACCGAAAGGGACCATTGGCGAGACTTCTGAAACGGCAGCGACGGACGGACGGTGGGGGGCTGACAGCGGTTTTTTTTTTTTTAATTTTACAACAAGGGCCCCCATAATGAGACTTGGACAGGCGGAGGACAACACTAACTGCGCCTGACGACTTGTGAGAAGAGACAACCGGAGTAGCGGAGCTGTCATTTTGAACTTCACGGGGTTCTGCCGGCTCTCTCGTCAGTCAGAGACTCCAGACAAGCCGCTCCTCGGTTAGCTTCACCCCGCTCGCTCGGCTAACACCCGCCGCTCTTCGCGGTGCGTCTCGCCGCCGGAAACGACACCTGTGCGGACTGTCAGTCGCTCGCTCGTGTCCGTCAAATCCCCGACGAAACGCTCGTCTTTTTTTGAGTGACTTTCCACCACCGAGGGAGGTTGTTAAGGCTCACTTTCGCCTGCCACCGTTGGTAGCCTAGGATCGTCCACGCTAACAAGTTGACGTGGAGGAAGAACCTGCGATTTTTTTTTTGTGGGTGTTTCTCCCAGCTCGTACGGATTACTACTTTTTTTGTTGCTGTTGTTGGTTCGCCCGTCTCCAGCTGATCTTGTTGGCGATTCCCGACCACATCATCAAGGTTACAGACAAAACCAGCCAGTTAGCTATGTTCATTTGTGGCCAGCAAGTCATTTCTAGTGTTTCCAAATTCCACAGTGGGACTCTTTCCTGGTTCGAGTGCTGCAGCGGGAACATTAGCTAACACAGACTAGCTCGGATTAGTGTTGTTTGTATTCCTAGGTAGGTAGGTAGAGGAAAGAAGCTCTTCAGACTTCAGCGTCAAAGGGGAAACTGCAAATCAGATCTTGATTGTGGTTTGGGTACCTTTCTTGTTATTTTTCTACCACCAGTGATCAGCTACTGAAGAGACTTCATAGATTTTTTTTTTGTTTTTTTTTTTTGCACCTGGGATTAAACATAGACACGAAAATTAACAATCTTCTGATCGCAAACTTCAACCACTTTCTGTCTCTGGAGCTCAGCCGAGCTTGGATTTGACCTGTTTACCAGCCCTGACATTTACATCAGTTCGCCGGAAAAGCTTGAGAGAGAAACAGAAGCGATGTCGGGCCAGTCTATCACGGATCGTATCGCAGCAGCACAGCACAGCATGACCGGCTCGGCGATCTGCAAGGCTGTGTGCAAAGCCACCACACATGAAATCAGCGGCCCCAAGAAGAAGCACCTTGAATGTTAGTATACATCGTCCTTCTTTTCGAACGCTGTGTTCCTGTGTGTCTCCTCTCTCAGGGAGGTTACACAGGCAGTTGCCCGTTAAAAATAAATCAAATCCGTTAAAAATCTCATCATGCCAATGTTATTATGTATATGATGTGCTGGACATCACTGTGTGTATGTGTGTTTTTATATATATATATATATATACATATATATATATATATATATATATATATATATATATATATATATATATATATATATATATATATATATATATATATATATATATATATATATATATATATATATATATATATATATATATATATACATATATATATACATATATATATATATATACATATATATATATATATATATATATATATATATATATATATATATATATATATATATATATATATATATACATATATATACATATACATATATATATACATATATATACATATATATACATATATATATACTTATATATATATGTGTGTGATAAGAATATAGTATATACATTCTTAACATTTTCCGCCTTTCACTTGTCAATTACACAAGAGACAAACTTCACAAGGGAGCACCGTCCTCAGGAGGACATTCTAACATTCTACCTTTATGCTGCAAGGCCAGAGTGCCACCGAGCACCACAGGCTGTGGACTTAAAGTTAGTAGTTAAACTAGTCGATTGTATGTGCTTGTACATTAACCAATTGCTTGCATATTTGCTGCAAAGAGCAAAGAAATGACGATGGAGTAAATCCATATTTGCTTTTGAATAGCACTGATTACACACTAAAGTGTTGCCTTGCTGTACGGGATGCTGTGTCAGACTTTGCTGCCTCACAAACTGTTAGGTCCCTCAAAATCATCTAGAGGCTCATCCACCTGCCAACAACTGACTTTTATTCTAGTCACACACAGCCAACAAAGTAAGAAAGCTCAGAAAGTGTATTTTATGTTTGCTTTGCACCCCAGGCAACCCAGGTGGTTCTACTCAAATGGCTTTCTAAGAAATGGCAAGTTGAAACCATGTAAACATTTCGGGGGTTTTGTCATTCTTGCATTTGGCAGTGAATCAGTGCCTTCAGTTGTGACCATGCTGTCGGTGTTGGAGATGGAAGACCAAATTAATTCTTATGCTTAGAAATATGCATTGGTGAACCTTGTATTGAGATAATTAGGGTGCCCATCCTATCAGCATTGGGGCGCAGACGTTTGGAAAAGGCCACTTCTCTTTCTCCTGGAGCTCACGCCGCTGTCTCCTGGTTATCAACGGCAGTCATGCATCGTCTCGTCTCCTTTGAAAACTTGGCTGGTCCTTTGCAAGCCCGTACGCAGCGATAAGCTTAATCATTGTCCGATATTGATTTCTTTTTGAGAGTGACGACCTCAGTGCCGCAGGGGGAATGGTCAGTGAGTGATTCGCCATGCAGAAAGCTTGTTTGTTAAGCTGTTTGTCAGTTGGCCCCCCTTTTTTTTTTTTTCAAGCAATGAAGGTAACATCCAGCTCTGTCCCATTGTCGCTGTAATCTCAGTATTGTAAGGAGAGGCTGGAATAAAAAGCAGGTGCTGGTTTTTGGTCGTCATTCAGTCAGGCAGGTAGTCAATTTAAGAGTGGGTTAGCGAGCCAGGGGGCGCTGGCAGGCGGGCATGCAGGGGCCAGGCAGTGTGTTTGATCATTATTCAGTCAACCAGCCAGCCAGCTTATCCAGCCATCCAGTAATGTAATGAAGGCGGGCACGCCAAGTAAGATAGCGTGCCAGTCACTCAGTCAGCTCTATTTCTACTGAATAATGAAATGCTTGAATCCCACTGTTGTAAATGTGTCGCACTCAATATGTACGTCAGTGTCTCTTTGGCCCCCGTGTGATGCCGTTCAGCGGCATTTACACCAGATCTGCTGCTGCTGCTATCAAAGCCAACAGCGTTGTGCAAGGTCACACGACTGCTTTAAAAGAGAACGACCAGTTGTGTGAAATGGAGCTCTTTGGCTCGCTGTGTTTATGCGTTGGATCACAGGTAAATGGTGACTGCAGTTGCTGAGAGGTTGAGCTGGTTTGGAGCTGGATATTACATTGCTGCTGCTATTATCATCAAGATTTAAAAAAAAATATATATATTTAAACATATGTTAAGCGAGGCAAAGCACAAGTCAACTTTCAGTGAAATACTTCGATTTTTCAGGGTTGTGTTTCACAAATGGTGTGGCAATACAGTTACAGTGTTGCATAAGACAAAACCAGATGTTCCCTGGCAATGTCCTCACTCCAAGAATGGTGAAATATACGACTTGGCAACATGGATGTCCAAAGATGAGTTTTTAAGTCATTTTAATTTTTTGACAAATGATTTGAGTAAGTAGACAGAAAAAGGTTTTCGATGACCATAAATCAACATGTGCAAAGTTATGACATGAACACAGCTAGGTGAGGCTATTTGTTATGGATACAAATACAGGTGTGCTTTGAGATTTTAGCTTGACAGAACACTTTTAAAAGGCAGTGTTTAAGACTGTGGTTGGACATTTTGTATACGTGAAGTTAATGATGTCTATTTTTGTGCTGTAGAAAGAAGAAAGAAAGACACTTGTGACAGTAGCTGTGTCAGTCATTATCCCATTCATGCTGCTCCCTGTGACTGCAAATATTTAATTACGTTTCACTACAGTTGGTTAACTACTTGTTAATGGTGAAGGGTACAACACCTAGCATGTTGGTGCCTTTAATAGGTTCCAAATGCTTGAGGAATTAAGTGTACACTTTGGTTGCTGACTAACCCGGGTGTTTCAGCACGATGCAATAAAATCTCTAATCGCGGAACACTTTTTTTTAAAAGTGTGCTCAGAAGCCCGACTCGGAACCATGGTGATGTGGAAATTGGCATAGTCTGAAAATATCTGGAAGCACGGCGTGACAGGTTTGAACAGGGGAGGCAGGCACTGAGACTGCTGGCAGCTCCTCCAGCCAGCCAGCCAGCCAGCCAGCCAGCCAGCCAGTCTGTGTAGCGGATTGTGAATTGCATAGTAAAAGCCATTTATTATTGCAAGGAGAAACCTGCAAACCCGAAAGGCCTGACACTGAAAACAAGGTTCAGTTGTGTTGTATCTGACTCTGTGTCTGTCTGGCAATATCTCTTTTTCGCACTGTCTGAGTGAGTCCCCACCCCACCCACCCTCCGCACACCCACCCACCTGCTTTCGCAGAAGCACGCACAAACATTTCTTTTTTCTCACTCTCCCCTTGGTGCAATTTTTCCACAAGCAGCTTTGACTGTCTGACAGAAAGCTGTGAATGATCTTGGCTGCATATTTACATCTAGACCCAAACACCAGATAAGCCTTTCAGCACTGCCTGCCAATGGCATATGAGGACGGCAATGGCATCTAAATGTTCTTAGTGGCCCAGTAGGATCTGTCAACTCCACTTAAACTCCTCTTTTGAGCAAGTGCAAAATGGACTACGACTCTAAAAAACGCATGTTTTTTTTATGGACGCTACTGTCATAAATATCAACTGGAGCCTCACATGTAGTTATGTACAGAACTAGTGTTGTTAGGACACCAGCAGTGGAAAGTGATGTGAAGTTCTGTGTGCGTTGTTCCCCTGCTCCTTGTTTACTGGCTGGGGAGGCCACGGAATCAGGTTAATGGGTCCAAATTTCTTCGTCCTCTCTGCTCTCATACCTGTAGCCCTCAGCTGATCTATAATACTGTTAATAAATCACAAAAAACGGCAACACCTTTGATGGTAACAGTAACGCAGCCTGCTAAAATGGTGCTCTAAATTAGAATTTACAGTAAAACGGAACAACTCATAAGAAATACCAAGTGGGACGTTCTTGCTCATGCAATATTATTTGCTTGCGTCATCACTTGACACTGTCCAAAAATGGGGAAGGATCAGGTTTTGCAGCTACAGTTGTTCGAGAGAAGTTGTGACATTTAAACTGGAACTCTGTTGTCATGGCAGCAGTTGTTAAATGGCTTTCTGTTGACAAGCGAAGTCAGTTTGGGGAAAGTTAGTCGCAGCCTCCGTAACGGTGCTGTTTTTACAACCTTTGGGTGTGCAGCTAAGCCGAGTAGATCTTTGAGGTATTGAATCAAACGTGAGTTAAAACTTGCAATAATCCATGTCATGGCATCAGCAACTTTTCAGCTTTGTTCAAGCCTGAGTTTAATCCAGCTTGATGTAGCATTCAAGTGCCAAGAGAGTTAACCAGGTAGCCACCCAACTGACCAGGAGGTGCTTTGGCAAAGGAATACTATCCAGATTCTATGGAGCAGAACATGGCAATAAAGTGTTTTGAGGTGTGTGTGACTGAGCACGTCTAGAACTATGTGGAGTCAAAGATGTTGAGAGTTTTACCAGTCGGTCTACATTCCAACCTTTATTTAGCTTGGCCTTAGAGGTAAGCAAGGGGAGCTTACATCCAATTGGAGGAGCAAGAATGATGTGTTTGGATGGATGTCTTTGGATGGAAGACCTAACCATAGAGGGCCGCAAGCCAGTGGAAGGTTTGTATATTCCATCCGGGGTGTTCCAGAAGGAACCAGAAAGCGGAACAGAAACTGGTCAAGAGATGACAGTACGTAGACCAGATGAAAAGAAAGTTAGCACTCACTGGTGAATCAAGATGGATGCATAGAGGAGTCCCGGCCCTCTGCCACGTCTCTGCAAGAGATTTATAGCACATTTTTATGTCTTCCTTCAGTGGACGCAGCACCATACGTCCCAGAGTTTTACCGATGATGCACTTTAGGTACTGTCCTCTGTCTCAGCCATGAGAGGAATCTTCACCACAGATTTGTGGCTCAGCTGCTTTGTCAGACGAAACTGTATTGAGGTCATTTCAAGCTTTATGCTCAGCAGCAGCGAAGGTTACGGGAGCTTAATACAACACGCCACATCGTTTTTACCGGCTGGCTGAGCCACAGGCCCAAATGTCCTTTATCATCATGGTGCGCTGGGACTGTTCGCCAAACCTGAGTACCAGGGCCGCAAACATGACAAAGTGATGTGGTGCTAGTGTCGTCTTCCACACAAGCACTGTGGCTGATGTGCCTGTGTTAGGGTTAGTTCATAAGACCAAGCCGCTATTGATCTGCTTTTAATTTATGAGCAGTGGTTTTACATTTTGTACATTTTTTTTTTTTTTTACATTTTCTGGTGAAAATGAGTTAATATTTTGGGTTCATTACATTTTTAATCAAGAGACAGAATATGTTTCCATCATCTGGACAACTACAAATCAGCATCATTTGTTAAAAGGCGTCCATTTTGCACAGGTGTGCCTTGAGACTTTGGCTTACCAGATACTGTTTCCAGTGACTATTTCCAAAGATTATGTGTGGCAAATGTATCAACTTTGTTCAACAGTTTATTTAAAAAAATGTTTAGTGCTATGTCTGCTAAGGACTCAAGGACAAATTAACATTTCAGTACTAATGCCTGGTGTGTTTTAGGTTCATTGTTTTTGCTGATGCAGTGCTTCAGTTCATTCAGTGACATCTGTCCTTTGTGCACCATTGAAGCCGTTTGACCGAGACTGACACACTAAGACTGATTACATACCTTACCTTTTAAGGCTCAGTGTGAAATCTTTAGTTTCATTTTATGGTTAAAAAAAAAAAATGAACTGAAGACATGTGCAAGACCTTCTGTACATGGTTTTATTTGTAAATTGAAAGTGTTGCATATGTTATGCTACACAGGAAACCTTCAATTTTCAGTCCACTGAGAATGTCTTTCAGAATGTGTTCCGTAGACTGAAAGACATGAAATACATTTCCTTTGCACATTTTAGGAACCCTAACAGTAGTCCTGTGTCAGGGTGTCACCGGTCACCACCTTGGCTGTTGATAAATCTAATAGTGTCTGAACAGGGTGGGACGGTCCCTCCCTGGCTGTGGTGCCCAGATAGGACAGACCTGTCTAGTTCAGACCACCAGGCCGAAAAAAAAAAAGCCTACTGCTAACTGTCTGGATTCGTCTCATTCAGTTGCAGCCTCGGGGAATGCATGTCAAATGTTGGCAGTGTGATATTGTCTGTGTGTGGTGTGGCAACCACTGCCATCACAAGTTTTATGTAATATCCCCCCTGGAAATCTACAGCCAAGTCATTAAATGAGCTCATGTAAACGTTAATCTAGCGCCTCAAAAGTAACAGGTGCAATGAATAGTTCTAGACATCTTCCTTTTATACCTGGTGTAATGCCAAATTTAGTTTCCCTAAAATATTTGTTGTCTTCAAGGCTTACCTTTTCACTGCATTGGTTGGTTAAATGTCAGTGCACTGGCCATGAAATCCACAACCATGTATTTCCGTAATACAGTCGCATCCCTGCCCCTGTTCCTGTATAATGCTTGATCAATTAGTTTTGGGTAATTAAAAAAAACAAAACAAAACAAAAAAGGGTCTAGCCTCCTGTTAAAGGCTATAATCAAGAGACCTTTTGTTTCATGACTGCTTTTCAAGTATCAGATAAACAGCTGGTACGTCAGTATAGTGTAGTCATGAAACTTGTGAAGCCTATGAAGAAAGTTGAAATGAATTCCCTCGCTATTCAATATTTAAAGATCAATTTTTAAGATAACACATCCTAATTTATTCATTCATTCCATCATTGTAAAGGATGCATTGAAGACATTGCAGCAAAGATCTTCTATGCAGCCGGCCATTGCTATTGATCTCAATACATAAACCATTCACTGCAAAATGTATTTGTAAACACTAAAATATTCATCTTTTCTATAAATAATTTTTGGCCCAGCTAGATGTTACCAGACTGGTGGTCCCGCTTAAGAAATCCCCTTCAGATCTTATGCACATTCAGTCCAATACACCTCATTTTACTGGGTGAACGTACTAATTTAGCCCATTAGGCATATTGGGTATTGCCAGTACATGGTTTGAAAAAGGTATTGTGCGCGGTATCAATTTTGTGTGCATGTGCTCAGGAACATACAGTGCCTCTCTTCCCGTCTCGTAGATGTCTGGTTATTTTTAGCCGTGTGTTTTCTCTCTGGAGCTTTTGCCTGGATCCAACCGCTTGTTGTTCTTCCTGTACCCTACCTGTGCGCTTGCACATTTGTCTGTCTGCCTGCCTGCCTGGCGGCCTGCTATTCTCTGGGTCGGTGTCGCTCTCTTTCCCTGACATCAGACAGTAGACCTCTCTACCTGGAGGCACAGAGACTTCAATCCTGCTCACTTGAAAAGATTTCCCAAATTCCCCCCTCGTGAAAACAGCTCGTCTGCCCCTAATTCTCTATTTCTATATTTGTGCGCCTGTGACGAATAGAGGCAGAGGAGAACCCGCTCCTATTTAAGTCCTTAACGCCGTGGAACCAAAGCCAATGTATTAATAGACCAACTTCTGGTGGCAGTCTTTCTGACTGCACTCTTTGCCTCTTCCTTTACCCACAATCCTTTTCTTTGCTCATCATCTAATTTCTTTCCTTCCTTTTTGCCCCTCCACCTTTTCTTTCTCACTCAGCTCACATTTTCTTTATGGAAAGAGAGTTTGATGTTGGAATCCTTGGTAGATCAATTACTGATCCAACAGCAGGGCTCTTCTATTTCTTTTCAAACAGGTTTTGGCTCTCTTAGTCAAAGGGAATGTACAGACAAAACCTTCCTTCTCTTCAGGACTGTCAGATTCTTTTTAGCTCTTGCATATTTTGAATATGTTGTAGCTTTCTGCGATTGATAGTTAGCTATCAACTCAAAGGCAGTTGGTGTTGTGACTTTTTTTTTTTAATAATAAGAAAACTACAAAGTTCATTTGGAATCATAATGCACTTTATGGTGCTTTGCACTGAGCTAAAGAAGCTTCTCCTTCTTTTGCCATGGCATATTTTTCTTTCCTAAAAGGTGGCCTCAACAAAAATAGTTTGGGAAAGCCCTGCTTTGGAATCCCTTTTTTTATATATATATATATTTATATAAAATGTTCCTTCTGCTCTGCTTGCCAACTGTTTTATTCCCATCTGACAACATTGAAATAATAAAGATCTATCATATAACCTCTGTTGTGTTGTTGGCTGTATTTATAGCAGAGTGAACCGCCACAGCGGAAATTCATTGTGACAGTTCGTCTTTTGAAGTTATACGCCAGTGTTTAAAAAGCAGTGCTCTCCTTGACAACTACACAAAAGGGACATTTTCAGATTTATCTACAGTCCACTGTCATCTACTGTCTCAATAAAGCACACTGCGGAGTCAAAACAATCAGCAGCCGGTCATGTCTGTCAATGGACGTCTCTCCATTCTTTCATATTACTTCAGAGCTGGATTTTAGAGGGGGATATAACAGCAGAGGTGGGTGGGGAATCTTTTTCTGCGGGAACCCCGATCTGCTGTCCAGGAGGAAGAGGTGATTTTATTTGTACACTGTGTCCAAGATGCAGTCAAGTGTTCTTCTTGAACAGGTTGGGGTTCTTCACCACACTGTCCCTTTGGCATCTAGCTTTTCGTGTGTTGTGTTTTGAAATGTTTTCTTACGGATCAATGGTGGTAAATATCATTTTCTATTAACATAAATATTACAATTATTTCAAATATTCTAACAAATCCAGGGCCCCCTCCACATGTGGGTGTGCAGCATCTTTCAGGTGGTGTTATAATATGCACTGGGCTCTTGTGTATACTGTGCCTAAGCTTTTTGGCTGTACTATGCAGCTGCAGACTTTACATAAAGGGCTTTGAAAACTGCAGTTGCAGCTTCATAGCGACTTTGGTTTCTGGAGAGAAAGCACAAGTTGGTTATTTCTGTTCTCTGTGGACTGGTGGCTAGCGACACAACAGCCCAATGGTCGGCGTGCAACATCTTTTGATGCAGTAGGTTTTGTAATTTGTGTTTGATTAAACAGGGCAAATCCCTTTTGGCCGTTCCCTTCAGGGGTTGCCACAGTGTTGATTGGCATGTTCAGTTTGGCAAAGGTTTGCATGTTGGATGCCCTTCCTAACGCAACCCTCGTATACTGGCTGGGCGTTTGACTTAATTTTCAGGGGACATTTTTTTCTTTAGACCAGCATATAATTATCTTTTCTTAAAGACAGAGATTAGACACAGCAGAGATTTAATATTTTCTGTAAAAATTTTAAATCCCATTTAGTTCAGAAGCACCAAGAGAGATTTGGCTCAGAATCTGCAGTGTGTATGAGAAGTACCCCTTGTTAAAACTTGTCTTTAGCTTAGCTTGAGACCTCGACTGGTCGGCCCAGTTGCCCACAGAAGACGGTCCCAAGCATGAAGGACTGGCAGTTGTTAAAATAAGAGAGGACATAAAAAAAATCCCAGAGCAAACCTTAATGATTGCTCATATAGCATTCACTTTTTGTTGACTCTTCTGTGTGTGTGTGTGTGTGTGTGTGTGTTTTGGGTGGTTATTTGTCCCCCCATATGTTGTGCTCTTCATCAGAATATTAATCTGGAAAGTCTGTGAGATTTGTCCAGGGCCACGTCTTTAAGAATTCCAATCATGTTCGCTTGACCTTTTCTTGGTGCTGTCTGTCGAGACTGAACTGTGTCAAGTCTACAAAAGCAAGTCACTGATTCACAACCAGAGGGGTTTTAAATGATTCAAGGTAGAATTAAAAAAAAGCTGATTGCAGGTTTGTTCACCAAGGTTAATCCACCCCTAACTTGTACCCTTGTGGGAGGCCTGTTGATTTATTAAGATCCTTAAACTGCATTGACAACAGGCAGTGTCTGTTGGTTTGATACAGTGCAGCTCCGGTGGCCACGCTTCCCTTCGCCTTGCTTTCCTACCACTACCACCATTATTTACCCACGTGGGGTAAATCAAACCGGTGGACTGTATGTCGCTAGTGAGCCTGTTTACATGCACACAGACATCAGACAGCTGTAGTTATTGCATATGACATTTTTACATTCACCTCAGAACACTGCAATGGAAAAACCTGTTTTACAAGTTTCAGTGGCTCCTCAGATTTCTTTTGGGCGACGTGCTACTGTTGCAGTGATTGACTTGTAGCAATTTCACCTTAGCCAGAGAACGATGAGGAAGTGGGAAAAAAAAGCTTCAGCTGAGGCGCTTACACTGTAGCAATATGCTTAGTGTGGTCTATTACCTTGACTTGAATTTATTAAATACAGAACAAGTACACTGTGGCTCATAAAACCAGCCCTAATCCTTGTTATTAGTGTGGGCTTTAGTGGCAGCCACGTTTTAACTGCTATGCTGCTTTTATTGTTATTGTAAAAAATCATTTTCAGTTCATTTTTTCCCCCCTGTATTTAATAATAACAGTATTTAACATCCTAGTTAGTCTTAAACTTAATGTGGAATGTTTCATTTAATGTTATTGTGTTATTATAACATTATTTATTGATAAACAATATTTGACATCATGGAAATCCTTGAAAAACTAATCCAGGTATTGAATGAGTATATATAGTCAGACACATTGAAACCAAACCGTTCCAATTACACAACTGGCATTGTAAAGTGTCAGCCTGCAGGCTGACACTTTACAATGCCAGTTGTGTGCTTTTATTGCAGTCTTTTTCCTCAGAAGCTTGTTGTGTCCTGATTGATCTGGCCATCTTCTAGCCGGCCGCAGCAAAACAAATTCCGTGGAAGATTTGAAAATGGACCTGCAAGAGCTCAGACTTGTAACAGTTGCCATGCACGATCATTTCCCAATTGTTTTTAAAATCTGACTTATTACAGTCATGCTCTTGAAATATTTTGACACAATACTCAGCATTTTGGCAGATTCACTTTTGTCAGAGTGAATGTTGAATGTTTTATTTTTATGATTTTTAAGAAAAGAAATGAAACCATTGCACCCGTTTTGCTTCCTCAAAAAAAAAGTCATAAAATTTTCTGGATCACTTCTCATCTCTCTCTATGGTCCAACCCTCTGTTTGACTTTCCCCTTTTCTTATTTCTCCATGTTTTACTCTACTCTACATAGGATACATTTCTATTTCTCCTCCTTTTCAGCTGCTCCGTATGTTTGCCTCAATCGCTGTGCCTTTCTCTGTGTTCTGTCTGGTCTGGCATCAGTTGCATCCAGTATCTTCCACTCTGCCTGATTAAGTCAGCGCATGTACCCCTATTACATTATTGCTCACACACAAACACACATGCACTCGCGCACGAGTGTCCCTACAGACTCAATCAGTCCTTCGCATTCTTGTTTCTCCCTCACACCCCTCCAGACCTAATGAAAAAACATGAGCGTTGTTAAAAAGAAGCCAAGACAGACAGTGTGGACTGAAATAAAGGTAGCAGTGCAAATAAAAGAGATTAAGTGGATATTTAAAAAAACACGCACACATGAGACTGCAGCTAATTTATCGACAGAGCTGCCAGTTATTGTTAATGCCTGACCAAGTTTAAAAATATCCCTTCTGAACAGCATCAGTAATAAAAAAGAAAAAGAACAGGGCTGGAAAACAAAGAAAGACTAGCAAGTAAAGGATATAATTAAAAAAAAACAAAAAAAAAAAACTTTCTGATGAGCTGAAACACAATCCAGCAAATGCAAAATCCTGTATTTTGTTAGTTGAAGTCCCATATGGAAAAGGTTCAGTGAAGCAGATTAGAACTCACAATTATTTGTCAAAAAAAGGTAAGCACTTGGAAAAAAACAGCATAATTAGCATGCTGCTACGGCCTCTAGCGATAGCTCTCAGTTTTAGCGTCCTGGTAAAATGAGTTTATTTAGATCGCCTTCATGTTCTGCAGAGGCTGAAAAGAAGGTGGCAAGATAGGGAGATACCTCAGTAGCAGGGTGTGTTGTCATGAAAGCCCCTTTCCCACTGGCCAAAAACCCCGTGAACAATCGGCATTTGGTGGCAGTGGGAAAGGCTCACCGACCCGCGTCAAACAACCCGGGTTAAAATCGGCTTTACTCGACTCCGATCGGTTTGTAGTGGGAAAGCCAGACCTGCGTCAACACGCTAATTTGCGTGATGACGTTGAACGTGACAAGCGACGTTCACACCGCTTATTGATTCAAGATTCAGTTTCAAGAACTTCTGAACCTCATGCTGAATGTGCAGTGAAATGACAAATAAAATACCTTTTGCACTACCTCACCACACACCTATTTGTATTCACTAAATGGCCTTTACCCTTGTTGTTGCACGTTGCGTGGGCGAAGCGGCGTATCGACTGACTGATTGGGAATCACGCTGGTCTTGAGGTCTACGCTGCTTTGTGACCGTTGGCGTGGGCGAAGTGCCTGTGGGAGATTGCGCACTAAGTAGTGGAAAGTGTGAAGAAGGGATTCGCTGAACTAGCACGAGCACATGCACACACGCCCGTGCACGCACACGTGCACACACCTCTAAATTATTATGATGAAGTCTAGCAGTGGGGACTCGAAGACTAATGCTGTTCCTTAGTTACCAGGTGTGAGAGCCTGCAGCTCGTAATGTCTTGCTGTGCGGAACAAAAGACTGGAGGAGAAGGTGGTTGGATGAACATGGAGGCAGAGGAATAGAAGGGATGAAGGAATGGAGGGAAAAACACCCCATTCATTATAAATGATCCATTTAGCCGTGTGCGGTTCGTATTGATGCTTGTCGCAGTGAGACTCCCCTGTGCGCGTCATGTGGTAAAAACACTGAATGTTAGAATACAACAAGACTCACGTTGAATCAGTCGCATCTCAACTGATGCCATTAGTGAGGCAGGGCTGTTAGTATGTGGTCACATGACTTCAAGCCCTTTTAATCTTTCTTTTTAGCCATTGGCAGAAATTGACCTGTCAGTGTTGTTTGTTTTGTCATTTGCTTAAACAGCATGTTTTAAATTGACTTCAAGGTTCTCCAAAATAAATTTTAATAAAAATTATGGCTGGCATTGCCAAGAGTCTTTCAACTCATTTCAGCTCTTTTTTTTTTTTTTTTTTTGCCTCAAATTGATTTAATTCAACAGTACATACAAGTTTCATTGAATTTCTTTTACATTGCTTTTCTATATGTATATACTTTATTCTAGAGTGTGATAGTATTCTAATAAAAGCAATACATCAGGGACAACCATCAGATTTCAGAACACAGATTAATCCTCAGACGTCGGTTCAATTTACTATATAAAAATACAGTGTTCATAAAATAGCACAGATTTTTCCTGCCCCGCTCAAAACTACCAAGCAATCAATAATTTAGAGGATTTTTACCCTTTAAATGTCACTTTGATTGACACAAGTGTATAGTATTTTTTCCCCACAATTATCCAATGGCTTATGAAAAAACGCCTTGTAAAATATATTGTGAGGTAAACTAATACAGACAAAATCATGTCAAGATAAGCAACTGAGCAAAATAAATAAATCGATAAATAAATACATGCCCAAATGGATATTGTGTGCATAGTGACAAATGAGGGTTGACAGTTGTTTGTCTTAATTGCCAGTTGTGTGAGGTGTTTGTACAGATTTGTTCTGTTACCCACAGTCATTTGTGGGGGTTTAAGTATAATTAGTGCAATACTTGAGTGCAATGTGATAATGCGTTATGCAAAATTATATCAATACTTCAGAAAAAAGGAACAATGGATCAGTTGGATCAGTTCCTAGTGTGAAACTAAAGCACGCATACATGAAACATTAGGCATGAAGCTATCATTCGTATGAATGTTGCAGTTTTCCTTTGTAACTGTGAGTTTGACATAGCCAACATGATCAAAAGATAATGACTTAACTTGGATCAATATGTTTTGAAGAAGCTGAGTTCTAGCTGCTTTGCACTACTTTTCTAAGGTACAGTTAATTTCATAGCAGCCGCTGGCTGCTGGCAGGCCACATATCAGCATTGTTTGATTACCATAGTAACGCATTGTCTGGCCTCAGCCTTTTTCATCACCACAGTGGTCCAGTAGAGTTCCTGCACCTCCGTAGACACTCCAGCTCTGTCAACCTATCTACTGGTACCCCCTGGCTTCAGGTAGCAGAGCAATGCTTCCCCTTCTGGAGGTGTCTGGACTTCTTTGATGCCAGCTGAAAGTCCTCCCCAAAAACTGCTGTCCTCCTTCACTTCTGAGGGGCCAACCGGGGGATTCTGAAGTTGCCCCAACAAGCCACCTGTTAACTTCGCATTTGATTTCAATAAGATGCCACACTTTCCTTTACACTGAAAGCATTGGACATGATCCATTCTCACATGGACCCAACTTCTCTTGGAATATCTGAGAAGCTCTGCGGTAGAAGGACTGACATGTAGGTTTCTCCACCAAGCTTTCTCAGTTAATCGTATTTTCCCTCTGTCTGGTATACTATAATAACCTAGCATGTCATAATGTATTATGGCAACACCGTGTAGACTTTCTCACCTATTTTTCGGTCTATCTTATCAATCCATTAGGATGAACAGGAGACTAAAAATAATGCACGTTGACCTTAACACAGCACAACGTGACCTCCCAATCTCGGTTGTGAGACGGCTACTGTGAGGTTGTGTAACCTGCCAGTCGTGCATTTGAAAATTCAATTTTCCTCCAAGTTCACCGCATGAATGATGCCTGAACTTCTGCTAACGTGTCTCGAGAGAACAAAAGCCGAGTGAAAGTCAGGAGTGGAGGCGAGAATGAGCTCCGCGGCTGCCAGCTGTCCTTCACACTTTATTCACTCAAGAGTTTGCCTTGTGTGCGTGCACTGTTTTCTGTCCTCAGTATCTCTGTGTGCATCTACATTTGTCCGTGCGGAGAAGCCGTGGGTTACTTATTTTCCTGCGTTGGAGCCGTAAAAGCAAAAAAAAAAAAGATATTTCGCTTTCCACTATTTTTTTTGATCCTGTATGATTTTGTGACCTCTTCCCTTCATCTCTTCCATCCAGATCTCATCCACTGCACCAATGACGTGAACGTAAACATCCCCCATCTGGCCGACACGTTATTTGAGCGGACGGCCAACTCGAGCTGGGTGGTGGTCTTCAAAGCCCTGATCACCACCCACCACCTCATGATGTACGGCAACGAGGTAGGAGGCTTTTTCACGAAAAACAGCCAAAAACAGCAACCAAACAAACCCTCCAAGACTGTCAATTAAAGCGGTGTGGAAAGATTGCATTATCAGGCAGGCAGGCCTATCGCTCCCACACATCATTAAATACACACTCACTCATTTGGATGATTTATTCATGTCCTTATTGGGATTGTATGCATGCTTGCATGCATGGAGGAACACAAGCAGAGGCTGCATGTAACTGACAATGTACACAGCAGGTTCTTGCGCAGAGTAAATCATAGGAATTGCTGCTGTTCACAGAGAAGTTCATTTTTTCCGCAGCTGAGCTGAAAGCGCAAATATGTCGACGGAAGAAGCAAGTCGTTGATTTACATACTTTCAAACAGAAAGGCTGTTAATTATAATTCAAGCAATGCAGGCTGTATTAAGGAACTTTTCGGATTTCTATTAATTACCATCTTGATTGAGACATTGTAATGTATGCATGAAAAGTTCTGATCAAAGCACCCGTCAGCAAAATACCTCAATTTATATGCAGAGCAGCTTTTGAAAAGCGGTGGACTATATCGAGTCAGAAAGAGTTGTACCAGTCCTCATACTTGTATTAATTTCTAACAGGATGGAAATTGAGCACTTTGTTCTTCACGCGTTCACAGCAGCCCTGTACTTTGCCGGCTGTTAATTATTTAGACTCCTTTTGAAAATTTGCAGAACATGGTGTGGGATAATGTTCACATGGACCGATGCCATCTGATGGCCGTGCTTTGCTGTTTGAATGTATATTTAATGAAAAGAGCTGTAGAAGCAGAGCGCCCTGCTTTATTGCCACCTGCTTTAATCACAAGTTTATCCACAGAAAAAATATGTTGTCTGAAGAAGCTAAATTTTTGCCTATCTATATATATCTCCATATACGTATATGTATATATGTGTGTGTGTGTGTGTGTGTGTGTGTGTGTGTACATATATACGAAAACACACAACACATACATGTTCGATATTAAGGCAACAACTCAGGTGTTAGTATAGATCTGATGTTACCTCGCAGTGCATCATAAATTATTGCATGCACAGAAATGATCCTTCATGATAATCATCAGCTTTAAACCCCAAACAGTTTGGAATGTGCCTCCTATTTCTATTTCAAGCACAAACACAAACACTTGCAGCAAGACCACTGTATTGTTTTTTCTCCCTTTCACCTTTTCCATTTCCCCCTTTTCTGACAAATATGGTAGTTAATCTATATTTGACAATCTCCTCCTTCACCATTTATCACGTGGAGTCGATGCGCAATGCAAGGTTACGATAGTAACTTGAACTCTGTGACAGCAGGGTGTTGAGTGAGAGGATAGATAGATATTCAAACATTGCATAGATAGATAGTATGTTTAGTAATATATGCAGCAGTATGAGGGTACAAATTAAATGCAGTCACACATTAAATGTGTAAATTAAAGCTAACACAGAGCCACACTGCATTGGCTTCATAAAATATTCACTTATAATGAAAACACAATTGACATTTCAAAATCAAGTGTTTTCTGAAGTTGAAGTTGAAGGTTTCTGCAAGTTCTTGTAGTGGGTCTCCCACTCATTAGTTAGAAGTCTGAAGATCAAAACTTCATAATAAGTTCACACTAGTGCACACAATGTGTCTACTTACTGAGTATCATGCTTTAAAAGCATTGCTTAGGGTTAAGCTCTGACCTTAATCTATCATTTACAAAGTATCAATACACAATCAATATGTTTATTACTACTACTACTACTTCTAATAATAATAATAATAATGATGATGATAATTATAATATGTAGGAATATTCTTCATAAATTCTTGTGTTGCCATCGGAATTGAAGGGAACATGCAACACAAACTCAACACCACATCTGTGGATTCGTGCACAGATTTGGATTCCAGGCTTCAGAGCAGCTAGTGTGTATTGTCATCAGCATGCATCCATCAGGCCTGTCACGAAGGTGGTGCAAACTAAGGCACAGTGGCTCCCTCGTGGCCATCTCATCAGTTATAGTCAGAGTTCAGAGAAACCCAACTGTGAAGATGAGACTAAACCACAGGCCCATTGGATTGCCGTCCATAGACTGTCCATCCGTTTTCAGATCAACTCACTGCTTTGTGCCAGTGCGACTGGTACACTGAAGGTGGCCTCAAGTGACATCTGATAAAATACTGTGACAGTGAAGATCGTTAAAGCTCATGTTATACTTTCTGCTTTTGTCAGGATGCAAGAGTCTGTGGGGAAGGATTTTTTTTTTTTATGTCATCATAGACTGAGAATGCAGGACCTACACAGATGTCTGCTTGCCTCAGACTTCCTGCGTCCGCAAGGACATACTGATTAAAATAGATGAATCCTCTGGATATTATCTTGAAACTTCAGAGGGACTGAGATGCTGGTATGATCAATAGTGACGCTAAACAAATGTAGTCTTATCACCCTTACCTTATTTTAGTGGAGATGCTGTTTTTAAATCCACTGAACCTGATTTACTAAGATCCCAGATGACTCACTTTACTTACTTATAATCTCTTTGTCCCGGTTGGCAAATAAGGCCGCAATCATACACTGCCTCTGCAACATCCCAAATGAGGTGCCTAAAATTGATTGCACACACAAACTAAATTGCGGGTGTTGGCGTTTTTTGCATGTTGAGTGGAAAGTGGTATTATATATTATATCACACATTGGTTAACTCTTACTTTGCGAGCGTGACTGACAGCTTGACGCTGTTCCCTCTTGCTTTTGTGACAATAACAAGGATGTGACTTGGTTACATACTACTAAGAAAATGGTGGAAATGTTTTATAGGGGATGTTTGTAAGATGAAGGTTTGATGGAAATTAAGCCGCGATTAAGATCAAGTTGTATTGTCAGGTTCAGGCTTTATGTAGAGGGAAAATACAGCAGCTACTTGTACAGCACAGAAAACATTGTTTACTCGACAAATGATTTTTAGTCACACCCAATCTTCTGGTTGTTCTTCTAAAAGTCTCTGCATTTAGATCTGAAATTGTGTAAACTTTCCCACATCCTCTTTTTAAAAACTTCTGTCATTTCTGTTTTTCTATTTTTAGCTCATGCTATTTAGCACCGACACCATACTTACACTTATACTCCTAACAGCACCCCCCACAATTTTTGGTGGTACTGCTCAGTTTGGTTATCAAGCAAATGCACACTTATTGAATGCAGAAGGTGGATGGATGCTAGAATGCATGTCACATAGAAGGAAGGCCTTCCCCTGTTTGGCATTTTTAAATTCTCAGTCTAATTCAGCTAACCAACAGACTGTAACGTCAAAGAATATTAAAATGTTATCTGCTATTGTATTCATTGCGATTACTTGTCAAAAGGCAGCTGTTTTTATGTGCAGACTTAAAGAAAGACCACTGCAGAGTTTGGAATCTAAAATACTGTTTGACCACCTCTGGCTGCTTGCGGATGCAATTTTCCAGACAGAGAGGCTTTTAAACACAAAATTAATATAACTAATTTTAAACAGTATTGAAATGTCTAGTGTGCCCTCCAACTTTATAATATGATGACCCCTTGTCTAGACAGGGATTCTATTGTTTTCTCTTATCATGGAGTGCCTCTGCTTCCAGGTGTTTGTGTGATAGGCCTTTATGTACAGAAAAGGTCATGCAGGAAACTCCAAACAATGGCCTGGGGAGCCCTTTGTAAAAACCCACTGGAGAATACTTTCACAGGAAATGATTGTTGAGTTTGCTGTCAAATATGTAATATCAGAAGATTTGGGATTTGACTAGTTATGAGAAATTGCACTGATTACAATAATTGAAAGAGACTTCTGAAGATTCAATTGTGCTTATAAGCACCATTG
The DNA here is from genome assembly GCA_009823395.1 of Thamnaconus septentrionalis. Classification (NCBI taxonomy): domain Eukaryota; kingdom Metazoa; phylum Chordata; class Actinopteri; order Tetraodontiformes; family Monacanthidae; genus Thamnaconus; species Thamnaconus septentrionalis. The sequence goes on from CM020503.1 coordinate 23,365,789, forward strand.
CAATATTATTGGGCATACGGTAATATGTTATCTAATTTACCCAATATTTTGATCCAATTAATTTAATTCCATGTACTGAACTGGACAATAACTAACAATACTGGATCATTTCCACTTGTTCAATAAGTGAAGGCACAAATTAGACCAAATCAATCAAACAAAATTTCAACATAAAATCACGAAGGGGACAGCCAGAAATAACTGAACTGAAATACTGAAATGATTCAATGTGTACAATGTGTACTTCTCTTCACAATACAATTTGTCTCCTAGTAGGAACACAGGAACTGCTGTCCAAAAAAATAAAGAAGTAAGAGGAAAAAAATTCAACATCAAAGGGATGTTTGATTCATAATTGACTTCAGTTTAAGTTTTTTTTTTTTTTTTTTGCAACCAGATCAGTCCTGAGTTATCTATGCCTGTGGTGATGCCAATAGGCCAATACATTGTAAACTGGTTGGCCAAATAAACTTACTCTTACCTTACTATAGAAATTTTAATGTTTGGTCATTTGTTAAGTTGATTTTTGATGTTTGTTTGGAGTATGGAAAATGGCTTGAATACTCACGTTTTAAAGCTCTATTTCTATGACAAACAACCTTTCAAATGTCTGTTGTGGGTATACTGTGGCCCCGAGGATTGTAGAGTCGCTCAGTGACCACCGCAAGCAGTGGTGTGAAATCTGCTCTCGGAGTTTGGATGTGAAGCCCTTTGGATTGCATGCCCTTACAAATATCACACTGGGGAATTTTCTTCTGCCAATGACTTCAAATCCTTGAACACTCAAGACTTCATTTTCGAACAGCGTTTGGAGAGGTAAGGAGGGGCCAGGTTAGGGAGGGACTTGTAGGTGAGAAGGAGGAGTTTGAACTGGATGCCTTTATGAACAGGGTGCTGTTGGAGGATGAGGGTGGTGTGCTCCCTGGAGCCAGTGTGACTGAGGAGGCGGGCAGCAGAGTTCTGGATGTATTGTGGGAAGACCAAAGTGAAGGCTGCTGCAGTAATCAAGTCTGGAAGTGATTGAGTTTTAGAAAGTTGTTGTCCATCCAGGTTTGGTATGTAGAACCATACCAGGTCCTATTGGGAAATACTAGAGGAGAGAAATTGTGCCAGTTTGACAGTAGACAGAGTGTTGTAGTCATTAAGGACATGACAGGAGGCAGGGGCAGTCTGGCGAGGACACCGGCGAAAGTGCTGATGGCAGCAGAACACGCCACTTGCTTTCATTGACTATATGTGTGTGTGACACAAAGGAGGCAGGATAGGAGATAAGAGTGGGGCGTGCGTGTGCAAAATAATAAGGTTTGTGTGTTATTTACTCCCCAAGAGCTTCTACCGCACTGCCACGGCTGTCTTATATAGAGGAGTAGCCCATTTTTTATTGTTGTGATGTCGTTCTGCAGGTTGTTTTGCTCCATTGCCTCCATCAGAGAGAGTATAGAAGCGAGACATTTGAGTGAGCAAGAAACATCAGACTGAGGAGGAAACGGCCAAGCGAAAATAAGCGGAAAGGAACATCAAGTGGAGACGGAGCGAAGAGAAAAGACGTGGAAATCTGCTGACTCCAGCGGCATTGTGTCAGGGACAGGGAGATGTTTTTCTGAGTGTGAGCATGTTAGGTCACCATGACTTTAATGGAGGTCACCCGTGATAATCACACTTGCTTCAATGTAACGCGTCCGCTATCGACTGCCATTGTGGCAGACAAAGATAAAGATGATCTGTGAAGAGTGCAAGGACTGCAAAGTTTTGTGTTTATTGCGTTAGTGTGTGCCAGACTCCTGAATGTCTCTGGTACCAAGAAGCCAGTCCAAACTGTTCCAACTGCAGGGTGACACACCATGAGCTGACTCGCTCTCTGCATCACTTTCTGATGCTCCTTCAGGCAGATAAACAAGTTTCTCCAACTCGAGTAAATTGGCTGCATCTGTGTGATCAACAGATTCTGTGTGTGTGTGTGTGTGTGTGTGTGTGTGTGTGTGTGTGTGTGTGTGTGTTTCCCTGCACCTTACTGGGCTCAGCCATCCAGAACACCTGGGAATTGCATCCTTTTGGTGGTGGTTTTGTGCAATATGCAATATTATGCACTATGTAGAAAACGTGCTTTAATGTCAATTGAATATGAACTAAAGCATTGCAACCAAATCTGTCTATGAAGCCCCAAGTAATTCGCTCTTTATTGAAATGACTCTTAAAACACTGAACAAATGGAATTAATCCAGCTATTTTATTGCTTACTTACTATTAATATCATTCCTTCAAGTTTGGTGCACTGCATTAGTAGTACCATAGGACCGTAGTTTTCCCCATGCCTGATGCCAAAATGTGCCTGCATCACACCTACGTGGAATCCAGCAAGTCTAATTCACTGGTATAATTTTGCAAATTAAAGTTGTCCAGCTTGATTTCAAGCAATGGTTACATTTCATTTTATTTTAACCAGCCTGTTATCCTTTTTTCAAATGTCTTGTGTAATTTTCTAATGTCCAACATTAAAAACATGATATTTGATTTGGAATTGCCACACTTGCATCCCTGTGCCTCACGTTCATTTGAGGGGAACGTTTTTGGTAGCCAGGTGTTTCAGGGACGTACTACTGCCTTGCTCCAAATGTTCCATGAAATTGCAAAATCCCTTCTATCTGAAATGTTCCCAGTTGTTCCAGGCAATAGACTCAATAATGACTGATGTGCTCTTGTTTCAAAGTCATTTCCAATATTTCATCTCCAGTTCTACTTAGAAATATTTCCCGTGAGAATCTTCCTCAGTTCCTTTGTGACTTTGTTAATCAAGTCCCATTTGTTAATTAAAATAAAGTAATCAGTTCCTGTCGTGTTATGTCAAATGCTGGCACTTTGCATTTGTCATTTTTAATTTCCCATCAGTGTGTTATATCATTCTTGATATATAGAAGAGAAGGGACTTTATGCTTCTCAGGTAATTTTATCTTCTAATGTTTAGGCTTTTTTCTACTGCAGTTGAAACATTATGTTTTAGAAATTACTTTTTATTAACCATAATTAAAAAAAAACAAAACAAAACAATACAGGAACAAAAGCAGCCTGTACATTGTTTACTTTGCCATTGTTAAATCACCACAGTGCTGTGGCTTACTGCTTGCAAAAGAAAATGATTATTATTGAATTCTGATTATTCTGATTCTCAATACATGAAATTCTTTGCAACACATCACCACAAGTGACACTTGGAATTTCTTTGGTGTCTAAAATGAAATAATTGAGTCTTCTTATTTTGAGTACATGTCACTTTGTGCTTGTTAAAGGAAGAGAACTGTAGCGATGCGTGTGTATGTGTATGTGTACGTGCACGCTGTGTGCATGTATGTGTGTGCGCGTGTGTTTCAATTGATGACTCATGTTGGCTGCATCATTGACCTCGCAGAGATACTCATCCACCAGCAAGACACAACTACTCCCTCGAGAGCAGGGAGCCCACACACTATTAGCCTTGTCACCTTGTAGGCACAGTCGCTCTCTCCCTCTCTCTTTCTCCCACTCACTCTTTCTCTCTCACTCTCTCTCTCTCTCTCTCTCTCTCTCTCTCTCCCTCTCTTTCTCTCTCTCCCGCAGTCTTATTCACTTTTTGCCCCATATATACAAACGTGTCAAATGTAGACGTATTTCTGTAATCCTTTAATTCTCAGCACCTACCCAGCTTCATTTTCTGTGTCTTTTCACACTATGATAGGATTTAGGGGCTAAATGGTTGATTATATAAAGAGAGTGAAACTACATAGACTGGAGGGCTTGGAAAAAAGAGATGAAATAAGAAGAGGGAGAATACCAGGCATGTTTTTGATTGGTTTATGTTTTGTGTCTGTATTTATCCACACGTCTGCTTCCTTGTGTGTCTGTGTGTGTGTATGTGTCTGTGTGTGTGTGTGTGTGTGTTTATCCGCTTACGTAAGAGCTGCTTTCATTCAACATGGCCAGGTCACGACTCATTCTTCTCGTGTGAGTCATCACCTTTTTGAAAATTTCAAATTGCAGTCAGTTCCGATGATTTTTTTTCCCCCCTCCCATGCATGTGTTTGAATGAAAGCAAAGGCAAACACCCAGAAGCCAGAAATAAATTCCCCAGTGGCTTTCCTGATCTCCTTCCAGGGCCCAAAGAGCTCTACTTTATTCTGTGTATAGATGGATTTTTTATTGTGGCTGTCAAAAATATGTGTAAAGTTTTCTTTGGCTCTCCTTTTCCTGAGGACTGACGTCTGTTTTCTCCTCACTGCTGAAGTGTGCATTTACTGTACGGAGAAGAGTAGCCAGCAACTCCCTGCTCTTTGTATCCGTCAATGCTACCTGACTATGTTCACTGCCAGGATCAATAATTATTCTGTTGGTTGTTCATTGGCAGTGTGTACACACTGGGACAACTTTGGTGCTGGTGGTGGGTGGTAACGGATTCAACTTCCCAGATATGACGTGATGTCAGTAAGTTACGCACAGCACGCTCATGTTGACCCACCGGGCTGGGATGTTGTTTCTACTAATACCAGCGAGGGAAAAGATGAAATAGTTCCAACGTCAGTCAGCAGCACAGCTCCCGGCTGCCCTCGCTGAATTTCATTCTCCTGGAGGAAGTAGTTTGGAGTTCAGCTCTGAGTCACCACTTTGGGTTGAAATATATAGAGTAGAAGTAGAGTCAGGAAAACTTCAAAAAGGCAACTCAACTTTAAAAGGGAACTTGCCAAACTACAACTTGCCAGATGGTCCATTGAACTCTTAGATTTTTGGATGACAGTTATTGCCAACTGCAATCATGGATTCCAAATGCAAGTCCGGTCAGTGCAGTTGTGCCCAGTCAAACGTTAAGTAATTTTAAATCCCCTTGTGAGGCCTTCCAGGTATGTGTACCTGCTTTACATGTGTGTCTAACCCTAACCAACAAGAAGACATATTGCGAAACTTGAAAGTTTAAAACTTCAAAGTCAAAATCAACTTTTTACCGTTTTTAAACTGCATCATTTTTGGCCTTCACCTTCAGCTTCAGTCATTTAAGTTATGAATAATCCAGACTCATTCAGGTTTGTCAGAGAAGCTGTGTGCAAATCATTGCTGTTTGATTCTTCATATAACTTTTTCTATGGGTGTATTTTGAAGGAAGATCATCATTCAAAAGGATCATTATTTATAGTAAACTTCTTTTGCTGGAGGAGTTTACTTATTCATCCACTTTGACCTGTTAGTTGCAAAAGTGCTGCAGCAAAAATGCAAGCAAATTTTCTTTTGTACATTCAGCTTAAATTATGTTTTATCCCAACCATCTGGAGTTGTCTGGAAGGCTACACAATTGTTTTTGTGGTTTGTTGCCGCTGCCTTCAGGCTCTGAAGTGTCCCACAGGTTTTAATCCTTAAGGGACCAGGTTTAAGTGACCCAGAATGTCAATTGAGAGGAACTGTTAGGACACTGAAAAAAAAACCCTGTCAAATGTGAGAAAAATATGTTCCAAAGACAACAGACTAACAAGCCATACAGAAGACTTTTAGCCTTGCAGAGTTTAGACTTCATTATATCTGGAAAAATAAAATGAAAACACTTCAGGGCAGCAGCGAGGCCTTGGTGGTGGTTTCTACGGAGACCCTCAGCGTGTGAACTCTGGAAGGAAAGACACGCAAGATAATAGACTGAAAAACTGAGACGAATGAAAAGGGAGACTCTTTCTTCTCTTTTTAAGCCAATACTGCTGGACTCTAGTTGCTCTACGTATAGGTATGATTCTGTAGCCAGGACCCAAATGCCTTAATTATGCATAAGGTTGTTCTCTGATATGCTACCATGAATTATTTGCCATGCCGGCTGACCTGGTTCTCCATCGCGTCCTCTCCTCTGTCTCTGGGTATTTTCTCAGTTTCTCCTCCAATCTAGCGCTCCATCTCCAAATGTGAAATCTCTTCTCAAAGCAGCATCTTTTTCTCAGAGCCGTCTTCGCTGAATAATCTGGGGCTCAGTGGGTTTCTGAGCCTTGCGCTCTTTTTCTGCCACAAGTGTTTCTGCTCCTTTATAGACTTTCTCCCTTTAAACTACATCCATGTGTTTTGTGTGGGTTCCCTCTGCCTCTGCCTTTGTGTGCGAGACTGAGGGGGATACGCAGACTCTTGTCAGACAGACCTTTGATGAGGAGCCGGCACACAAGGCAAACCACAGGCTTATGAAGTTCATGATGCTTTCTCGCTTGCTATTGCAGCCCACATACTCACACGAATTCGCTCACACTTTTTTATTTTATTTCTCTCTAAAGCCATCTTAAGTTTCTTTTTCTTAACCTAGGTTCATTTGCTACACTGGAGGAATGCTTAAGACGTTACAATTCTTTCCATCCGTGAAACTTTTTGGGCCTAAAACTTGAACTAATAATTCTATCTATCTAGCTATCCATCTGTCTATATGTCTGTCTATAAAATATACTAATGGCAAATAAGGTGGGTGCGCTTGTTTTTGTCTTTGGTATTAACTCCAAACCTGCATATAACAGTTGTTGCTGTAAAAAAAAAAAATCTTTTGTGTTTTCTTACTGACTGAAGTTGTAACGTTCAAATGTGGGTCAAGAAATTGTGAAAAAGGATTCCATGTTAAAACCAGTAGCATACCTCTTAGAAATAAGAGGAAAGCTTTTGCACATGACGGCCTTTTCAAAGTTGGGTCACTATAGCGTTGGCTTGCACAAATAAGGGAGAGAGTGATATTTTCCCTTGCTTTTTCTAAGCAGTCGTAGAGTCTTGCTGGAATGTGTTGGTGTTGCTGAGTCCCACGCACTGGCCCTGCAAGCATATTTGTGCACCCAAACAGATTCTGAGATGCTCCAACACTGCACTGCCAACACGGTCCGGTTTCTACCTCGACTTTACTTTGCTTAACTTGCGCTCGGATGATGATTCTGTGCTGCGCTGTTGGCCGTGGAAAAGGTTGGATGGATTATTGGCGATTCTTCTGTGACCACCATTAGAAGGTAAAGATTTGGTCAAAAAGTGAAAAAGTGTAAGTGTCCTTACAGTTGACGTAAGATCAGACATATGGAGCTGGGGAAGCTTCCTGCACCTGCTCTGTGACATCAGATCTGTCCAAAACAACAAGTGTTGGATTGTGAAGGGATGTAAAAAAAAAAAAAGGTCAAGTGTCTGTCCTCATCCTGCCTCGTGGAAAAACACTATAGAGGGCGTGTAGTCTAGGAAATACAAGTCCGGAAATGAAATGCAATCAAATGATTCAGCACTTTGTGGCAGCAGACTGTAGCTTAAGATTTGATCCCATTAAAAATTTCAAAGGGCCGTCATGCAGCTGCCAATCTCCCTCTTCTTCCTAAAGGTTAATTAATTTTTTCTATGTGTTTCCTCCTGCCGATTGTTCTCCCATAACGGTTTCATAAGGTGCTGGAATAAATGGTTGGAAATGCAGCACAGGGCGATGTTCATTTTATAACATGACTCAGTTGAACCTGAACTGAGGAGAAGCGGATGATTTTAACCGTTTTATAAAAAAAATAGTGCCTGGGTATTTTCACTGACAAATTGGTTTGCCAGTTTCCTGCAGTCAGAAACGAAATGCTATTTTATAGATGACCTCTGATCACGCTACAGGAAAGCAAATGGGAATAAGACCAGACAAGTTCCAGTTCTAACTAGCTCTCAATCTTCACTTGGCATTGAAACAGCCAGACAGATTAACGCTCGGAGCCGTGGCTGTGAGCTGCATTTTAATTGCGACGTAACTTTATGTCGGTGATGAATGATGTTGTTCTCTGTCATTAGTTAGCAGCCAACGAGCTCAAGTTATTACTATGTGTCAGGAAGTAGTCACATATTTGATATATTGATCCATTTTGATTTTTTTAAAATGGGGGAGAAAACAAATGCAGTTTTTAGCCAAATTCTAGAAATAAAGACATTCTTCTGTCTGCCACATTTCACCACAGCACTGACTTCATGTGGATGGCATGGATGCACTTTCAAAGCAAAGACATTTGTCTCTCAAATACTATGTGGTTAGAGGTTATAGTTCTCGTCCTACCGTCCACTTTTGGTGAATTGCTCGGTGACCATCTGTCCGTGTTTAAACCACTGACCACCGATGTATGGGTTGTTACAGCACCATCATCTTACATTGTCATCCTACACCTTGTAATAACCTGGTTGTGTGATATGTGTCAACCTTGCCCTCATGGTTAAACGTGATCTTTTTGTATTGTTTCTGCTTGATTGCAGCGATTGATCCAGTATCTGGCCTCAAGAAATACTCTTTTCAACTTGCACAACTTCCTCGATAAAGGAGCACTGCAAGGTAAAACACACAAACCCTCAACCCGTGTAGTCCACTCAAAGTAACAGCATAGTTTTAACTCGGCCATAAATAAACACCAACTATTATGTGTGTAATGCCAATGTTTCAAGTGCAAGTTACCTTTATATGCAACTTCTTCCAGTAGCAGTGATGAGAAGGTCGTGTTACGGTTTCACACAACGCATCAGGAACGTCCAGAACCCTTTTGTGTGACTTGATTTCTCTTCCAGGTTATGACATGTCAACCTTCATCAGGCGATACAGTCGTTATCTCAACGAGAAGGCCATGTCCTACAGGCTGGTGGCTGTGGATTTCACAAAGATGAAACGCGGGTAGGACACACACACACGCACGCACACACACACACACACACACACACACACACACACACACACACACACACACACACACACACACACACACGCCTATTTTAACCTAGAGGTTTAACAAACCCTGAGTTTAACCATAAACTCTTGAGTTTACACTCTGGGTTTTAAACTCTGATTTTCCAGTTGCTTCACAGGGGTTTTAAGTACGGAAGAAGATTAGGGCCACAAGAAGAGAATTTTTTATTTATTTATTTTTTTCAAGTTTCCAATTTCAGAATGAAGTTGAAATTTGGGGAAATGGCTTCCTTAAAAATAAATAAATAAATAAATAAATAAATAAATAAATAAAAGGGTTCTATTGGACAACATATCTATTTTTTGTCCACGTCAAACTAAGTTAACAGGCAAGAATGCAGTCAGATGCCAGAAACAGCATCAAAGTGGAAGTTAGTGTGTCAGTGTGTTGGTTGACACTGAAATGTTTTTGTCATGCTGATTCCGCAGAGCAGATTACACCATTTATACCATTATGCATTTGTTAAAATTTCTTTTCAGTCACCATTTGTTGCAAACCTTTTAGCTCAAGTGGCCATTATGGAGAGTGTGTATGCAAATCACGACTTGCCCCCCCCCCCTTCATATTGTTTGCCAGCCTTCCTCGTCTCCTCATTTCTATTTCTCTGGATGCGCATTTGCATACAATTTTTTTTCTTCCTGTAGAAGGCTGCCGCCACAATTATTTGCATTTGCGTGTGTCTCCCCTTCCGACAGGATTGACGGCGTAATGCGCACCATGAACACAGAGAAGCTGATTAAGACGCTGCCCATCATTCAGAACCAGCTGGACGCCCTGCTGGATTTCCAGGTACGCCGCGGCGTGCGGTGTTGTGTTGTGTGTTGCACAGTGGCGCATCAACATTCCGCCTGAGCCGCGGCTGCACTTCTAATGTCAATTGAAATGAGGCGGCCGTTTGCAGCGTTGGAGGCTTCAACTGCATTGTGCAAATATAAGAACAGATTGTAACAGCAGATTTTTGAGGGTGGGTGTGTGTGTGTGTGTGTGTGTGTGTGTGTGTGTGTGTGTGTGTGTGTGTGTGTGTGTGTGTGTGTGTGTGTGTGTGTGTGTGTGTGTGCAGACAGGAGAACGGGATCGGGTGGGGACTAGTGGAAATTGGTAGGTGCCTTGTGGTTTGTGCCAGAGAGCTTCAAAGAGTGATAAAAATGGATGGTGAAGATCCTCATTGGAATGTGTGTGTGTGTGTGTGTGTGTGTGTGTGTGTGTGTGTGTGTGTGTGTGTGTGTGTGTGTGTGTGTGATTCTGGCTGGAAGAGAGAGAGTGTGTGATGCTTTCCCTCGCCTAAACTAAATTGACAGTGGCTCCGTGTGTGGTGAGGTGCCAGCGTTTGGGTGGGAGGACGTTTATGCGAATATCTGAAATACGACGTTTATGTTTTTTCTCCCTTTCTTTTTGAAAAAGCTTGGAACAGGCAGGACTTCTCTTCTCTTCTCCCTCTCCCCCTCCCCCTCCTTCCCAGACTGGTCTAACTCTTTCCGCCTCCTCTCGCCCTTCATCTCTTCAGGCCAACCCTAATGAGCTGACCAACGGCGTGATCAACTCGGCCTTCATGCTGCTTTTCAAAGACTCCATCAGGCTGTTTGCTGCCTACAATGAGGGCGTCATCAACCTACTGGGTAACACACACGCAGACTCATGGTTAAAAAAAAAAAAAAAAAGCCAGCCACTGCTGTGCCGCCTGTTTAGTGCTGCTGACCCTGTGTGTTGTCGGTGTGGCCATAATTTGACTGACTGATGCCAGTGGATGAAGCCAGGGGGCGCTGGTGGTGCGGCAGGCAGAGCTCTGACACTGCTGTCAGTTTGTGTGTCATCCTCGGTTTTGTAGATGGTGACTAGCAGTTGGAGAGCAGATGGTTTAAAACTAATTTTGCTGATCCCTCTGTTTAGGTCTCAGATCAAACTCATTCTTATGCTGCATTTTTTTTTTCATTTTTTAAATTATTATTATAATGATCATTATGAAAACCAGCCTTGGGCTGCTATTTAGATCTCCAGGAAACAGCAAATGTGACACTTGCATAAAGTAAAGAAACTAGTAACTAGGTAAGTACATGTGGTAATTTAAATATTAGTACAATGTTATTCACGGAACACCAGGACTGAGAAGGTGATGGTCATTTTCAGGTAGATTATAAGTAGTTGAAATTTGCGTATTATAAAAACAGGATGAGGGTTGGTCATCACTTTCTTTTCTGAATAGATCTGAAATTCTGACTGAACAAAGATGGCATTGATGAGGTGACACTGAACGTGTTAATCGCGATGATATTAAATACAAGGCATAACTAATATAGCTCATTTTTAACCGCAAGCTTTTTGTCCTTTCCATTCACCCGTAGTCAAGGCCTCAAGCCATAGCGCTGTGTTTCGACTCTCGATGCGTTTCCATCACCCCTAGAATTGCACTAAACCTAAATATGGCAATTAAAACAGCTCAACTTGGGAAAAACCTCTCAAATATGGCTTAAAGGTTTTAACGCTCTCATGAGGTGGTTTTTCAGACGCATCCATATAGAGGAATATCGCAGAAGTGTCATGGAAAGACTTTTTCCGCAAAACGCAATTGTACTTTGTCAAAATGTTTGAAATATCACTTTTATTTTGCGAAAAACTGTAGTGGAAACGCAGCTACTGCTAGCTGTGTTTGATTTTTTTGCAATTCACGCCGCGCCGATGGTTTAAGCAGCCACCTACGCTCGTGGTCCTCAGCAGGCGGCCCGCCAGCCGCCACTCGCGGCCGCAGCTCACACAGACACTTCACTCGAAGCCCCCGAGAAGCCAAACACTGGCCGGGACTTGTTGACGTGCCAGCGATACACAGACAGCCCTAGTAAGCTGCTGCAAGCGCACATTTTAACTTTTGATTTTGTTTTTTGGAACAGATGCTGCTTGATTCAGCTTAGGACAGAAATGCAGTTTTCCTTCTTCCTTGTGGTTCTTTGTGTTTATATTTAAAAAGAAAAATGTTCTTAACAGCCTCCCGACTGTTGTTTTGAAATCCTTTCTTTGGGTTCATTTCTTTCCCAGTGAGACACTCTGGTATGAATTGCTTTACTTAAATGTAGACGTAAAAAGCAAAAACAATGAATTTTAAAGATGCATTTAATTGCAGTTAACTCTGGAAAGTCTGAGATTAATCTCGATTAAAAAAAAAAAAAAAAAGTACCATTTGTCAGCCCAATGTAAATACACAACATGTAAATAACAAACCTTCCTTCTGTCTTTGCAGAGAAATACTTTGACATGAAGAAGAACCAATGCAAAGATGCCTTGGATATCTACAAGAAATTTCTTTACAGGATGACGAAGCTGTCCGAGTTCCTCAAAGTGGCCGAGGTATATTCTGAAACACACTGAGGCTGCGCAACACCAACGCACCTCCACACACACACACACACACACACACACACACACACACACACACAGCACACAGCAGGAACCAGATCATATATTCTCCTGGCTTCCCTGCTGATTTGTACCTTTTGGCAAATTGACATTTTCCTTGTGCGCCTTTTTCAAAGCTGTGCACGTGATCCCTAGAGTTCAGCTCACACATGTACAGTGTGTTCCTTTGACTCTCCACAGCAGCACAGATGTGCTTTCACAGTGCAGAGCCCAGTATTCTCCTTGCATTTACTGCGTTTGCTTTCAAGACATTTTGCACACACGCACACACACACACACACACACACACACACACACACACACACACACACACACACACACACTGACCTAAAATAGCCTTAAGATGAAGGATGTGGTTAGCCGGTCTGTTAGGTCCCTCTCCCTCTGTTCTCCACACTCGTCCATCTAATCCTCTCTCTTCTCGCTCTCCTCCCTCCCGTCCTGACTAAGATGGATACTCAGGGGCTCTCCGTCGCCCAGTGCCCACAGATCATACTTTTTTTTTTTATTATTATTTCAGCCCTATGCTTTTCTCTTCCTCCTTTATCTCAGCAGACTCTGAAACGGTGAGAATCAGCAGCTGTAATATACAGGTACTACCCAGAAAATTAGAATATCCTGAAAAGGTTGTTGTATTTCTGCAATTCAACTTAAAAGGTGAATTTCACATATTATATAAAGGAATAATATGCAAATCAATATATTTCAAGTTTTTATTTCTTTGGATTTTGCTGATCAGGCCTTGCAGCTTAAAAAAAAAAACCCTCAAATTTTATAATAATTTTCTGAGTTTGTGGGTTTGTGGTTTTAATAAGCTGAAAATCTTAATCAGCAAAGTTACAACAAGGAACTGCTTGAGATGTCAATTTGCGTGTAATGGCTCAATAAAATTTTTTGGTTTCATCTTTTATGTTAAATTGCCAAATTAAAACAACTTTTACTTGATATTGTAATTTTTCGGGTAGTACCTCTATATGTGCTGCAAGTGTGGAGAGCCCCATGCAATTAGCAATAGGTTTCCAAACTCAGTCTTATGCAACATTATATTTGATTTAGGAGAGACTGTTTATTTTAAAGCGTAGTAACTTGCAGCAGTTTTTCCTCTAATAGGTTAGAGTTTGGAGGAACAGCATTTATTGATGAAAATTAAAAATGTAAATTTACAAGAATATACCAAAATTTAAAATTGCTTCTTATGCCGAATAAAACAAATGGATTAATAATCTCTGGGCCACTTTTATAAAAATGTTCCCTTCTTGGCACAGTGTTGCCGGTCTGCCAGCACTGTAGACCAGTGCTGAATCTGGACTTCCATGAACTGATACCACTTCTTCTGACCACTGAAGAGCCACATTTTATGGCAGACATTTTGTCTTGACTTACAGCTGAATGCATTGTTTCTCAGCACTGTATTCTGGTGCCACCCCAGAACATTTCTCAGAAACATTTTTTGGCAGATTCACAATGACCTGAACCTTTAATCTGTGTTTTTCAACCTTTTTTTGAGCCACTGCACATTTGTTTTACTTTGAAATAAATAAAAATCCTATGACTCACCACCTATCAAAAATATTATAATATGGCACTTTTTTAGCTGAATAATGACAATATAGTCTCTTAATTTATTTATACTCAGTCAGTGTGGAACCTGGGCCTGTTTAGATGCACAGAGAGCTGATATTCTGGGAGGAATTGAAGGAGGAAAACAGGCTCACATAAATTTTAAAGCACAGTCACTTCACAATGGAAAGTTATTCATTTTTTTTGACCAATTAAACAAAACTGGATACACTACTGTACTGCAGCACAGTGGTTGAAAAACACTGCATCAAATATACAAAACAACTTTGGTGTGGTTTTAAACATGGTAAACACATAGGTCATAGGTCAAACGGCTGCTGTGTATTGGCTACACACGCTTTTATTTTGATCGACCACAAAGTATCAATACAAACGGTGGCTTTTTGCGACACAGCGCAGCGCTGTGTGATAGTGAAACATTCTGAGTGAAGCATTAACTAGGAGAACCGTCTTAAAAGAGAATTCATTCCAAAGAGTCTAAATCTGCTTCACTTAACAAATGTAATATCCACTGTAGCATCCAGACGAGGCAAACAAAGGTTACGGTGGTGACGGTCGTTTCAAAATGTTCCTGTTCCTGTCCCTGCAATGGTCTTTGTCATCTGTCAGAGTTGGAGGTTGTGTTGTGTCACCGTGACGTCGCCGCACACCAGTCACGCATCACGGCCACTCTCCCTCACTGGTCACACATACTTATCATTGTCCACTCATCACGTCACCCACTGTGCAGATTGCTCTGGCAATCGACATGTCTGATACTTTTGCTTGTTTGTTTCTGTTGTTTCTGTTGACTTTGCCACTGCATGAAGTAACGATTCCCCTGTTTTTTTTTTCTCATTTTTCCATTTGATCCCACCTCTTCTTTATTTTTCTTTTTCTTATTTTTCTTATTTTGTTGATTTTTTATTTTTGTTTTTGTTTTGTTTGTTTTTGACCACAGCAAGTTGGAATAGATCAGGGTGACATCCCAGATCTCTCACAGGTCAGTGTACATCTCACCTTCCACGTCCTCTTCTTTCTTCTCCAGACTCCCACCCATCTTCTCGCTTCACTTTCCTCTCACCTGGAGCTTCTCTCCTCCTTTGTGTGGCTTTATTGCCTTCTCTCTGCTTCCTTACACCTTCTTTTCTTCTTTTTTTCACCCCAGAATAAACCCATGTTCGCCCCCTATGCCAGCTTCTCTTCTCATTCTGTCCCTTTCAACCACTACCTTCTCATTTTGGTTTCCAACAACTGCCTCCTCTAACCCGATCTGACTGCAGGCGGCTCCCCTCTGGTTTGATTGATTTCCTGCTTTGTCTCACACTCTTAAAGCCTCGTTATTCTATGCATTCAGCTCCAGATCGAGGTGTGATGTGGCCTGTTTCAACTTCGGCCCCTGTCAGTGACCGTGAACAATAATCGCAGACCTTCATTAGTAAAATGAATCTAAATCCAACATGAATAGGCAGCATGACGAGGCTCGAAGTGGAAGTGGGTGCAACCTGAAGGATCAGCAGCAGTTTGAACCACAGTGTTTTCCAAACACCTGTATTTTTTATATATATATAAATGATGTCCTAAAATGTAGCTTCCTTGATTTATTTTGTGCACTCAGAGTTTATAAATGATAGCTTACACACAAGTTATCGTATATTGCGTGACGTTATTGGTATGAATACGCAGTCAATAAACACAACAAACGTGCTTACAAATCAGATAGCGAAAGAAAGACCCAGAAGAGCTGCTGAAACCCAACACACTCACTGACACACAGGAAAGTGTCTGCAGCTTTGACACTGCGTGGCTGAGAGTCACTGCGGAGGGGGGGGGGGGGGGGCACAGGCGGGCAGGATGAAGTTCACTGACAGTGTGTGTGTGGATTTACCGTGTGGCTGCTGCTGAAGTCAGAACAAGTGCGCACACACACACACACACACACACACACACACACACACACACACACACACACACACACACACACACGACTCCTGCTGTTGTTAAACACGCACTCTCTCTTTTCCTCCGGGCTGTCGCAGAAAACTAAAGGATCATACATTGTAGGTGGTGGGTTTACGTTACTGCACTGCATCCCCCTCCCCTCACACTGCCCCCCCCACACCCCCCCAAGCCCCCGCCCCCCTCCACCCAACATCACTTATGCTCATTGGTGTAAAGGCGGCACCCACCCTCATCACGTCACGGCCGTCTTTCTCTCAGAGGCAATTTGACTGCGCCGTGTGCGTGTGTGCGTGTGTGTGCGTGTGTGTGCGTGTGTGTGCGTGTGTGTGCGTGTGTAGTGCAGGTGTGCGTGCATGCATGCATACGTGTGTGTGTGTGTGTGTTGGCCTGAGGTGCAGCGCTTGTCTCTCTTTCTCTCTCACTCACACGCACACATACACACACAGACGCACACCCACACACACACACACACACACACACACACATGCACGCACACGCACACGCGCGCAGGCAGCCCTGGCTTGACAAGCAAAGGGCCATGAAACCTCATGAATAGAAAATGAGGCCTCGCCCCTGCGCCCCTCCGCCCCTCCGCCTTCATCTGCATGAGAGAATCCGTGTGCCGGGTGTCGACTCGCTCATTCCAGTTCCACCCTCCTCCTTAGATGTTGTTTATTTCTTATTTGTCATGCACAACATCATCGCCGCATTGGCATGCGCGCGACAGGTGCCTTAACGCCGGCTAACCTGAGCGCTTCCCGTTTGATCACCGTTATGAATGAATAAATAATGAAAGGGAAAACGCCAGAGGAGAGAATGGAGGGATTCTCTTCTTTCTCTCGCTCCTGCTTCCCTCAGCTCGTCCGAACGCCGCCAGACTGGAGACGCGAGGTGTTGGCCTCTGTGAAGTGAAAAGCCCACCGGTCACAACGTGAGAAGGTGCTTTGGCAGAGGAGTGTGAGTCAGAGTTTGAATTGACTCGGCACACACGAGATCCCCCTTTCTCGCCGCTCAGGCTGTCTGATGGTTAAAGATGATGTCTCCTTCTTGCTCGAGTCGCAGCTTTGCTGTTGGGCTGTTGTTTTTTATAACATAACTGCCCAACGTTGGCAGGAGGTTTGCTGTCTCGTCAGCTGTAAAAGTTCCCCGAGAAGCCAAAAACCCTGTGCTGATGTGTCTCCCTGTGTTTGCCTGCACGCCTGCGAGAAGCCACTCTGCAGGACAGACGCACACTGGCAGGACATATTTTCTCGCTGGAAGAATTTTTCTCCCCTCAGCTAAAAAAAAAAAAAAAAAAAATGTCTCAACTCTTTCAGTTTTTTCTCTCTCTCTCTCTCTTCGCCTACGTGTTAAGTCGTAGGCCGAGACAGCGTGATCACACAGCGCAGAGCAGCTTCTCTCACTTCTCCCTTTCTGTCTTTCCCAATGATGTGCCCCCCCGCCCCCCCTTCCAGCATTAATGAGGTGCCTAACGAGCAGCAAAGCCAAACAATCGGTGCTCAGCTCGACTCTGCAGCTTTTCTGTAGTAGCGTAGCGAGAATTCCCCCGGCAACCTGCTCGCCAGCTCGGCCTGCAGAAGCCGCGTGCTTAAAAATTGAACCCTGCCTTTTCTCACTGCGCGTCGCATCCAGAAGATTCCCGGCCTGCGCTCCTTTTTTGAGCGGTAATGATAGGAAACTGTCGAACATACTTTCGTCGAACATATTTGTTTGGACTAGAACATGACCTCAGTGTGCAGAGACAGCGGAAGATGAGGCATAACGACAAGGCGAAACATAGCTGAGATAAATAAATTAAAGGAAAAGCTCAAATTATTTCGTCTGCCCACGAGGTGAGGAGAAGTGTTGCAACCCTTCAACCTTTTCCATCGCTCCTTTTCTGTTTATTCAGCCTCCCTCTTTTGTTCTCCCCCTCCTCCTTTGAGTCTGCTGTTAACAGTGTGCAAGTTTGCTGCATGTTGCCATGACTATTTTTAGAGCCTGATGCACCGTTACCTTCCTGTGAGACCCACTGACTATGGGTGCTGTGATTTTTTTTGTGTGTATGTGAGGGGAAAGTCGGTCTCTTTAATATTTAGAAGTAAAAAAAAAAAAAAAAAGAGAGTGAAAGTGGTTCTACTTTTCCCCTCACCTCTGCTTCCTTTCTAACACTTTCTTGTTTCGCAAGGCCCCAAGCAGCCTCCTGGAGGCTCTGGAGCAGCACCTGGCTTCCCTGGAGGGCAAGAAAACCAAGGAGCTCAGCGCAGACACCAGGTAGACGCCTCGACATTTCAGCTGGCAGCACTGTCCCCTAAAATCGTGTCCTTGCGCACCGGGCAACAGGCCAAGTGACGCGAATAAATGGCACGGAAATACAATGTAAAATTTGCTTTCACGCCGAAGGAGAAACAATGGAGTCGACCACATCCTCAAGTGATGATGTCCTGGTGATGGTTGAATTAAAAAAAAATGGTTGAATTAAAAATCTCTTGAGAGAGGAGATGGCTGAGTTCAACACCACCATCCAGGAGCTCAAATTTGACCCAGTGAAATTTGGCCACTACTTCAGAATGTCCATGGGACAGTTTGAAGGACTGCTCCATCAACTGGCTCCATGTTTGCAGAGGGAGAGAACAGATGGTAAACCTCTTGGTTCTGATGAATGAATGTGGACTAGGACTGATGCAGCCAGGAGAGTTTTGATGCAACATCATTGACATGCCAACAGCATTCTGATTGGTCAGAGACGTTCGCCTTGTCGCCTCCGCAAAATTTGACAGAAGAGCGAAGAAATAACAGCTGCTTTTTTGCTCAGTGGAAATATGAAAGCAAATTATTCGCCGAGCAAATTCGCTCCTGGTGTAGAAGGACCTTAAGAGTGAAAATAAGAGATGCTTGAATGTGTTTTTGCGTCGCGCAGGGCGTCCACTCTGTCCAGCGCCGTCTCCTCTCTCTCCTCCACCGGGATGTCCTTCAGCCGCATGGATGAGAAGGAGAAGCAGCAGGCGCTGGAGGAGGAGCAGGCCAGGCTGCAGGCTCTCAAGGTAAGGAGATTTTTTTTGGCAAGTCACCTCTGAATCATCAGGTCATTCCAAGTGCTGTCGCTGTGGGGAAACACCAGCAGGTCTCCTCGTTAGCGCTGCCCTCTCTCCTCCTGCTGAACCTCCTGAAGTGGAGACGCCCTCAACTGCTGCCAACCAGAAGTCTTGATTCTATAAGCGGGATTTCTGGGTGTCACAAACGGAGCGTAAAACGGCAGCAGCTGGATTCTTTTCTGTTATTATCGTGTTATTACAGTGTTGGCTGAGTCTTGACTGGTCTGGATCAGAAATCCCCAGTCCGTCCAGTCCCAGACCGAGACCAGACCCAGTAAAATTGCCCCAGAGTCCAAGACGAAACCCAGACCCTTAAGAAGTGGTCTGGAGACCAAGACCAATCTCTACTACAACACTAGCAACACTGGATGCTAATAGATTTTGTGTATTCATTTTCAGGGATTCACAACACTAGGCTCAGAACATGACGCGTAATTGATAATTAGAAAAATGCTTTTTGAGCTCTGCCTTGATTTAACGCCACTGGAGACTTGGAGCAACAAAATACTGACACACACCCAGACATTTTTTTGCCACGGCTTATAAAAATGTGCGCAGCTAAGCTTTCACGTAAAATAATAATAAAAAAAAAAACAAGGCAGGAAGCAGTGCGGGAGAGATGGAGAGAGAGGTCGCAGTGGCTTCCAAGCTTTCGTTTGTGCGCCGTCAAGGATTCTGAGACGAAGAACCGCAAACGCGCAGCTCGCAATGACGGGCGATTTTGCCCCGGATCCAACACACACCCCAGCAGAACCGCACCGGCAGAGCCGAGGGGACACATAAAACACCATGCAACACTCGAGCCCTGACAGCAAACAACATGGAAATGCAGATTTATGACAAAATGTTTTGTACCTCTATCCTCCTCACAGTGGGGTCTGATGGGACGAGATTATACCAGAATGACGCTTTATGTGCTTCACACCATTCAATGGAAACACCTGCAAATCGCAATTGCACTTTGTCGAAATTTCACAAATATCGCTTTTATTTTCCGGAAAAACTGCCATGGAAACACAGCTTTTGTTCACTTGGTGCCCTTGCCCGCCCTGCTCGTGCCAAGGTCCACTGATTACCTCTGGGTGGGTTTTTAGTGGGAGGGTGGGAGGGAGGGAGCGAGGACATCACGCAGGAAGAAGCAAATTGAGGGAGGCGGGATGGGCAGCGGGTCGTCTAAACAGCTCCAGCCCAGCTGTCTGCACACTCTGGTGTCCATATGGCCCAGCACATCATAACCCAAACACTTACACACTCAGCTACCGTCCAGCTGGGGCCTCAGACCAAATAATAACAGCAGTTCCCATTTGTTCCCGGCTATGCTGGCGGAATACGAATGAGGAGGGACCAGCCCGACCCGGCCTGGTGGAGGGAGGTTCTGTTTATTAATCGGCTCAAAGTCCAAATTCCTTTAAAGGTGGGAGAGGTTGTGTAAATGAACGCTAATGTGCAAATCAAACAGACACTGCGAGTGGAGGAGGCGCTCCTGTTCTGGCTACAGATCCATCTTAGACCGTGACGTGTTTGTTGTACAGATTATTGCATTCCTTGTCAGCCAAATGCTTCACCTTGTCAGTCTTCCTTTCCTTCTTTCTTTCTTCCTTCTTTCTTTCTGTCTGTCTGTCTTTCTTTCCTTCCTTCTTTCTTTCTTTCTACATGTTGCACACACCTGGCGTGATCTCTGGGGAGATATTAGGTCATGGTAGCGACAGGAGTAATGGGACCCAGAGGAGAACATATTGGGTACTTGGAATGAACAGCTGAGAAATGAGCAATAGAATGGCAATAATACTGGAAATCAATCAAGCAGTAAAATTGAGTGTAGTCATTTACCAGATTACATGAATCCACTGCAGGCATGTTGACAGTCAAACAAACAAACAAACGTCACCTGGTTCAGAGTGAAAAGAGATGATCCAGAAGTTGAATCTTTAAATGCATCCAATGATTAAATGGACTTTTTGTCTTTTTCAAATCAGCAACATACAGTAGTTGACAAATGTTTTTGGACACCCTTAAAATTTTGCTTAATCCAAATTGTTGTCACTGAAATTTTCCAGAGATTTGTCTCAGAAGCACTCAAAACAAATGGAAATTATTTTTTTTATTTCTAAATTGTTAAGACAAAATAAGCAAACTAAATTCTTGCAGTTCTCGTCTTCTGGATGTGGTGCAAAGGGACAAAGTCATCTTGCTGAAACATCCAGCTGTGAGCTCGACGGAACATTGCAGGTGCAGCACGAGGGTTCATGTTCCACTATTATTATCTGCACTTTGGAGACTTTAGACTGATTCTTAGCGCTATACAGTACATCGCAAATGTCTAAAGAGTCCAAAAGCTTTTTTCCCCCACCACTGTATGTTGCACTGCACGGTTGATCTCAGCGGTGAAGGTGACACAGTAAGTTCCAGTTTTGCTGTGTTATCCAGATGGATTTGAGAGTTGTGCTTCAGTCAGTGGCATCCATCCACATCTCTGTGTTGCTATTTACTGGTGCAGTCGCATCCGGCTCCCAATGGCACTAGAACCAGTTTTCATTTTGATGGAAACAATCCTCAGCAGTGACCCGACTCCTGGCAGCTCAGTTGTAGGAGGACCTGGTCTGATCCCGCTGCAAGTTTCAACGCTGACTCGGACGCCACTGTTGAAGCAGCTGTTGAACTTTTGCCTTCCTGATCCTGATCCCCTCCTCCTTCTGGTGTTCTCCTGCCTTTCAGGACCAGCGTCTGAAGGAGATCGGCATGCAAACTCCTCCCTCTGCCTCCCCGAGCAGCCACTCGATAGGCAGCGCCAACAACAACCACATCACACAGACCCCAGAGTTGTTCACCTCCTCGCTGTCTACCAACAGGTACACACACGGGAAAAGTCGCTCTTCACCCCAAAGCTTGAATAGTTACACTAGCAGTCAAAAGTTCGGTTGGACCCACCTGTTTCTTCTTTATCTTGACGACTTTCTACACTGTAGATACACACTGAAGACATCAAATATATGATCAAGATATGAGGATTAATGTGGCAAAAGAAAAGAAAAGTTAAAAACCTAAATACTTCATATTTTCTATGAAGGGTGGCTATTCTAGATCAGCTAAAATATAAAACTTGTTTGAGTTATTTCACACTTTTTTCTTTAATTCATCCCCAAAGAAGGACAATGTCCAATTTTGATTATTTTGTTGATGACTGTGACCAAACTGACTGGTTTTACACAAAAATTCATGTTGAGCAGTGTGCAGTAGAATGCTCAGTGTTTTTTCTACAGCCATGGGGCTGCATAAATGGAATTAACAGCACAGGCTAATATTGATGAGCTTGGAATCAGAAATGATTCCATGGTGCAGCACAGAAATGTCATGCCCAACAAACTGTAATTGACTATTAATGGTATTTGAGTCCCTAATAGGGCGAATACGCCACGATAAAGTATCAGTGTTGAATGAACTTGTATTGCCTATAAAGTTACATTAAAAAAATGCCAAAGATTAAACTCAGATATGCTTTTTTTTCATTGCTGCACTGACGGCAAATGCTTTTGAAACGCTTGAGTCTTTTAAATTCCTTTAAACGTCCTTAATTTCACCGTTAATTTGCTTAACAAGGCAACGGGTTGTTTGACAGCGCTCGAGCCGTAGCAGAGCCGCCGACTGATTGTATTTATTGTTGAGAAGCGGCACAGGAACATCTTGTCAAGGTGCGCGCACCGTCGATTTACGACCTCCCACTGCTTTACTGCCCGGCGGAGGTTTTCACAGCCCTTCAGAGAGTGACAACTCTTCTTTATCTAAGGCTGAATTTAGCTGTTTCCATGAGCCGTATTAACTATTAATGCTCCCGCTCATCTGTTTTTCTCCACCGCTCTCCAACATCTCTCCCCCTCTCTACCACTCCCCCCCACCTCCCATTTTTTGCTCCCCAGCGTGCCCAACCTGAACAGTGACCTGTTTGATCTCCAGCCGGCCTTCATCCCCGCTGTGCAGAGCACTCCTTCAATCTCCACCGCCAACAGTGCCTGGGGAGGTACAGAGCACGCACACCTGCATTCATACATGCACTCTATCTATATGAGGGCAGCAGGGATGCGCATGAAGCGCTGCACACCACTCGCCGTCTCTCCAGTCATTCATCATCATCATCATTATGACTCTTTTTGTTCTGTTTAGCCATCATAAAGCCCAGCTTAGCAAGCAGGATCAGTGAGGTTGCAAGTCCGAAATCTCACTAAACCATCCTTCTAATCTTCAATCTAAAATCTTTTCAACTGGTTTTTAACACAGCTTCACCAATTAGCCTCTGACTGTTGCAGGAGTCCCTTAAAAATCCACATTGTAAGACCACAAAGAAGTGCCAGTCAGTGTCAGGTCATTGGCGGGGAGGCTGCAGTAGGGGGCAATTTTATCACAACTGTATGGAGTTTTACATTGAAAAAAAGGGGCAAAATTTGTCTTTTGGTGAGAAAAATTAGAAAAATGTTTTGGCTTTAGTTCTGGCAAGACTGGCTGTGAGAGAGGTTTTGTGAAAAGACTTCACTTGCTGAATAATCTGTCCAGTTAGTAACCTTCAAAGACGGTTATGTCGAGTAAATTCAAACAATATGGTGAATGTTCCATTTGTGAGTCATATATTATATCACAGAAATAAAGAAAATAATGCTGGAGGGTGAAACCATTGTTATTTGTGAAGTTTCAAATGATAAGATTTGATTTTTATTGTTACATGTGTGTCTAGTTCGGCCCCGCACACCAGTTGCTGCGCTTCAGAATCTGAGCGAAAGACCAGATGCACCAAAGTGCAGCTTCCCCCCTCCAGCTTAACTTTATCTGCTTTCTAAATATAACATAAAGATGGATTTTGGAGGAACCGTCAGAGAGAAGGCTTTACGCAGGCTTTATGACGGCAGATTAAACTGGAACCGAGATTTTGGCCAGGCTTTCTTAGCCGGAGCCTCTTCTTAGCTGGGATATGGAGTCGGCATTTCAATAACTCACTGGATATTTGTCCTCAGGAAAGAATGGAAGATGTGTGCAACAGAAATGGAAAAAGAACGTAGATGACGTAGTTCACTGTACCACAAAGGTAGAAATCAGGATTTTTAGTCTTCTTAATGAATAGTATATAGCGCCTGTTGTCCTTTACCACTATGTATGTACCAACAGCGACACCCTCCCCATAAAACTCCAGCCTTCCCCAGCAGGGATGTGGATAAATCCCCCCTAAAAAAACAACAAAAGGTGCATCAGTGGGTTTCCTGGTGAGCAGGCGTAGCTCTTCCCTGGAAGCCTGGCGTTCCCCACAGAAATCCCAAGTTACTGAGCAACAACAAAGGCAGCGTGCTAGAGACCGTTACATCCATGTTCCTAATCTAATGGGATTAATGCATCGGGAGGCGCCGGAATCCTTATTAAAGCAAAAACCCTCCCATGCCAATCCAGGCTAATCCCAATCTGATTCGTGTATTTACCAGAATGCTGTGTCAGATAGAGCTCTTCACTTGCCTGGAACATCCACACGGGGTGTTAACCGCTCTTGTTGAACTGCACCCCTCAGGAATGGAGAGCCAGCCTCTGCAGCAGCAGCAGCAGCAGCAGCAGCAGCAGCAGCAGCAGCCGCCCGCCGCAGCCATGGGTGTAGATTTTGATGCTGTGTTTGGAAATAAGACAACGCCAACTAATGGTTCTCAACCTGCAGCCGGTAAAGCCCATTCTGTCTGACTGTCCAGACAGCATCTGATTATTAAAACATAAAAAAATCCCTTTCTGGCTTTGTTGTCGGCACAAGCACTGAACTAACAAAACAACAATAGCAGCTACTACGGCTTGCACCTTCCTCACTTCCTTCCTTTCCCTAACAGCTTGATCTGTGATTTACGGAAAGGCATTGCTGCCACCCTAGGGAAAAAAAAGGGGCTCAGTATCACGTTATAAATGTGAAACTATCACATTTTTACGTGATAATTTTCACGTTACCAATGTGAAGCTATCACGGTTTTACGTGATAATTTTCAAGTTGTAATGTGAAACTATCTCGTTTTTACGTGATCATTTTCACGTGAATCTTTCACAAAGTACTGTAATGTGAATATTATCACATTATATTGTGAGAATTATTTTTGTCTAGGGTGGCAGCAATGCACTTCTGTAGTAAGTCAAACTGTTGCATAGTGATGCTAACTCCTTTTCACAGTATATCATGAATGTACACCTTTAATTAATCTCAGTTAACCCTTTGCTTGACTTTGTCGCTGAAATGAATCTTGAAATGATCCATTCAGAGTTAGTGCTTTGGCATAATGGTCGCTTAAGTGGACAGATGCTAAAGTGTCATTTCGTATTATATGAATGTGTTTTAATGGCAGGGTTGCTCATAATCCTGCACGGTGGATGCTCGAGCATCATTCTGCCACTCAGTAGCCAGGAGACATTTGAACTGCAACTTCATTTTGCAGCAACCAAGATGGCTGAAGAAAATGAAAATACACCAGGTGGCTCAGGTGTATCTTGATCTATCTCCTTTAGTCGGAGACACTTGTAGGTAAATAATGTTCACAGGTAAACACTTCACTTAGGCTTGTTCACATAGTTTCATTTCTTCTACTATCATTAAAGATAATGATTGTTTCACAGACATTTGGGACTGGAGCAGATTTCTTTGAAAATCAAATCCGAGCTGTTTTGCATTGTGAGATGTTTTTCACATAACATGACTTTGCTTCCAAGTGCGTGTGAGGCTTTGACTTTGAATTTTACAGACTCACTTTCTTTAAACCTTTTGGCAACCCCTTCTTGCAATCTCAGTGCCTCTTAACCCCTCTGGGTCCCAAGATGCTTCTGAAAAGCAGGAATTTTAAGGCACTGCTAGTTTTTCCACGGCCCCTGAAAGAGGCAGCAGCGGATAAGAGCGACTCCCCGCAGGGGTCATCGAAAGATCGTTTTCATCAAATGGTGGAAAGGAGTTCAGAAAGAGGTGCCAGCCTCAAGTGCAAGGGCTCAAAAGAACTTGTGATGTCGGCCCTTTTTATTTCGAGGTAATTTAACAAGCCTGAGATGGTTGTCTACGTCTCATGAAGCCTCTTTTTGAAAGTTATGGAAGCTTAAGACATCAGTGTCTGTCAGCAGCTGCGTTTCCATGACCCCTAGAATTGTGCAAAACTTAAATATGGCAAAAATAAAGAAAAAAACTGGTCTTGGAAACAGATAAACTTGGAAAAACCTCTTAAATATGGCTAAATGGTTTTGATGCTCTAGAGGTAAATTGCAAAAGTGTCTCTTTTTTTTGCATTTAAATGTCAATGGATATGACGTACGGGGTCATGTGACCAGTTCACTGACCAGTGAAAATGCTGCATTATGTTTGGACGGAGGAGGAGACAGAATATTTTTTACGAGTAATCAAAGAGAAAAATATAACAAGCATTCTTGACAGCAAACAACATGGAAATGCAGATTTATACGAGGAATTAGGAAGGGAAATGAGGGAGAAGGGCTTTGAAAAGCCGTGGTCTCGCAGGACGAGATTTTAGGAGAATTACGGCTTATGCGCTTCACACCATTCAATGAAAACACCTGCAAATCGCAGTTGTACTTTTTCGAAATTTTAGAAATATCGTTTTTATCTCACCCAGTGTGGTTTTTCTGGTTTGTTTGTTTTTTAACAGAAATAGGAAACCTGCCACCTTGCTGTCCATGTCCTACCTATTTCCCCTCATTACAGTAGAGCTTAATTCACACCGTGCCCATCAGTCCGCGGCCGCCACAGCGCCTTGTCAAACAGCGTTGGAACTGAGAAAGCTCACTGATTACACACCAGCAAAGAAACATTTATGACACCTCAACATTACTAAATGCACTGGCAGGGGTAACAAAATGGGTTTTGCAGATGTAACATTTCCTTTCACAATGTCTAAGTGATGGAACCAATTATTTTGTTCTCTTAAGTGCCCAAGTGCTCCACAGTACGGTTTCATTTTCACACTTGCGCACTTTCTGCTTTGCTCTGTTCTGATCCAACCGCAGTGCATCCATTTTGCTGGTGAGAAGTGCGTGAGTGTGTGTGTGTGTGTGTGTGTGTGTGTGCGCGTCTGTCTCTGCCTTTGGACAGACCTGACTTCACTTTAGTGCCTGTGCCCAAATTGCCACTACAAGGAGCAATTCACCATCTGGGCCGTCAAACTGGCAGCCAAATCTCTTCCTGGTGTGTGTGTGTGTGTGTGCGTGCGTGCGTGTGTGCGCGCACGCGCGCGCCTCGGCCACTGTATCGCACGTGCGCCTCCCCTGCTACTGGATGCCATCCCTGCACGCTGCCGTGCGTGCACGCGTGTCCTCGGCCTCCTCGGCCCTCGTCTGTGTCTGCTCGTCTGTCATTCCTCTGCGTCCCATCTGTCTCCTCTCTGCTCGTCTGCTCTGTTTGTTGTCGTTCACACCTTTGCGCACATCCTCCCCACCTCCCCACCCTCCTCTTTCTCATCTCTCTGTCTGTATTTGCCTCATCGTCTCTGCATCAGTCTTCACAAGGCAAGAATCACCCAGGCAACTCCTTTCCATCTGCTCTCCTCCTCTTCCTCCTCTTCCTCCTCCCCCTCCTCCCTCCCTCTTTAAGATTCAAAGTCCTGTTTTTCTCCCCCCCCTGTCTGCGCTACCAAAGTCTGCATTCTTTTTATCACAATGCTGGGTCCACCCTTAACTGGTATCTTGCTGTTTTTAATGCGTGTGGAGGAATGCAGCTGCTCCTCTGGCGCTGCAGGGATCATATTTGTTGTTGTTTTGATCTTCAGTTTTACATGTCAGTCCAGCTCCCTGGAAATGAGTCTCTCTTTTTATGCTTCCACTTGGCCCATCTTTCACAAAGTCTGCGCTAAGTCACGCAGTCGTGCAAGTCTTAGTCCCCTTTTGATGTCAGAAAGAACACCGATGCTGCTTTTTCCCTGTCTCT
This sequence comes from Thamnaconus septentrionalis, assembly GCA_009823395.1. Lineage (NCBI taxonomy): Eukaryota > Metazoa > Chordata > Actinopteri > Tetraodontiformes > Monacanthidae > Thamnaconus > Thamnaconus septentrionalis. The sequence goes on from CM020503.1 coordinate 23,393,415, forward strand.
TGACTGACTGCCTCGCATGTTCTTGTTTTCATCCCCTTTCAAACATGTCAAAGGTCCAACAAAGCATCAGTTTTTTGGAGGAGGCTATGAACAGAGGGTTAAATGTGCTTCCTTTTGGAGATTTGCAGGAGTTGTCGACCCTGAATAGGTTTCAGCTGAATTGCTCGTTCATTTTATTTAAAAAAAAAGAGATCTACTCATGAAAAACTGTGTTTTTGTTGCAGCTTCAGTTTTAAAAGCAGTTTAATGAGGCAATGGGTGGAAATTTACGATGAACATCCTCCTTTGGTCCTAATGTTAATTCAGTAGGAGCTCAGAGATACAGATTTACAATACGGAAAGCCTAATTGTTTTATTTTAATTGAGCTAGTTGCATGCAGTCCCAATTTTTCAACTGCAAGTCTACAGCGGAAATGATTTTGCTCTGTCAAATGAGCTGTAAGAAAATCAGCCCCAAAGTCTTTTTCATCAAAGTAAAGCATAAAAATATCCTCAACAGCGAGCCTCTACAAACTGTAGAAAATCCATCGTCTGAAAAGCAGTTTACTTTAATCCTCTGTCTGAGATTAAGGACCCATAATGCGGTAAATTTATATCTAATCTTCCATTGATTTTAATGGCAATTAAAAATCTTCCTTTTTGCTGTGTTGGGATACAGCTGATATTTTTTATTTCCTACTATTGTTATGGCTAAACAAGATGTTTTGCAGTTTTGTTACTGAGTATCTTCAATTCTTCCAACCGACAAACCAAGTCACTTTTTGAATTCCGTGTCTTCAGATGAATCCATCCCTTTGAATTTTCTCTAATTTTTACCAGTAAGCAGCGTGTTTCTCCCTCTGTTTTCAGGATTTCAACTCTCACTTCCTTCCTTCCCTTTGATCTTGAAATCTATTGAGTGCCAAATCCTCTGCGGAAACACCTACTAACACTGATAGCATTATCCCACCAGTTCAATACGCCCCTCTCAGTGCTCGCTTCACCACCTCTGCCTCCTCCCCTCCTTCCTCCCAGTTTCCTCCTTCACTCTTTCCCTGCACTGGTGGTGGCGTGTGTAATCTACTCGGCACTCAGTGATTCTTTCTTGTTTTCATTTTCTTTCCTCTGTCGGTCTTTATGCTGACACGGTGGTCAAAAACACAGAAAATCGCCCACGTCGCCATAATGGTTTTATCCCCCCTGACAACAGAGGCTAGAAAATGAGGAAAGTGTGGGAAGAAAACCCTGTTTATTTTTCCTGTTTGGTTCGGTTTCTTCATTTCCTTTTTCTCCACCTGTTCTCGCCGTGTCTCATTTTAAAGTTCTTTGTTTCTTTTCTTTCTGTGTGTGACTCTCCTCCTCCCTCTTTTTCTCATCTGCTAAGCTCGCAGGAAAAGGGTTTTCTGAAGCGCTTGTGTCAGCACCGCTGTCAGGCCTCGCAATGGCTTCCTAACTAAATATTATTCCTCCCTCCTTTTCCGCTGCCACCAGCTGCCTTTCTCTTACTCTTTGGTTTGTTTTGCAGAATCAGTGCATCTTTACACCAGCGTCTTGCAAGTCTGCCACCTGTGTTTTTCACAAATTAATCTCAGCCAGATGAATAATAGTGATAGCACTTTTAGTACACTTGCTACTGACTACAGTTGGCCTAAAACACTGACTTACTATGTTTAATGGGTCACAGTGGTTCTGCCATCCAGAATTGCTGTCTTACACCACCAAACATTAAGGATTAAACACAAAGATATTGTTGTGTTTTGCCCCCAGTGGTATTTTAGACGAACTAAAGCAGACTTATTTTTTAAAATGTTTGTTTATTTATTTTTAATCCGTTTAATTTTTTTTATACAGTTTTGCATGGCTAGTTAAAGTACGTCTGTTAGCTGTCGTTGCGTTGGTGACGACCAGGCCCTCAGAATCCAAGATGGCGGCCCATTCATTTCAATGGAGTTGCATGCGCAGTAGTGTCACATGCCTCTGTAACTCACATGATCAATTCGGCCAATCAGAGCGATCCTGGAGTACGTCACTTGCAGACACGTCAGGACAATCAGAACGAGCTGAGACACAGCAGCACGTACGACGTGGTGACATCACACTGGGAATAAACTCTTTTCTGCTGATTTTCTGGCATAGATCATTTTTTTTAAACGACTATAAGACCATAAGTGAAAAATCTACAATAGAAAGATTTTCTATGAATAGCGTTTCAGGTCACAATCGTCCTTTATTTTTGTATTGCGGTCTATGGGAAAAATGCTTTTTGGGCCCATGGGATTTTTCTGCTGCAATACCTCAAGTGTCCACTGGGAGAAATCGGCGCACCACCATTTTGTCAGTCCGGGATCCAGTTCTTATAATACATTCATGGCGAAGACCCAGAATGCAGCGGCCATTCTCTGTCAACCAGATCATCGACCTGTGTCACCGCCTACTGGCTTGGCATGCTTACTGCCCTCCGTGTTCAAACGTAAAGGCCAATGTTTATATTTTCTAAATTTGGCGGGGCAGATTAAAAAGCTCAACGCCCATGCCTGGTTTAGACTGTGGGAGAACTCGGAGAGAACCCCCTCATCCACAAGAGAACATGTCAACTCCATACAAGGAAGCCTCAGACCTTGCAGTCCAACCTGGGACCTGCTTGCTGTGAGACAACAGTCCCAACAGTGTTGGGAGCCAATTTGTAATATATCAGCTTTATTGTATTGGGAGTATGAGTCAGTATGAGGTGCAACACCATTATTTCTGAATGCAGGTGTTGAATCTCCACCCATGCATACATTTGGGCAAAATGCAAAATGAGTAGTAGATGCATTCATTTTCACTTTTAATCCTGCGTTGTTTTTCTTCTGCCACCATTTGCACACTCTTATACACCATCACATACACATCGTCAGCCACTAGCTGAATGAGCGCTGACATGAGAAGTTGTTCATGCAGAGTTCTGACAGAGAGTCCGAGTGTAAACATGACAGCTACCAGCAGATAAATCAATCACCTGGAACAAGAGCTGCAAGCTGCCGAGTCAGGAGTTCTACGCTTGTTGCTGGGAGAGCGTTGTCTGTTTTATTGTCCGTTTTCAGGAATGGGTAGTTCGTCTTTTGACTGGAAAACGCAACTAGATAAATTCTTGAAATTAGGGCAGCAATTCAATTAACGGCAAAGCCGGTGGTGAGATATGGCTTCGTATTAAGTATGTACAGCTCAGCAATGTTCTTGCATCAAAAAGCTTCCAGCTGTGCTTCATTAAAGTGGTTCAAATGTGAGTAGACGCTTTTGAAAATGAGGCTGGAGGTCGAGTTGGCTGTTGTTAGATTTACCATTGTCAGCAAATACGCCAGAAGATGTTTGAAGGTGGGTTGTCTCAGTTCAGTGACATCTGTTGTGTTTTCTGGCGTAAATAAGAGTATTTAATTCAAATAGCAACTCCTTGTCAACATGATCTGGAACTGGCTGGATTTTGTATCTCCTTGACTTAGAAAAAAATGTCTGTTTTTCTGAAACACAATACATTTTTTCTGTAATTATATAAAAAAAAATCCCTTTCAGCTTTAAGTGGCATCAACAAAATGTTAATACATTAAAAAAATAAAAATATGTATCTCCTGCCTTGAAGTGGACTAACTAACTCCAAAGCCAGCTTACATATAGCACATCTAAATTGAATGTCCAATCAGAGTGAGACTAATTTTAGCTGTGCCGTTTTTGGTCCCATGTTTCACAGTGATTTCACTTGGAAAAAACATTCACCAATATTTATCAATATACGGCCTGTCTGGTGAACCCCCCAGGATTGAGCATGTTGTGACATCACAAAGAGCACTGACATCTCTCCCATTAGAAACAGCAATTCCCAGCCAGGCGTTCGTGCTGCCCTCTGAACCTCTCAGTAGCTGCGTTTCCATGACACCTAGAATTGTGCAAAACCTAAATATGGCAATAAAAAGCTGGTGATGGAAACAGCTACACTTGGAAAAACCTCTCAAATATGGCTACAAGGTTTTGATGCTCTCACGAGGTGTTTATTCAGATGTATCCATATAGAGGAATATCGCAAAAGTGTCATGAAAAGACCTTTTTCTTATTTACACGTCAGCGGACGTGACATACGGGGTCACGTGACCACTTCACTGACCAGTGAAAACGCAAATTGTGTTGTACCTCCATCCTCAATGTGGGGTCTTGCGGGACGAGATTTTACGAGAATTACAACTGATGCGCTTCACACCATTCAATGTAAACACCTGTAAACACCTGCAAATCGCAATTGTACTTTGGCTTTTTGCTTTTATTTTGCGAAAGACTGTAATGGAAACGCAGCTACTGTTGATGAATTTTCAACAACATTTTATCTCACTCTGCAATGCAACCATGTGATGAAATCGAGTCCTTCTCAGCTCTCTTGCTGTTTTCCCGCCGGGCCTGTCCCTCCTTTGCTCTCTAAACTTTTTACAACGTCAATTTTCTTTTCCGAGCACGAGTTTGTCTGTTGTGTGTTGCAGGTTTCGATGCTCTAGGCGAACTGTTGAAGCCTACAATGCCCACGCACACCGCGCCTCCTCCTCTCCCTCCTCAAATGGCCATCCACCCCGGAGGGAAGCTGCTAGCCAATGACCTGGACTCCTCGCTGGCCAACCTCGTGGGCAGTCAGTGTCTCAACACTTGTGCATTATTTCTAAATCCCCTTCAGAAATAAATGGAAAAAAAAAAAAAAAAAACACCCATTCGTAGGATTTTGCTGATGGAACTTTACTCTGGGTTAAATGATGACTTGAGTGGAAATTATGCAGACCAAACACAGTGTGCATTTAGAATTCTTTTTGTTACATCAAGAGGATTTCACTTCCACACGCTTTATCCTTGTGGTTTTTCTGGTTGAAAATTTTAAAAGTCGATTACACGACATAACCTCATCCTCTTCAAACATCTCTTCCATTTCCAGAACTTTGGGTTTCCTTTCGTAGCAAATTTAGACTTGACACATTAGTATGAAAAGAGATGAAAGGATCAGACATCAGACCAAAGTTAATGAGAAACCATCCACCATTGCACTTCTGATTGACTTCACCTCAGCTGATCTCTGTCTGCGGTTGTGTCCCTCCACAGATCTGCAGTTTGGTGGGACTCCAGGTAAAAAGTAAGTGTCCTAACCTGTGAACATAGCATTCTAGGTTGCATCTATTTTGCGAAAGAATTGCAATGGAAACGCAGCTGGATTTAACTTGCCGTGGCTGAGCTGGGTTGCTGTCTGTGTTCCTCCCTCAGGCCGGAGATGCACTGGAGCCAGCCTGGAGAGAAGAAGCTGACAGGAGGCCACAACTGGCAGAACAAGACCATGTCCACCACACAGTGGGGTCCTGCGCCCATGGCCCCTCAGCCCATGCCTCTACAACAAGTGGTGAGGAACAGCAGCTCAATGTGCATTTCTCAACTGTGGAAAAAGGCCTCAAAATAGAGTGCAGAGGGCAGAAAGTTGAGCTCTGCGGTGCCTCGGCTCGCAGGACACAGCACTGTAGGAAGGGAAGAAATCTCAAAATACAACATTTTTTTCAAATGACCTACATGAGTGACACCAGCCTGCAGATACAACAGGTGGAGGGTTGTTTTAGCATGTGTGCTGCCTGCCTGCCTGCCTGCATGGCCTCCATGTGTGAATGCCCTTCGTCTTGTATTTATGCTTTAAACAAATGCTTCATTTTTACAAAAAGTCACAACAGAAAAATGTGAAAATGGCTCGTGCATGTGAAAATGTCCACATTTCTCTTTTTTCTTCAAAAGTGTGTGAAGAATTGTTGTTGTTGAACTTTGAGCGAGTCAAAGGAAATGCTTCATCATTGTGGTCTCGCTTGTTCTCTCGACATGACTTGCATATGAAAATTCACCCTCATTTCCGCGATTCGGTGAAAGTGTTTGCATGACAGAGCTCCTTGGAAAATGGCAAACGGCTCTCGTGGCTTCTTTATTTAAAACCAAACCTAAAAGCTTCTCCTCATGCTTCGAAGTCATGATGCTGTTTGCCAGTTGCTTATGTTTATATATGAAAAAAAAAAAGATGGATAAACACAAGAATTCATCTCGTTTTATACTTTTTTTTTTGAAAGGCAGCTTTGCGACTAGTCTGCAGCCAGACACCTTAATTCAGTTAAAGCGTCTCTCTGGTCACACAATCATCCAGCCGGGTGAAGTGTGTGTGTGATCGATCGGCTTGTCTTGGCTTTCCTGCTGAGAGCTTGTTTCCCAGAATGCCGTGCTCCTCTTTTGACTGCAGAAATCAGTGCGGCCGCACATTACGCACAGTTTCCCCCTTGAATGGCAATTTGGCATCCCAGATTAGTCTGAACGCAGTTTGTGTCAACCTTGGAAGGAGTGGAGGGAGCTTGCAGACATTTGCATCTTCAAGGTCCTGCGGTGACCATGAGTTTTAGAGAGAGAGAGAGAGAGAGAGAGAGAGAGAGATAAATATATAGATAGATAGATAAATATATATATATATGGAGAGAGAGAGAGAAAGAGAGGGAGAGAGAGACTTCATTGATCTCCAGGAGAAATTCACGTTTAGTAGCAAGTACGTCTATGTGGTCAGTGAACTCGTCATAAATGAGTCAGTCTCGCTAAAACACACAGTTACTGGAAATCTGCCCTTTGTGATGTCGCAAAGCCTCTGAGACCTGCATTGAGAGGAAATGAGTAAAATGTGAATGTGGGGCCTTTAAGTTGGCTAATTACATCCTTTAGTGCATGTGAATGTTTTGTTCACTCCCACCCACTGTCTGTGTGTGTGTGTGTGTGTGTGTGTGTGTGTGTGTGTGTGTGTGTGTGTGTGTGTGTGTGTGTGTGTGTGTGTGTGTGTGTGTGCGTGCATCGATGCGGTGCGGCCTCTGCATGTCGTCTTTGTGCTGACGCTGGCAGCCCCTCGATGGTCGTCCTGATCTGCAGGCGGCGATTTGTGGCTGACGAGGACAAACTGTCACTAACCTTCATCTTCCTCTTCCTCCCCTCTCCTTCCCTCCCTCCCTCCCCCCCCCTCCTCCCCCTGCTGCTCTGTGATATCTCTATTTTTCCCTCTCTTCCACTCCCCCTGACTCTCTTGTTCTTCCTTCACCTCTTGGCCGCCGCTGTCTGTCTCTCGTCTCCTCTTTCCTGGCTCTCTCTCTTTCTCTCTCTCTCTCTGTCTCTCTCTCTCTCTCTCTCTCTCTCTCTCTCTCTCTCTTTCTCTTTTTGCACCGTCATGCACTCGTCTTCCTTCCTGCCCTGCTTTATCACGTCCTTTGTTTTGCCTTGTCATCATCCTGTTTCTCGTGACGCCGCTCTTGACGTCTGCTGCTGGTCCTTTGACCTCTTTCCTCCCTCGCTCCGTGTCACACGCTGCCTTTTGTTTTTCATACTTTTTTCCTCTCCGTCTGCTTTCCTCACGTTCCCGTCTCGCTGACTTCCTTTTGCCTCTTTATTCTTCTACACTCGCATCTTCTGTCTTTTCCTCTTGGTCTTGAAACACCTTGCTCCCCTCTTTCATCATCCTCTCATTTTCTGGGATTTACCCCGTAAACCTTTCGTCGTCGCTTCACTCGTTCATCTTCCTGTCATTCTGTCTCCCTCCACTTCTTCTCCTGCTCTCTCTCTATCTCTGTCTTTTTTCCCTGTTGCGTCCTGATGCAGAATGGAATGTTCTATACTAGTTATGTAAGTACTTTTCTATGTTGCGTTAAACAAGTTGAACTTGCTGTGTGACCTCTCTGCTGCCCTCCCTGTCGCACTGACTCTGCTTTCCTTTGTACTTTTTCAACGTATCCTGTTTTAAATCTGTTTGGCTAAATAGCATTCGCGTGTGCTTTAAGGTTCCCCAGTTGTCCATATGAGTACATCCTCAAGGAAAGTCTTTCATAAATGTTCAACAAAATGACCTTTACCTGGATAAACGGGTGTTTTTTCTGTTGGCAGTCACACATTCAACATAAAGAGATGAACTGGTTGCATATTTTGTTCTTTGTCACAAAATGACTCACATATCGATGTTTTAATCCTATTGCGAAGTTGCATGACTCTGGAAGAAAGTATTATTTTGAGTGATACAACACAATCTGAAATCTTCTGGTACGACGACTCCTTCTTGGAGTTCACTTCATTTTGTTTCTCGTTTATGGACACTTTACAATGAACCAACTACAGGTACCACCCGAAAAATTAGAATATCTAGTAAAAGTTGTTTTATTTTGGCAATTTAATATAAAAGATGAAACCAACAGATTTTATTGAGCCATTACACGCAAATGGACATCTCAAGCAGTTCCTTGTTGTAACTTTGCTGATTAAGATTTTCAGCTTATTAAAACCACAAACCCACAAACTCAGAAAATTAGAATATTGTGAAAAGCTTCAGTTTTGTAGGTTCATAGAGTCCAAAGAATCCAAAACACCTGCAAAAGGTTCCTGAGCCTTTAAAAAGTCTGTCTTGGGTTGGCTCAGAAGAGTTCAGACATGGCCAAATACAACAGCCTTTTCAGGATATTCTAATTTTCTGGGTAGTACTGTATATATAAATAACACTTAAAAAAACCAAGGAAGGAATAAGGACGAGCGTGCTTGTCGAGCCCTGGTGGACAACTCAGTAACAATTCCATAGTCTCATATTAATTGTAATATTTTCAATAAAAAATCAGGACAAAAAATAACTTTTATTAAACAAATATGAAACTTTGAGTGTGACCGGTACTTGCTATTAGTTACATTACCGTAGTCTGCCTGGACAAGTACTACAATGCCGTACGATCACATTTCTAAAAGCAACACTAATCCATCTATTAAGTCTTTACCTAACAGCAATTCTGTTCAGTTGCACATCAAACAAAGCATCAGCCCTGAGAAACTCTTTCCCTCCAAGTCTTCCACAGTCTCCCTTTATTGACAAGTCAGCAGTCAGCTGACTTCTTCTTCAAGCCACATTTAGCAGACATCCTCGTCGGACATCCTGTTCTGAAAAGGCTGGAATGACCTCGTACTTGCTCAACGTGTGGTAGTAATGTGCACCGTCACAGGTGGCAGAGCGGTGAACAAACAGCTTGTCAAGTGTGAGGAGCGTACAGTAACACCTGCTGAGCCAAGAGCAAGTTGTACTGCAGAAGCTACGCATTCAATCAATCAATCAATCAATCAAAACTTTATTTATATAGCACTTTTCATGTGCTCAAAGTGCTTTACAGAAAAATAAGTAATAATACCCCCCACCCTTCCCCCGATATATATTATATATTTTCATACATATATATTTTTTTTTCAGGGCCCCCTCATTCACCTTCACCACCTGTGCAGTATTTGACTGGCAGGGAAACATCAGTGCCTTCGAGATGGGGAAAAAAATAGTAAAGAAAAACTACAACAACAACAACAGCAAACAAACAAATGGCAAAATATATAAAATACAGAATAGACGGTGAGCAAAGCATGATTTATTGAAGGCTGACAGCCGAGCTAAAGGACAGATGGGCAAAGATGCTGGCGGAGAAGGTGCAGCGGTGCAGAAACAGTGTCTCACCTGCTCGGTTTCTCCTCCCAGACATCATTTTGTCATCTTAAAAAAACAAAAAAAAAAAAGCGGTGTCCCTTGTCAATTTGTGCAGGGAGACACGAGCGCAAGACAGATGCATCAGATTTCAGAGACAGATGGCTCCGCGCTGCATTCATGTGCACAAGTCACTTCGATCTTCAATCATGGTTCCGTGTGGTGATGCAGCTAAAACCACCAGTGTTTTACTAAGTGAGCAGTGAACGCCTCTGACGGATAAATCAGCTCTTTCTGCCTTGAATTCAGTTCGTTCTTTGTCTTTGCTCTCTGGCTGGCTGCCGGCCAGCTGAGCTGCTGCAGGACATCAGAGTGGCCAGCGGTTGAGATCAACTTCAGGCTGCTTCTTTTGTTGGAATCTGAAGAAAATTCCATTAGAAGATTCAGTTTAAAAACATGTGAATTAAGTCTTGGCCTGCTGTGACCAGACAGGCTTTTGTCTGGTCAGCATTGTGAATAATGTGCAGTTCACAACTTCTCCACTAGAGTGCAACCCCCCTCTCCCACCCCCACATCTCAAAGAAAACAACAGGCACTGATACTTTAAGGGAATGGACCTACTGAAAATTCAAAGATTAGATGTGTCACATGTCGAGCTACATGGCAGGGAAATGTTAGTGTGGCAGAATCTGGCGTGATTATGCATGCAAGTTTAAAAGGAGAATTTACAAAGTGGCAAGTGGCAGTTAAATATGTGTTTTTACAAAAATACATGACTATTTCAAAATAATATTTTTGCCTTCTGTGAAAAATGTGGTCGTTTGCAACAGTTCAAGTGGTGCATTTCTCTTATTTTATTGCTATTTAGAGGATTTTATTGAATATGTTGTTCTATTTGATCAACAGGGAAGTTATTGGCTATAAATAATCCACAGTTGGCTACAGGAGCTAATTTTGTTATACATCCATTGCCTCTTGCCAGAAAAGGCACCCAGAAATACAGTATTAAAACACTGAATAAAAACTGATACTGCATTAATATATACTGCAACTCCACACAGTCGCTCTACGATACACACACACACTGACCAACTCTCACATCTCCCACATGTTGCATACGATTGCCCAGGACATGAAATATAAATGCGTTTGGCATATGAATAATTAATTCGATTTTTTTATTAGACTTTCTTTCTAAAGTTGTTGAAGCCCCTGACTTCTGACAAACACTTCCAGCGCTCAGTAACTATAATATTTAACCCTAAGCCATAAAGGATTGTTAATTAGAGGGGCCGAGATTGTTGTGTCTTGTTTCCACTGCACGGACGTCGTGCTCCGAAACAGTCTGATGCAAAACAACACAAAATTGGAATGTCTTAAAGCGCCTGGTCTCTTCTGGCGCTTCATGGGCAGCAGCTGAGCTTAAGTAGCAGCAAAATAACCAGGCGGCAGAGTTTTTATTGACCCGCCGCCTCGCAGCCTGTTTGTTTCAAACATTGATCATGGTGCCGTTGCCCATGTGGCAATTAAAAGATTGTGCCGCCGTTATAATTGCCCCTATTAATAAGGCGAAAGCCACTATTTGTTTTCCCGCACTTAACACAATCTATCATTTGACAAATGACTGCAAAGGTAATATATGGTGTCACGCGGCTAATTACGGGCTACCCTTTACAAACTTCGGCTTTGGGAGACTTTCCAGCTCTTGCAGGGCTGTTTACGCATCTCATCCCCACGCTGAGGAAAAAGCACTCGGTTGTTTCGTCCTCCGTGATGGATTATCCCGTGAAGGCAGCGGGCCGTTTATCACGACTCTCCATAAGCAGCGGCCGTCTGTTGACTTCCAGGAGGGCGGAATGACGCGGAACACGGCGAGCTGCTAGTAGCCACGTCTGGCAGCAGCAGCACGTAGCTCGCAACCACGTGTGACAGCCAAGGGACGCACAGGCGGTGTTGTAGTCAAGACCGCGCCGACCGAGACCGAGACAGTATTGGGACGAGAGAGCATCGAGATTGACACCAGACCATGACTTTATAACAACAAAACAGAAACAGTGACCAAGCAAGGTGTCTTTTAATCATTTTCTTTAACATTTTGCTGCTTTGCCAACTATTTTGAAGCATTTTCAAAAAAACAACTTTACTTCATAAAATTAAAAAATAAATTCACTAGGAATAAGGGGGCAGGGTGTCTGCAGCTGGATTCTTTTCTGTTATTATCGTGTCATTACAATGTTGGCTGAGTCTTGACTGGTCTGGATCGAAAACCTCGAGTCCGTCCAGTCCGAGACCGAGACCGAGACCCAGTAAAAATGCCTCCGAGTCTGAGACGGAAAAAAAAAGTGGTCTCAAGACCAAGACCAAAGTCGAGTACTACAACACTGCGCAGAGGAGATGCGACGCTGTTATCCTGTCATGCTAGCTCCCAACTAGACATGTAATTATCGTTTCATCTGAAGGGAGCTGTCAGACAAACTCACTGGGCCATAATTATGACAACATTTTCTGAAGAGGATCTTATGGAAATATTGGTATAGTAGAATAACCTCCCACCACCCAGGGGGTGAGTTTGTTGAGCACTGTTGGACTGTGGGAGGAAGCCGGAGAACCCGGAGAGAACCCAGCAGACACAGGGAGAACCGTGTGCAAACTCACACACAGGAAGGTCCCAGGCCCGGAATCGAAAGAAGGGGGGTCACCGCCGTGTTGTCCCCCATTATGAACAGTTTGATGAAATCATGATCTTGAATGCTCTGCAGTCGTTATGAGTGCAGGGAAATCAGTCAAATTGTGCTGAACAAGTATGGGGACATTTTAGTGTTTAATGAAAACCATTTTCAATGTCTAACTAAAAGTGACTGAGAGAATTCCAAGTGTGAACACACGAAAAGTCGGCTGTTTTAATAAGCCTGAAATATAAACCATGATGCTTTACTATTTGATGGTTTAACACAACTAAGTGTGATTATAATACAAAGCTTTGTTTTAAAAATCTTTATTATTTTTATTTATTTTTTTTTTACAATTTTAAAGCATTCAACTTGTACTGTAATGACGGCTGCATATTACACACTTGCAACATATGCAGTCTCTAAAATCACTCAAGGCAACAAGTGTCAACGCCATCCCATAATGTGTTCAGCACATCCTGACTGATTTCCGTGCACTAGTAGTGTTCTTAGAGCAGTCCAGTAGATTGTTTCATGACTGGAGTTGTGCGATGCAGAAATGAGTCAGTGACCCCAAACTGTTGGACAGCAGTCAACTCTGAGCTTTTTGTCCAAGACATTTCCTCACAGATAGAACGGATGAGGTAAAGCTCTCGGCTGGACATTACGGACACTGTCACTAATCCAACACCAGAGATCGGCAGCACTCTTGTTGTGCTTGCAGTGTGTTTACGTCTCAGTTATAGTTTAATGCCGCATCTTCAACCTCCATCACCCGAGCAGATTTTCCACCCGCCCGGTGCCACGCTCAGCTCCAGAGCGCTAACTCGGAGGTCCGCCGGGCCACTGTTGCCCGCTGTTGGTCGTCTGTGATTGGTGGAGTGGTGAGGGCAGGACCCAATACACCCTCCGCCCCCCTTTCAGCGCCGCTGGAATGATTTCCTCCCAGCGGGGGGGCTCCAGCGAGCACCGCCACAGCCTGCTGGGTTGTCAGGCACACACACACACACACACACACACACACACACACACACACACACACACACACTGAGCTGTGTCGTCCTTGCAGTGTGTCTAACAGAGACAGATGGGTGTTGATGCCGCTGATGATGAGAGACACTGAGGTTGAGTTGAGCTGCTGTGTGTTCTGCCCTGTGGCAGCCTGCAGCCTCTCCTGCTCCAGGTTGACCTGCCGCTGTCTCTTCCTGCTCCCCTGCAGGCTCCGACTCCCATGGCTTTCCCCATGACCACACCGCAAGTGCCTGTCTATGGAATGGTGAGTTTGGAAACGCCGTCGCGTAACCCTGCGCAGATTCAGGCTGCGTGAAGTAATTCTGGTTTTAGGGTGAATTCCAATTCCTCCCTTAACCCTCAATCTCAACCCTCAATCTCAAAAATGCGCGCTCCCGCGAAGTGCAAGTGCTGTCCCGATTCTCAGAACGTCAAGTTGAGGGACAAGTTTAAGGGCTGTATCGCCCTCAATATTGAGATTCTCCGGCACCACCCTTGGGAGTAAGGGCTACCCAGAAGGCATTGTGTATTTTCGCCAAGACATCTTCGAAAAATGGCGATGAAAAAAGCAAGCTACAAATAGCAGTATTTTCTTAGTTAATAAAGATATAAATATTACGAAACCATTTTATTGTCTTAGTTTAAGACTTTTTTATGGATTATTGACATCGTTGTTGCGTAACATTTTTTTACTTTTTTTTTTTACTTTACGATGTTTGTCAGCCAGACCGGCGGTCCCAGCTTCACGCTACTTGTATACCTCGTGTAGCGACGGAGGACTTCTTTTTTTCGTCGTCTTCTTGACAGACTGGACGTCGCTTTGGCGTAAGGCCGCCCCCCACAGTCTGAAGACGTAACTGCACTTAAGGGGTGTCCCATTTCTAAGTCACAAGATAGCCCTTACACCTATTTTTGAGGGCCAAGATTGAGGGCCAAAGATTGAGGGTTAAGGGAGGAATTGGAATTGGCCCTTTGTCTCAAATGTTTGTCTTGATATGTTTGTTTTTGTTTTTTTAAGATTTTGTTAAGTTTTTTAATATATATAGAAACAGATTTTGTTGCAAAATGCACATTTGAATATTTTGCGCTGAAGTGACTGTCGTGCTAAGCTTGTGGCCGTCGTCCACTTCTCTGGTTTGGAAAAAGTTCAGTGAAGAGATTTGATGTTTGGAAACCTCCTGTAACCCCAGTTCATGCGCACCTCTACTCTCAGTCTGAGATTTCAGCTCTGCTGTGCCGCTATGTTTAATCAGACCAACCATTTTGCCAGCGCAGATGGACGGAAACATCCGGTGATTGATCAAAGATGGAGGTCCATCGTCTGATCAGCACAGCAGTTGCCACTGTGTTTGACAGTGTTGTTTTATCCTAGCATCAGTTTGATGCTCAGCTCCTGAAGCTCCTCCTGGAGGCACTGAGATGCACAGCCAGAGTTTTCCACCGGATTCTAATTTGTTTAACTTTTCATTATAATTTTTTTGTGGACTTTTTTTTTTCAAACAGTTCACTATTTCTTGATATTCTGCTGTCTAACTGAGCAGTTCTCTCTCTGAGAGTTGTTTGCTATAAATTTTTTGACTGCTGCCACTACACCAGTGAGCTGTCTGTTGGGGTCTTGTAACGTCCCTCCATCACCATTGCACACTCAGCAGCTGCAGCTTGACCCAACTCTCTCTCTCTCTCTCTCTCTCTCTCTCTCTCTCTCTCTCTCTCCTGCCAGGTCCCCCCCCAGATGGGTCACATGGGCGGAGTACCAGTGATGGCGACCCAGCCCATGATGTACAACCAGCCTGTTCTCAGACCCACCAACCCCTTCACGCCCATGCCGGGAGCCCAGGTGGGTGTGCTGTTGCAGGATTGGTGCAGACCAACCTTGACCACCAGTGCAGTGTTTTCCAACCTGTTGTTATTTTCAGCCACGGCACATTGAAAAAAAAAAAAAAAAAAAAAACCATGGCACACCACCAACCACAAATTTGATAGAATTATTCGCCTAGTAATGACAATAGAGTCTCTCAGGTATTTAAAGCATACATGCATTTTGTTCAGTATAGTTTGAGATTTAAATCTGCTTTATTATTTGACAGCCGAACTGGACAGTGTTGAAAGCCGATACATCACGTTGACCTTTCACAGTAAAATCCAGCACATACAAAAACAAAATCCAGCGCACTTTCTTTTCTTTCATTTTATTTACTACGTGATAATTATCATGTACTAAATAAGTTATACATCTTCATCAGATGCACACAGAGCTGATATCCTGGGAGGAAAACTCACATTCTCACATTCCTTGTAAAGCAGACACTCCACAATGGAATGCTTTTATTTTTTACACCAACTAAGTGAAATTGGATCATTTTTCACGGCACACCTGACACATTGTACTGCACCAGTGCACTCATTCACATGCAAACCCAGTTTCCTTCTGTGAAGCCTGAAATACACACCCTAGATTTGCCTTCAACTTGTGATTTTTGTGTGTGTGTGTGTGTGTGTGTTTGTTTTTCCCCCTCTGTATTTAGATGCAGTTTATGTAATCCATTCAGAAGAAGGACGGCGGGGGGGAGAAGACGAGTGCCAAAAGCGACAAACAAACAGCAAAAGAACAAAGGAGGGGCGACTGCAGGCGGATGGTGAAATGACTCAATTGCGCTAAAATGACTAAAAGGACAGACGGACTGCAAGATGACCAAGCAGGGCCCCAAAAACGAGTGGTAGGGAGGGAACGAGGGAGGGAAGGAAGGAAGGAAGGAAGGTTGTCCATTGTCTGAAACAACTTGTGCGTGGCTATTTGTGCAGTTTCTTTGTGTTACGCTGTCTAATTTGTGGTTTAAAATTCTGAGCATGGCGTGTTTGTTCTGGGTGGGTGGGAGGGACGAGGCGAGACGGACAGATGGGGGGTAGAGAGAGAGAGAGAGAGAGAGAGAGGGGATGGAGGAGGAAACCCTCGTCCCGCTGGGTGTCCCACTGACGGCTCTGCGCTGGGAGAATCTCTGCAACAGAATTAGCTTTATTTCATAATGGTGCTATTTTGTCCTCTTTGGGTTGCCATCCGCCTGCATCGGCATCTCGGGAGCACTCGGAGGGCGGGTGTGTGTGTGTGCGCGTGTGTGCGCGTGTGGTGTGTGTGTGCGTGTGTGTGTGTGTGTGTGTGTGTGTGTGTGTGTGTGTGTGTGTGTGTGTGTGTGCGTGTGTGTCTGTCTGTCTGTCTGTCTGTGGAAGCGCTTAGTAAACCCAGTCTCCTCCACAGCGAACAGTTCTTTCAGACAATACCATGACAACCAACCTCCTCCCCACCTCCTCCTTCGCCTCCTCCACCTCCTCCTCCACCTCCTCCCACCCCCTCCCGCCTCTGTCTGCATCACGTCAAAGAGATTTTGAGGCAAAATCTTCTCAAATATATTTGTACTTTTCAATCTTTTGTTTTGTTTTTTTCCCCTCCCCGCAGCCTCGCCTGAATGTTACTGAGGCTCGTATTGTACAGTACAGTGATTTGTAAAACCATTTGTTAATAGTGGTGAAACGTTTGTTTTTGAGGTTTTTTTTGTTTTTCGTTTTCCCGTTGATTACGAGCTCAACGTCTGCGTTAATCACATTGTGTCGGTTTCTTCCCCTCCTCCTTCTAAATGTGCAGATACACACAGCGAAACTGGGCTTGGCAGCCATGCTACAACAACAACATGCTACATAGATGAACTAACCTTTCTAAGTCACGTGCCATATAACTTGTAAGTACGCGCGAGACTGATCTGCTCCACTCAGGGCTAGCTGGTAAACCACAGCGGCTGTCCCACTCTACCTAGCGGGGACATGCTATAGCTAGTCTTTCTATTCTTTTCTATATTTATATATATCTGTATGTATACGTAGACAGAGATTTTTGCCACCCCCCCTTCGTTTCATTTCCAAGATTTTCAATTATTTAGGTCATGATATTACGGAAGCGCATCGCTGCCTGCCACCGTAGAGAAGAAAAAAAAGCGCTCAGCATCACGTCTTAACGTGAAACTATCACAATATTTCACAATTTTTCCTGTTATGACGTGAAGCTATCACAATATTTTGTGATATTTTCCCGTTATAACATGAAACTATCACAAATTAATGTGAAAATTTTCACAAAATAACGTGATATTTTCACGTTATTTCTCCCTAAATATCACGTAAAAATGTGATATTTTCATGTTTTGCGCGATTCTGAGCACTGTTTATTTTTCTCTAGGGTGTCTGGCAGCGATGCGCTTCCGTATGATATATTTCCTGGAGAGAGGGAATAAATGCTGCATTAGCTAGCAGCTAGCGTTCTAGCTACCAGTTATCACGTCTGGTGGTGGTGCTGGTGGTGCTGGTGGTGCTGGTGAGGTTCTGAACCTTATGAGCCCTCCCATTTGTTTGTTTTAAGGTCCTTCCACACCGGCAGCAAATTTCCACAGAGCGAAAAAAAACGGCCGTTATTTTTAGCTTTTGTGTCGAATTTTGCGGAGGCGACAAGGCGAATGGCTCTGACCAATCAGAATGATGTTGGCATGTCGATGACGTTGCATTCTTTCTGCAGCAGTCCTTCAAATTGTCCCACGGACATTCTCAAGTATCGGCCAAATTTCATTGGGTAAAATTTGAGCTCCTGAATGGTGGTGTTGAACTCAGCCATCTCCTCTCAAGAACAGTATTGGGTGAACCCAAAGACTTCTATTCTTTTTCCTTTTCCTTTTTTAATTCGAACTTCATTCACTTAGTGAATCTTATATGCATATTCGCCTCGCGCTAGGTGTTGTACAGGAAAAATGTGCATTTTTGCGTCGTTTATTTGCGTCGCTTGGCTTATTGCCCGGTGTGTAAGGACCTTCATTCCATGTCAAGACGAAGGTTGGTTCCCCTTTTGGTCAACAATTTTGTACTCAAAACTGAATGAAAAGTTCAGCCATGATGACGAGCGATCCCGCGCTGCGCCTGCATTTAGCGTCATTACGATTCATTATTTTTGGGCAACATCGCTCCAAGCAGACATTTGTATCCTCCTCCTCCTCCTCCCGTGAAAGACACAGAAGAGCATGAATTACTGTGACTAGCCTGAGATGACTGACCTGTGTGTATCTGTTTCCCCTCGTCCTCGCGTTGCTCGCCGGCTCCACCCGGTGGTCACATGTTTCTAAAACCGAGAGCTTTTTCAGCAGGTACTTCCTTTTCATTAGCAGATCTACATTATCAACGTGCCAATAATCAATGACAGCAGCGCTGAGTGAGTTACTGAATCGAGCGAGAGTCACTTTTTAATTGCACTGAATCAAAGGTTTTCGGCTTTTTGTCCTTTTAGTCCCTCGTTTGAAATGTTTTTCAGGGGTCGGGGGGAGGGGGGGGTCACAGCAGAACTCCTAGAGGTCAGAGGTCATGGCCGCCGCTCAGCCAAAGGATCAGCGCCGGTTTGACCTGTAGGTACACTTCACGTGCACACCTGTGTGTCCGTCAAACACATTTGTGTCTTTGTTTTTTTTTCATTGAGGGCTATTTTTCTGGGAGCGCGAAAATCAGGCCAAATTTGAGCCGGACGACTTTGATACAAAAAAACGTAGTTGTTTTATTTAATTTTTTTATATATCTATATATATAGAAACAAATTTTGTTGCAAAATGCACATGCAAATGTTTTGCACTGAAGTGGCCGTCCTGCCGGCCGGCCGAGGTCACGGCCGTCACCAAGCTTTTCTGGCTCGGGGAAAAAAAAAGTTCAGTAAAGAGAAGATTTGATGTTTGTAGAAAAATGAATCTGGGGTCTCGCATCGAAACGTTGTCAAACTATCTACCAGCCACTGCGGCAGGTAACTTCAAATGATTCGTTTTTTTCTGCCATCCTTGCGTGCAACTTCTTGTCCTTCTTGTCTTTCCTGCTCATAGTCCAGTGTTGGTGATCTTCCACTTGTGCATTTTTTTTCGGTTTTTTCTCTTTCAAGCTGCTCTGAAAATCTCTAGAACCTCTCTTCAGTCTCTTACCTCTGTATAGTGGCTCTACCAATAGGATGCTTTTTTTTTTTTTTTTTTTTAAGCTATAGCTGTCGCCGTTTCCCGTCTGTAGATATGTAAAAAAAAAAAAAAAGGAAAAATTGAAAGAAAAAAAAATGTTGTAATGATAATAACCACTTCCTGTCTAGATTGTCGGCTGGCGTCCATCTCTGTCGCTGTTTGATTGATGTCGCTCCCCGACGCTTCCTGTCTGCCGTGTTAGCTTAGCCTCTCGTCACCGTGTCGTCCTGATTGAAGCCCCTTTCTGCAGTAGCTTCTCCACCTCAACCTCCCACCGTCCGCCAGTGTCTATAGTGACTGTAGCTATTCTCTCTCTTTTGGTGTCTCCTCTGTCTTTTAGCCTTTTAGATGAAATGCTTGCTCCTCGCTTTTTCTCACCAGCTTCCTGCTGTTGCTCTTCTGGCTTCCGGCTGCGAGCTTCGCTCCAGTGTCTGGTAGATAAGATCCTGGACATTCCTTGTTTTTTTTTTTTTTCTCCTCTGCCAAAATCGGCTGTTTGGTTTTTCGTAGGGACTCTGGTTGCACTGCTGCTGCTGCGGCAGCTCCAGTCAGACACTGGGATGTCCGGCTGTTTGTCAGGAGAGTTGGGTGTTTTTTTTAAGAAATGGGTCTTGTTGACAACTCAGTTTGGTCACTTTGACAGTCAATCAGCTGTTGTATTATGATTATTATCTCTGAACCAGCAGGGAAAATTCTGGTCAAGACTGTGTACAAAAAGGTTCCAAACTCTTATGAAGAAAACAAGAAAGGTCACTTTTGGTTGTCGTTCAGCTTCACTTTGTCCCAGAAACTGAACCGATGTCATAAATGTTCGACTGCTTTCAGTCGTTTCCGTTGTTCCCGAACTGGAGGTTGTCAAGTTAGCAGTGTCCTTGTCAGGGACTCTTGTTGTTTCAAATGAATTGACTTGTTTCTTGGGTTCCAAGTCGAACGACTGTTGCGTTTTTCTTCAACTGTTGTCGCTGCTTTGGCACCGAAATTCAGTTTTAATCACGGCGGCTGTTTTTTTATGGAGACAGCTGTTGAACTAGAATTCAGGATGAGAAGCTGCAACCGCGGTGATGAATCACAATCAAGTCATCGGCGTACTCGCTGTTTCAAGAGTCGTCGTCGTTCGCGACAGGTCAAAACCCTTCGGAAAACTGTCACATCAAGTGTGTCATTCTGTTTCTTTGACTCGTAACTTCTCCATACTTTAGTATCGGTCAGTATTCAGCCTTTCATTCTAATCAGATTCTGCCTCTATTTTCATGGAAGGGTCAGAGTTCACTGCATGGAGCCGAGTCCTGGCCCTCGCAGGTTCTCTTGGTTGGTCACTGAGCGCTGAGAAATGTTACTGGCTGCAGCCACCAGTCACTGTTACAGCTCCGCCAAGCTGGTGATTGGGTTCCAAGTTTGTAAAAACCCAGTGAGTGAGTTTGTTGAGCGTGCCGGCTCCTTTATTTCTATTCTCTCATTTTTTTGATAGGATTTACTACCACCGTTCAAAAGTTTGGGGTCGCTGACTCACTTCTCCATTATAAGCAGTTTTATTAAGTAATGATCTTGAATGCTCTGCGATCATTATGAGTGAAAGAAAATCAGTCAAGATGATCTTAACAAGTACGGGAACATTTTAGTGTGTCATGAAAACCATTTCCAATGTCTAATTAAAAGTGGTTGAGAGAATTCAATCACACTGACAGTAAGTAGGCTGTTAGCCTAAAAGATAAACCATGATGCTTTGTTGGCTCATTGATGGTTTGTTTTAGATGCTTTCTTAAATATCCTCTTTTTGCCTTTCTTACGTTGTAGATATTTTTATTTCTTTTTAATTAATATAACTTCCCTTCTTCTGCACTATATTGTTTCTGTAATTATGCAAATTCCCCCAATGTGTGATTAAAAAAGGCTTTTATTCTATTCTTCTTCTTTTTTTGTTTAGCAATTTTAAAGTATTCAACTTCTGGAATGATGGCCCCATATTGCACGCTTGATATTCACTCAGTTGGACACGCAAGGCAACAAGTGTCGAAGCCATCCCATAATGTGTTCAGCACATCCTGACTGATAATGTTCTTAGAGCATTCCAGTAGATTATTTCATGGAGGTTGTTTGTTATAATGGAGTTCAATGCAGAAATGAGTCGGTAATCCAAAACCTTTGAACGCTGGTGTTTATACTCAACGATCAGAAATGCCAAACCTGTGGCTGGAGTCTCTCCGCTGTTGAAGCTGCTGCTGCTCCGCCGTTCTGCATCCACTATCAGATCTTGTAGATCCATCAGAGTGATGGTTCCGCCTGGCCACTGTGTCCATGGAGAGGACATGAGGCCGCTGAGTGCAGGGTGGACTTTTTTAATGTCTCGCTTTCCTCCAAGAAGCATGTGAATGATGGTGATGTTACAAACTAAATATCCTTTTCGTCGTTGTTGTGCCCATTCTTAAGAAAGTCCCGGCGCCCTGGTTGAATGACCGGCAGGTGGCGCCACTCTTTCTTTCTGCCTGACGGTCGCAGTGGCAGCAGAACCAGGTACTGATGGAGCAGCTGTAGCAAAACGACCAGCCGCGCTTGTGTTACCTTTTATCCCCCAAATATGTCACATTTGTGCAGCGGAACCTCCCTTTGGCTCCCCCACTGCTGTGGCGCCACCTGTGGGTCTCGCTTTGCGCTGCAGCCTCTGCAGCGTCTGCGGATGTTTTGAACGAGAGAAGGGAGGTCGTTTTTTTTTTTTTTTTGTTTTTTGTTTTGTTTTGTCGTCATGTCGACTCAAAGATCTCTCGCACGTTTCTTTTATCCTGCGTCTTGTGTGTGTTTGGATGGGAACCCTGGGATTGCTGCCTCACTATTCTGTATATAAAGAAATGCACACATTCGCAACACAGGGCGTTAGAGACGACACGAGCTGCAGTTGCGTCACTTTGCCTTCGCTCTTTATTTTATTTTATGTTTTCCGAATGCATCGAAGCGGCGGGATGGAGATTCAGGGGGGGGAGGGGTGGGGGGGCCGTCGACTTTGCCGCACATCAGGATCAATCATGAATTCTCAATGATGCCAAATGTTTTATGCGCAGTAGTCCAACTTCTAATCTCTCTGGTGTTTCCTTCCCCCTCGTCTCTTTGTACATTTTCTTCCCTCTATTTATTTAAAGCAGAAATATATGGATTGTATCAAGCATGGGAGGGCGAAGCCAATGTTGCAGTCAATGGAATTCACAGGCTTTTTATTTTACAGCAGTATACTTGTTTACTCTCGAGATCTGTTTTGTCTCTTTTTTTTCTTCTGTTTTGTTTGATTTTTTAACAAATAAAGTCATTTTCCATTCCTAAGCGTCTGTCTGCTTTCTGTGCGTGATGCTGCCGCAGTCGAGCCGAAGGCCCACGAGCACATTCACAATGCACTTCTCAGTCAGAGATGATAAAAAAAAGAAAAATTTCTAGACCTTGGAATGTCAAGCGGAGCAGCGTCTGATTTTTAATTGCAGCGCTGGAGGGGATGCGAGTAGCTCAGCCTTTTAAGTGAGAGCTCATCAGGTCCCGTGCAACTTTCACTTTTCATTGGAATCTCGTCTCTTCGATAGATGTGTGCTGTCATTTTTTTATGAAGGAAAAAACAACAACCTTTCTTCTTTGCTTTGGGAAAGAATCGTGTTTACTTTGTCCATCACAAGTTGTTTAGAAAGTGATAGATACTCTGTACCACAGTCATCGTCGGTGTGACTGACACTGTGTCCACAAAAGGACAGAAGTACTACAAGTTAGTAACAACGATACTTCAAACCACGCAGTTGTTTTAAAAGTACAGGGTGTAAAATGCTGCCACCTAGTGGTCAGATTATGGATTGCAGCGCTCATTCGCTTGCCCTCCCTCTCCCAAGCTTGCCAGTGAACTACGGTGGCCTGCCACTGACACCTGGTTACCTCATCCACCTTCTTCTTCATGGGTTTATTTGAGGACACGAGCATTCACCTTGAATATGAAACGTGCTGTCAGGCAGCTGGATTGTCCACACCAGGCTTCCTTAGAAATATGGTGGTGCAAGATGGTAACTAACTGGGAGTAAGACCCTTATTGATTTATATATGGATATTCTTATATATAAATAAGAACCGTTCTAAGGGGACGAAAACCAAACTACTTTTATTGTACTTTGAGTGTACTCTTATTAATATATTTACGGGCAATATATATATATATATATATATATATATATATATATATATATATATATATATATATATATATATATATATATATATATATATATATATATATATATATATATATATATATATATATATATATATATATATATATATATATATATATATATATATATATATATATATATATATATATATATATATATATATATATATATATATATATATATATATATATATATATATATATATATATATATATATATATATATATATATATATATATATATATATATATATATATATATATATATACAGCTTTTCCCAATATGAAAAATCATAAATCAAGCCAAATTTTAGACACTGGACGTTTAATAGGGAGCTAAAACCAAGTCATTTTATCAGATGGTCATAAACAGATTGCTAAATATACTGTTTTCTGGAGGTAATTTCTTTTTTTTTTCGTTTTTTCTTTTTTGGATGGTCAATGTGAAAAGCCAAAAACTTAAATTCAGTCACCGTGACTGAAGCTCAAAGGCCTCTGAACAAATGTGTCCCGATGCTTTCATTCTTCTGCGCTTAAACTGGGAACCAGACAGCTTTAATCCCACAGTGTGGGAGATGTGTCAACAACACACTGAGTCGGCTGCGTCACAACAAGCACAAATATCAACAAATATCAAGGCTGTTCATGTGTATGTAAAGTGAAGAACCCAAACAAACAGAGAACTGAGTGCGTACTGAGTCTTAACTGTGTGTTTTAGTTTGCAGCGTTCCCACCATTAGAGCGTCTGATGATGATGGTGATGACGGTGTTGGCGTTTAAAGGCTTCCTGGTCACCAGCTAACACTTTCCAGAATGTGCTGGCAACAATTAGTGTTGTTTGTACAAGAGCAGACGCTGATTTAGAAACTGGAAAGATGGTTCAGATGGTTTAGCGTTGAAGTGTTCAGCAGCAGGCTCAGGCTTTCGGCTGAATGTTAAATCAAATGAAATGAATAAAATTAATGTTGAATGCCAATGTTAAATGTGTAAGCGAAACACACGTCAAAGCAGAGACGTGACGCATTCAAGTACACTGTTGTTTCCTCTGGCCTGGCCCCTTGTCCAGGGTGTCACCCTGCCTTCACCCTGTGACAGCTGGGAGAGGCTCCAGCAGACCCCCAACACCCTGAGTTCAGGAAGAAGCGGGTATTGAAAATGGATGGATGGATGAAATACAAAATGTATGTGGGGTGAGACATAATGAATGAAATTAAAAAGAAAACTTCCATCCATTTTCAACACCCGCTTCTTCCTGAACTCAAGGTCGCAGGGGTCTGCTGCAGTATATCCCAGCTGTCATAGGGCGAAGGCAGGGTGACACCCTGGACAAGTCTCCAGTTCATTACAGGACTGCTTTTTTGTTAAAATGTCTTTCTTGTTGCATTCAGCAACACACACAGTGACATGCTTTCCTTGTAATCACTTCATTTGCTTTATAATAAAGACTTTGATTGGCGCTGTTGACATTAGTTGTGTTCAATTCAAGTCAATACTTTAGTGTCACTGTTAACACTGTCACCGACATTTTCTGCCCCACATGACGGTAAGAATGTGGAACAATTTTTTTTTGAATGCTGGACAAAACCTCCCACTTGTGCCAAGATGTTTTTCTCAAGCATTTGCTTCAAATCTGTGAATTTGCTGCTACCGGAGCAGCAGCAGATGGATGGAGTGTTTTGGAGGAGAGGAGGAAAGAATAAATAATGGGATATGTAGAAAACAGGTGTTTTAATGTCATTTGAAAATGAAGAAAAGCAAAGTTCTGACAAAATATCTGTCTTTGAAGCCCCACGGTGTTTAGCTCTTTATTGAAATGACGCTTAAAACATTGAAAAAACTGATGACATACAGCCATTTTATGACTTACTGACTATTAATATAATTTCTTCAATTTTTAAAAAGCTTCACGGATTAAAAAGCTTAACGGGCTGCAGTTTGCCAATGCCTGATCTAGTCTGCACTATGTTGGGTTGTGTGAAATTCATTCAAATTAAAGACCTTAGTTTATATCATGTGACATACTTGAGTTTTGACTGAATTTTCACATCTGTCCCAAAATGAATTGTTGAAAACTTCATCAATCTCACAGCTGAAACAATCCTCGGAATTTCTCCTCTTCTCTGAAATGGCCCAGTATACATTGAGAGTATATTGAGATCCCTGCTGTGGATCCAGTGGCTGAGAGTGAAAGGAAGCCACAGGTTCTCCGTCTTATTGTGGCCGCTGCGGCTGCTGCTGCTACTGTTGAGGGCCACAGCTGATTGCGACAGCCGGCGCTCACCAGGAGGAATGTCCACCCCCGAGATAAGTTTGGACAGCTGCAAATTGAGAGGGGGGAGGGGAGAGCGTGGCTGCTATTTTTATATTTCATTCAGTCAGGGCCAGAGCACAGAGAGTGACGCAGAGCCCCCCTTCTTCTCTACTCTCTCCTTGAGGTGAGACTCTCTGGTCTGCCGGAGAAGCTTCTGGAGGATCTAAGCAGCTACTTAGTCCAGACGAGACGGAGCAGGAGACGCAGATCAAGCCGGGTGTCATGGCTCTGCTGTGCTACAACAAAGGTTGCGGCCTCAAATTTGACGCTGACAAGAACAAGGACGGTGAGTCCCTCCGGGTGTTTGTTCCACTCTCAGCCTGGGTCGTTATGACTGGAGCAATATTTCCATTTGTCACTTAGATAAACCTCTGTTGGGTCAGTCAAATTAAGACTGAGTACTTGTTGTACAGTGATATGATGGTTTGTTCCATCGACCTATTCTGTCTTTCCAAAGTCTTTAAAATGAGAGATTTCAAAGGCAGCGCAATCTTTTAAGACCACAATCCTGGAAAACTACACCACCACTGCTGTTTACCCTTGTTGAAGTATTAAAGATTGGTTATATTGAACAATTATTGCTTCAGCGCTACACAGTTTAATTTGGACAAAATTATCATTCCGTGTCTCAGTGTATTAGTCATTCAGTTTGAATGATAAGACAGACTGTTCTGGCCTTTCAAACTGATTTTTTTTTTTCATTTATTTATCTGTTCCTATTTTTACTGAGCACAACAGGTGGACTGGAAGCGTGAGAGGCGTCAATGAATTGTTTGTGTCACAGACATTGTGTGGCGGCCTGGTGCAGTTCAAACGCCATGTGTCTCCAAAAGCATGAGGCAGCGATCTTTCTAGCAACCCACTTCCTTTTTGGGAGAGCTAACCCCAGTGAGCAGCTGGTGGACCCTGCTGACTCCGTGTGTGTGTATGTGGTATGTGTGTGTGTGTGCAGCCATTTAAAGCAACTCTAGGTAACTTTTTGACCATAAAATTATGATTTCAAACTCAATAAAGTGGTAGATAAACGATTGATAGGATCAATGGTGCCGCCTCGGCAGCGATCGGGGGTCGTCATTACAGGACGAACCACTTTACGGCAACGTCACACGTTTATTTAGAGGCGGTTTTACATACTACTATTGCAAATACATAAGATTGTAAAATGACGTAATAGAACCCAATAATTAACCTCAATGAAAGACAAAGTAATAAAAGTGTTGAACGTTTGCTACGACGTTATTGTCAATGTCTGTTTTGCATTTCATATTGGTGTTTTTCCTGAACACATACGAGTGCTCCAGCTAGGCCACTATTTGTATTTTCCACACATCAATAAACTAGAGCTGCAGCGTGTTTACTTCGTCACTTTGCCATTTCCACCAAATCAACGACGTTGCGTCGTCTGAACAGTTATTGTAGACATGACAGCTACACAAGTTTATAACCTGTTGTAATAGTATAACCGTTATACACCACATCATTTCCAAGCAAATTTCATTGACGAGAATGATGCGAACCAAGCGCAAAACACTGCCGTCTGTCTAAGCAATACACTATCCTTGTTTGTGTAATTGTAGTTGTCTGTCACATTCAAAAGAACAATATAACAATATTTAAAACAAACAAACAAACAAACAAACATGTAACGCATGTTACTTTACCTTGTCGGTTGACATATTTCCAAGCGATTCTTCAGTATGCCGGCTGTGTCGACAGACCCACGCGAAGGGCTCGTATTTTTCCTCTTTACGACACCGGCAAAGAGCATTTGCGGTTCTCAACCAGCAGGGAGTAGTAATGAGTCCAAGTTACCTAGAGCTGCTTTAAAGATGTTTTCTCTCCTGCAACAGATTCCTGCATCTATCATCCTGGTGTTCCCATCTTTCATGATGCTCTTAAGGTAAAATAGTAAAAATGTTAAACATATTATTAATGAAAAACACTTGGAAATGATAATAATAAAAAATACATAGGAAAAATGAAGCTCAGTTTTCATATGTAGTAAAAACATGCTGAGTGTATTTCTTTTCTTCAGGGTTGGTCCTGCTGTAAGAAGAGGACAACAGACTTTTCAGAGTTTCTGTCTATCAAGGTAACAGCAGCATCGATATGAGAGGCCAAAATGAAACCTTAGTGTTGAATTGAGTTTTCACGTCCGTCGGTTGGTTTTGAATGCATTTGCAGTGGTACTATACCAATTGTACCCCTCATTTGATACAACCTCCTATTGCCTGATGGGCCTGTTCAGCCCAAAGCAGTGGGTCGGCCCTCTGGTGTGCCCACGATCCACAGGAGTAACCACTGATCCATGGCAGCCATGTGGAACAGCCAGTGGCCCACAGCTCACAGAGCTCGACACAGCTCAACATGTCGGCTCTAGAAGTTCTTGAGGGGTTGGACCCTCCTTGATGCTATGGTTGAGATGGAGGGCAGGTGTTGACTCCCTGATTCTGAACGAGCAGGTCCTGACTGCTGTGTGTGTGTACGTAGCAAAAACAAATCAGATTATCCATCATACTTGGAGTCATTGGGTCTGGAGCTAGACAGCAGCTTCATTGCTCTCCTGGGGACTGTAAGGCCCACATGGGCAATTGCAGCATGATCTGGACAATTGTGATTGGGAGGGACAGCCAGCATGATCTGAACCCAAGTGGTGTTTAGTTGTTGAACTAGTCACTGCTTGTCAGGAACCAACATCATGTTTGAACATTGGGCGACCAAGGGTGGAGACCCATAATCGACTTTGTGGTCGTGTCATCAGATCTGCTGCTGTACAGCACGTTTTAGTGGTACCACTATAGCAAAAGTAGGGTGGTGGTTACGATCTTCAAGAAGGAGGAGTAACTCCTCTACGATGACCCTCCTCAGTTGGTGAGGTCTCTGCCAGGGTGTTGGAGGTGGATCCAGACCATCATCCAATCCCAGATTCTGGAGTAACATTGTGGTTTTCATCCTGGCCACGGAACAGTCGGACCCGATCTTTACCTTCTGTAGGGTGCTGGAGAGTGCAGAGAGTTTGACCAACAAGTCCACGTGTTGTGATGCAGACACTGAAGCAGTCTATCGGGGTGAAGAGAGATGTCCTCGACTTACCGTCGATCCACATCGTGGCCTCTGGTCATGAGCCTTGAGCACCAAAGAACACCTTATGACCAAAGAATGAGGTCACAAATACAAGCGGCTGAAATGAGTTTTCTCTGCAGGCTGGTTGGGCCCAGCCTTAGGCTTAGAGCGAGGAGCTCAGAGTAGAACTGCTGCTCCTCTGTATAGAGAGGAGCCAGTTGAGGTGGAATAGGCATCCAGGATGCCTTCATGGAGGTGTTTTGCCACCCAGGGTGTTTTGCTGGAGGGACGTGCTGGCCCGGGAACACCTTGATGTGCCATTGGAAGAGCTGCGCACTGTCCTTTCTCGCTAAGGACACTGAGCCGACCCGGATAGGTGGCTGAAGACAGTGCAGTGCGGTACTGGATGGAACTATAGCATCATTACAAGTCCATATTTTCAAGAATATTGACCAGCTCTTGTATATAAGGAAGCTGTGAGAGCTTGTTAAGAGGCAGCTTTCCAACACATTTAATAACTGCACTTTATTAACATAAATTTATAAATATGAAGCTGCATGTGTGAAAAGTATTGATCACGAAAACAGACAAGCCATTTCATTTCTTGGACAAGGGAGCTGATACACAAAGGACTTGATGTATTTTGCTTCCAACAGGTTTTGCAGAGAGAAAGGACACCGTATTTACCGGTCCAAACAATGCCACTGTGAGATATGTATTGACATATTACAATATAACAAGCGTTCTAACACTAAAACAGTGTAAAATAGACAGACTGGGCTGCTAAAGTCACACTGAGGCTGGATAAATACACAGACACCAAAATGAAATTCCCATTATAGAAGAAATCATCCCTGAAGATTTGCACTATTTGCGTGCCCATTTTTAAATCAAACTGATTTGCATTGTGCGTAGGGCTGCACCCACGGGCACCACAGTGATGAGAAACCCCAGGAGCCACTGCAACCAGAGGTGTCCTCAGACAAGGGAGGGATGAAACACACCAACGGGCCTGAGATAATCTTCCAGGGTCCCAAATCTGCTGAGACGCTGCAGCGGGAGAGACCGAGGTGTGTAGCTCGCAGCTTCCTCGTTCCTTGCATTGGAAAAGTGGAACGTGTGTGTTTTTCCTCACACACCCCTGTTTCACAGCTGTGTCTGTGCATGCAAACATTCAACATCCAAAGAAAACCTGCTGGAATAAATGTTTCAGCACCACTTTGATGCATAGGCTCATCTTGTGTTTTCACGCTCTGTTTTCATGCTGACCGTCGGTGGCCGTGTGCAGTTCAGAGGAGGCCATGACCAAGATCCCCCACAAAGTGTCTGCATCGCTGGCACAGGTGCTGGAGAAGCTCGACCTCAGCAAGAAGGCCGAGAAAGAGAAACTGGGTCAGTGTGTGATATTATCTTCAGCACAGTTCTCACCTGCACCTTGTACAAGTTTCTTATAAGCAGATGAGAAGCTAAAGACACAGCCTTGTTCACATTACAGCTGGTGCAAAAATGACTCCTTCAAGATGTGTGTATTTTGTTTATTATTCTTGTTACATTTTTCTATAACTGCAAACGTGCAGTTCTCTTGAAAGACCGAGATAGGTTATAGCAACAAAAAACATCATAGTGGCAGAAAAGACAAAAAAAGAAAGAAATATCTTTATTGGTCATGGTCTCGGAAAATTAGTTTCAGTTTTACCTTCACGCATTTAAAAAGCACTTACAAGCTACATTCTAACAGTGTTTGTAGTACACAGGGTTGACTGGAGAATTTTTTTATTTTTTTTTTTATTTTTTCCACAATCATTAACGATCCTGATTCCATAATGTTAATTTCCGCAGAGAGTCAGACGGTGATGCAAGGCACCAGATGCAAGAACGCGGGATGCAAAACAGTGAGTGTTGGTCGACTCACTCAAGCGTGTCTGTGTGACACGTGCTTGAAGTGACTTCTGTGACAATTCTGCCGTCAACCCGAAACAGCCATACGTGAGACATCAGCAGTAGACAGACAGACAGACAGACAGTCAGACAGAGAAGCGCCATATGCTTCAGTTCATGTATTATTCCGTCTGCTCAACTGTTATAGACCCTAGAAACACCACCATCTGGTGGTCAAAAAAGGAATTGGGAAACAACACTTTTCAGATTATTCTTATTTCTTCTGTTTACAAACATAAGATTCTAACTTATTTGTATGAATGTCTTAGTATACCACATATTGGTAACCTACAGAAAACGTCTAAAAAAACAAAAAAAAAAAACACCAATGATTTCATTGTTAGTTGAGGACAGGAAGTGGTGTATCCAAATAAGAAAGACAACAAATAAGCAAAAAAAAAAAAAAAAACCAACAACAACAGAAAAACAAAGAGAAAAAGTTATGACAATTGCTTATTTTATATATTTAACAGTCATTCTAAATTAAATATTGTTTGATGCAAAAAATCAATATGCTATCACCTATCAGTCCAAGCACCGGCTCTGACTTTTAACTGCTTTCTGCTATGTGGAAAAGTGGTAATATGAGTAATCTTGGTGTTGTCTTTGTGCATTAGGTCTATCAGGGTCCGGAGACCGACAAGGAGATCTGCACCCACCACCCTGGAGGTCCAGTCTTCCATGAGGGGTAAGAAACAAAGACCCACTGCTACTTCTTCCCATTTTATTCAGTCAAGATGCTGCATTATGCAGAATTAACTGGAGAGAAAAAAACAACATAATAATTAGTCTTTATATGCATAACTCCCTGTGCACTGTAATTAGACCGGCTCTACACAAGACAAGGACACTCAGATGAAGGTCACGCAATGAAAACAAAACATTAAAGCTAAATCTGCAAAACAAAGGGAGATCAGGCCACTAATTAGGAACGTGTAAGGACAAACAAAAATGAAATTACAGCAGACCTCAGAAATACATTAATCATGACTCACAGTAGGGTCACTCTCAAATGAGTTTAGCTGCATTAGAATTTCTGACAAACTGAAAGGAAAGCATTCAGTTCTTATATCATTGAAACCAGTTTAATTCCTGAAGGTTTGTGTTTGGTAAAGGTACAAGTACTGGAGCTGCTGCTGCATAAAGACAACAGATTTCAACGCCTTCCTGGACCAGAAGGGCTGCACCACAGGAACACACTGCTGGGTGCATAAGCAGGTACGATCCATTTCTGGGTGAGACTGTTGGGAACAGCATGAGAAAGAGTTTGTTTAAAGGTCTCAGGGTCTCCTGTTCTCAGCCTGCAGAAACAAACAAACAGATAAGAAAAAACAGTTTTAGCTGTCCGTCAAAACTCCTGCTTTGTTTGGACCTTCCACATATTAGAAAGGATAAATGCAAAGGTTAATGGAGAAGTCAGAGGACTGTGAACACCTGGCTGCAGGTGATGTCACTTTGCTGAGAAGGATACTTGTGTTCTTTCTGCAGAAGTTACTGACTGGCGAGAGACCCACTTGGAAGAAAACTTCGTTCGGAAAATGCATTACAACGCATTAAAAAAAAAAAAAAAACAACCTATAATGAAATGTCAGAAATATTGCATATAATAGTATTATGAAATATTTCACTTTCGTTTTTGGAGCAAATTACAAATGATGCTTCATTTAACTAAGGACAGAAATACAGTTTTCCTTCTTCCTTGAACATCCTCCTGACGTGTTTAGTTTAGATTCATTTATGGCGTCACGTTTTGTTTCATTCGACCTCATTCAACAAAATGCATGTGTAATAAGTGGGTCTAGTTGCACTGTTATGGAAAGAAATAATGATACAAAAGATCAAAAAAGGAAATCATTTCTTTTGTGTTCACTTGGTTCCAATTAAGACGCTCGGGTAAGGATTGTTTTACATAAATTTGGAGAGAAAAAAGAAAAATTGCAGAATTACAAACATACAAATTAAAAACACGATTAATTACGGTTAACAATGAAAAGTCAGAAATTAATCTTGATTAAAAAAATGAATTCTTTACTAAATTTAAATAAATTTGAATGTGATCTAGCAACAATTTCACCCCCTGACCAATAGGTGGAGCACTACATTTGGCCACACTACTCTTTGATTGGTCAACTTGTTGAGACAGGTCACTATGTACACTTTAGCAAAAATAACAACAACAACAAAAGCCATGCTAGACTAATTGATGCGAGTGTATTTTCGCATCGTGTCTTGAGATGCAAACTGGAAATAGCAACTTGAACTGAGGTTAAGGTGGGAATTCCTAGTCGGCAAGCATCCGACTAGCCAGCCCGGCGAGAGGCCTGCTCATCTGTTACCTTCGAGCAGTGTTGAAGTGCTGAACTCAAGTGTTACTTTGCTGTTCCGACTCTACGTGAGCTGTGCAGCGAAGTCAACCTGCGAGATTCTCTTCCGCTCCTCCAGTTAACTCGTAACCTGGCAACTGCAGCACTTATTCAGATTGTTGCCTCCAGCACATTTAATGTATTGATTTTACTATGCTGCTCGCTTGTTTGTGCGACGGTGGAGGAGGAAGTGGCCACGGGCTAAATTCTAAACATGAGTTCACTGTTAATTTCATATGTGAAGTTTGAAATGAGTTAGAATGTGTTGGAAAAATGGACAAACATGGCTTTTCCTGGAGCCACTGAGATGTTCTAGATCAACAGGTTGTGTTGGTGTGTGTGTGTTCACAGGGAAAAAAGAAGGTGGCGTGTCGACACGACTGGCACCAGACGGGAAACAACGTCGTCTTGACAATTTACGCGAAGAACGCCGTCCCAGACAACTCCCGCATCGAAGCCAACAGGACAGTAGTGAGTGTTGACATTTTCTATTGCACTACAATACACTCTAGAGCAGGCATGGGCAAACTATGGCCCGGGGGCCATTATGTGAGTCATTCAATAAAGAGCTGAACACAAACACTGATTTTGTACTAACTTTGCTTTTGTTCATTTTCAATTGACATTAAAACACGTTTTCTACACATCCCATGATATTTCTGTTTCTCCAATGAGGTGGCTCACCAAAACACTCCTTCCATCTGTTGCTGCTGCTCCGGCCCCTCTGTTAAATTTTTACAACCCATTGTGGCCACACCAGTTAAAGTGTTCACCCACCTCTGCTCTAAAGACATCCTGAATGATCTCATGAGCTCATGTAATGAAACTAATGAGACTCTGACACACACAAAAATTGAAAACAGAGAAGATGGCCTCAGAGGTTCTTTCGACCCACAGAGGAAAACATGACTTCAGACGCTGCGTTCAAACACTGCTGCAGTGCTCTGTTGGTTCACTGGAGGCGCTCTGCCAAAGTACTCACAGAAAAAAAAAAAATCTGCCACCGTCACCCTCCAATAGCAGCAGTGGATATTGGACCAAAGCAGAACCCCTTTAAATTCTTCCTACCTTCCTACTGCTGCCCACAAAGTTTGCACAAACACAGTAATCAGAATCTTAGTTAGAAGGTTGGAAAAACTATACAAACATATACAGTTTGTAACTGTGCAAAAATGAGCTTATTTACACATTAACCACATAAACGTATTATTGGAAATATTCACATCTTCTGTATTTTATTCCCCTCCTCAGCTGTCGTGTCAAATCCAGTTCGAAGACAACAAGGTTTTCAAGAGGGAATTTCATTTCTGGGGGGTGAGTTGAATGCGTAAACATTTTCTTTCACCACACCTTAAGATGAGTGGTCATTTTAACAGCACCTGTTTCGTGAGGCCTGTGCTGCACGAGGAGTTTTTCTCACCAAACAAACCTTGTTCATTGTTGGAAGTAGACCATGAAAATGAATCTATTGACCCTGGAAACCACTATGATGGGGCTCCTTTGAGTTTCTCACCAGAATGAGGCTAATGCATCCAATTTCTGTGATTGTCCACCACCAGGTGATTGATGTCAAAAACAGCTCAGTGAACATGGTTCCATCCAAAGTGGAGATTGTCCTGCGCAAAGCCGACCGGGTGTCCTGGGGGAAGCTGGAGGACCCCAACTACAAGCCCGAGCCCGAGCCGGAGGACCCGACCGAAGCCTCCGAGTCCGTCCAGCCCGACTGGGACATCGCAGACGACGACATCAGCGACTCGGACGACGACTGGGCCTACGACACGCCCGAGTACAAGAAGAAGAAGGAGGAGCAGGAGAGGGACAGACGCAAGACAGAGGAGGAGCAGCAGGGGGCGGCGCAGAACGAACAGAGGAAGGGGGTGGAGGAGGAGCTGAAGAGGGCGGCAGAGGAGAGGAAGAGGGCGGAGGAGGACAGGAGGAAGCAGGAGGAGCAGTGGAGGAAGGAGGAGGAGGGAGAGTACGAGGACATGCCAGAGCTGGAGTGACAGCTGAGCTGCTGGAAGGATGCAGTGGAAGTTCTTCCAGTAGAGCAGCAGCGGTTCTCAAATGGTGGAGTCTCACGACCCGCATTCTTTCATTGATCAGGAAGTCACCACTCAATTTTATTCCACAAAATTTAAACGCTAGACCACTTTCCATCGCGGCTAGTAAACTAATTATTGAAATTACTGGATTGAGTTGTGTGCCTTCAAAATAAATGGCCAACATTTTCTCTGTAAATACACTTACAGTCAAAAGTTTCTTCTTTTTCTTGACTACTTTCTACACTGTAGATACACATTGAAGACACCAAATATATGACCAGGATAAGTGGATTAATGTGGCAAAAGAAATAACAGTTAAATACCTAAATATGTTGTGTTCTATATACAGTATTTTATACGAAGGGTGGCTATTCTAGATCATCTAATACAAAACTTATTTCACTTTTTTGTTTAATTCATATTCCATGTGTTCATTCATAGCTTTGATGCCTTGAGTGACAATCTACAATGTAAATAGTCAAGAAAATGAAAGGAAAACCATTAAATGTGTCCAAACTTTTGACTGGTGTGTATATATTTTAGAATCCCTTTACAAAAGAAAGAAGGGGAACTTACTTGGAAGCTGCGACCCAATCAAAACAGCTCCGCGACCCGCCACTTGAGAAGCGCTGGTATACTGGACAGGTGGATCAACATTCACACAACGTCCTTGTTCCTTCACTTCACTTGCAAAATAGCAACGGAATAATCTCCTTTCATCAAACGTGTGCAATGCATTTGGTTTCACTACACAATTTTTCAGGTTACATTTAACATAAACTCAACCCAACAGTGTGAGACAATTAGGAATAAAAATGTCAACCCGTTTATACGACTCCATTTGTTTTCTTTTTGCGCCTGAAAATGAAAAATGCACAACGTTCAATCATGGTGAGGGTCACTGACCGTCTGACTGACTGTCTTCTCGGCCAATCACTGTCCACGAGACAAGACACTGAGCCGTGAACGTCATGTCAATGTTTCATTTAATCTCCCAGAGGGTTTTTGCGCCGACTTTATCTTTGTTACACACAGCACACGAGAACACGATAGAAAGGCCTTGCAGCGCACAAGGTCGTGCAACATCTAGTCTGGCTCCCAGCATTGCACACACGGTCTCAATATATAGATTCATATATATATAGGGCTGTTCAGATCAAAGGGTGCGTTCACAATTGATGCAGATGAATCACTGTTGCACAAACATGATGGCGTTTGAATCCATTGATCTAGTAGATTTTTTTTAACAGCATATATAGATTTTTTTTTTACCCCCTCAGCTGAAAAGTTTGAGGCAAAAATGACATTTTTGCTTGAAAAAAACAAAACAAATAAACAAACAAAAAATAAAAGGAAAAAAAGTAGGCCAAAAAGGCTTCTGCACTTGTGTTAAATTTCAGCAGAAGCAATAATTCATAAAGCACAACATAGTATTTCAGAATAGATGTCAGATATTCTTAAAAATATACAAAAATCTCTTCAACATTGGCTTAACACAAGGTGAACATGGATTCCCCGCTCATTTATATGTATATATATGCATATAAATTCTTGTAATAAAACCGATGAATTGCGTTAATACACATTAAAGTATTGGCTGTCGCTTTAGAACCGGCGTAATCACTGGAGTCTGGAGGGATGTTGCAGTGGCAGTGACAGATAGAACCACGTGTACTAACATTGGCAGGAGTTGGGAGGTCAAGCAGCCGAGTGAGTAGTTGTACAAGCACTGATGCCATAAACTGTTGTGTATACATCTTAATATATTCATCATTCTTTTACATTTGGTTAGATATCTTACATCTTATCAACACATTTTATCCTTACACATTTATCATAAATAAGATTTTTTTTTTCTCCTCATCAATTTAAAAAAAGCACTCAAAATCTTAAACACACACACACTCATGCACACGGATGTCTCCCCCCACCCCCACCCCAACTTGAGTTTGCTTCTTTGTAAAGTGCAAGGCAAGATACAGTAAACTTCTGAAATGTGATGCGCAAAAAAACACTTCTTGGGCACCTGAAGCTTCGCACGTTTTGTGGTGCGAGCGCTCGTCGACCCACCGAACTCGGTACAAACTTGGCACAACACCACTAAAGCCTCTAAGGTGTAAAAGCAAAATAAGCTGGCACACTAGAGTAGCACAATTCTACCGGAGCTCAACATCTACGATGCCTCTCAGCAAAAAACAGAAAAAAAATCAAATAAAAAAAGGCCTGTAGTTTGAGTTTAGTACCGTGACTAGTGTGGAATAAAAAGAAGCCAAAAACTACAGGACTACTTTAAAAGTGAAAGTGGTTAAAAGCACAAAAAAAGTGAGTTAAGCTCGATCCTTCTTGATCAGACCCGAATAAAAGTGAAAAAAAAAAGAGTAACACTTTATTATAACTTCGCACTTTTAGCATTTGTAAAGTATTTTATGACTCATACATGAATACAGACCAGTTAGTATTTATGAAGAGTTACTCAACTCTGCTACTTGGTTTGTTCGCACATCCGTTATGTTTTTGCTTTGTACGTGTACAATGTACTAAGGTTGGGCAACTGCAACTACAAGATCAATGAACACTTCATGGATGTGCTAACAAATCACATAACAAAAACATTTGGAACTGCTGAAAGTGTGAACTCATTATGTAAGTGTCACCAACATATTGTCATGATGGTAACTTCCATTTGGCAAAGAAATACTACTGTGTTTCTTCATAATACCTTTGGAATGTTGTGAGGTTCAGACGATCGGAGTCAATAACTGACTTTTGAGTTTCCGATCCGAAGAATTTGCCTAACCTTGCGGGGCCACATTAAATTCCTTCTAGCGCTGCATGTACGACTTTGATTTGATTCTTGCAACCATTTTGTTTAGATAAAATACAAAATAGTGTCTTAGAGAGACGCAAAAGGCTAAATTAAGACGGTTCCACAAGTCTTCCTTTCCGCCTACTGACACCAATGAGCTGCCTTAGCTTTTATCTTAGAGAGCTCAGACATTAAATTGAACTCTTCTCAATCTTGCCGTCATGAAGCAATGCATCTCTCCTAATATGTCTTGCTTTAAAATCAAAATAAAAATCACATCGATATATAAACAAAAAAAGGTTGATAATCTGAACCATCGAGGTTTGTATCTTTCAAGCACGCGTTTGCTTCTTTCAACCAGCGTGAGAAGCTGCATGAGTGCATACGGTTGGACATAAATACCCCACTATTGAAGTTCGGACGGCCGCAGCCAAGTATTGAACAGACATCGAAGGTATGCGTTGTTTCTCGAAGCTGTATTCTGATCATCTTGCAAAGAAACTGAAACCCCAGGCCCTGAGCAAATCAGCTTCAAACAAACAAGTACTGCAGATTCAAAAAGAAAAGATCTCTCACTTTTGAGGCAACTTCAGCCATCACTGCGACGTGAATGAAAGGCCAAGTGTACACACAGCGACGCACAAAAACAGCATCAGTTGGCTCGCATTAAATGCACGCTGGCTGAGGAATTTTGTCAGAGGAGGAAGCAGCAAAGGCAACACAGCTGCACAGAGTAGCACTCGGAAAACTGTAATAATAATAATAATAATAATAATAATAATAATAATGTTAATAATAATAATAGTAGCAGTAGTTGTTGTAGTAGTAATAGCTTCTAACCACAGACAAGGCAACAAAAAATATTCACTGACTCTTGTTCCTATTTACAATCAGAAGTACAGCAAAGTAAGAGAGAAATACGATGAAGTTTTGCATCCTTGTTACTTCCTCCATCTTGAAACGCCTTGGCCCAACACTGCCAAATAAAACAGAGTCATTTCATCTAGTGCGTCTGAAACTTAGTGAAATCATAAGCGATGGGATCATAAAGTTTTTGGCTGCCACTTAATCTCATTTAGACCTAGAAATAAAAAAACTTGAAAATCCCAGAGTCAGATCTTAACAAAAGGCTAAAATCCAGATAAAATGACTCGTTACAGAGACATTATTTTTGCAGTGTGGCTGCATAGCCATAAATCACACAGGTCGGACAAAAGGCCTATTATTATTAACAACAACAACAACAACAGTTTGGAATTCTTCTACAAGTCATCATTTAACATCATTATTCACAGGTTAATACAAACCCACAAATACATTCCTCAGTACATTTTTTTTTTGCAACATTTAAGATATTTTTCAGTTAAGTAGATGATAAGAAGGTTAAGATGTTCCAGTTTGTTCAATTTGTTGCCTTCATCTTCAGCACGTCGCAACAAGAAAAAAATAAATAGTCCTCAAAACAAAAGTTCTTCAATGAAACGTGATAAAAGTTGGAGAGCAAAGCCCGCAAAGATCACAACCACTCATGACAGATAGAAAAGAAGGTGGCTGCGCTCTCACTGTGAGGAGCGCAACGTAAAACACAAGTCTGTGTTGAGGGGAAAAAAAAAAACAGACAAAGTAGGCGAGCACACGATTGGTGCGCCCGCGTCCTTCGTCCCCAAGTTATGCAAGGCAACTTTCTGACTGGAGCAGAAACACAAGAGCACAAGATGCAACGCAAAAGCCAGGCTCTTAATGTTAAGACAATAACAAGAGGAACTAAAAAACCTGAAAAAAATAATAATCATTATAATAAGTTAAAATCGAAGGACAAATCCAAGAGAAGAAACCAAACTCCTCCCACTGACTGCGGAGGAGGAGCAAGTTAAATAAGATCATGGCGTTAAAGTGGAGACGGAGCCTCCTGGTGCCTCCTCATCCTCATCTTCATCCTCATCTTCATCCTCATCCTCATCCTCATCCACACCTCCAGCAGGCTGCCAGGGGTGGTGTTTGGAGGGGACCAGAGCAGAGGTGTGCGTTTGTGTGTGTGTGTGTGTGTGTGTGTGTGTGTGTGTGTGTGAGAGCAGCTCCTCTGCTCAGCTTGCATTGAGAGCAGCAGCAGCAGCAGCAGCAGCAGCAGCAGCAGCAGCAGCAGCAGCAAAGCGCCTCGTCTCAGTTGCCGGAGAAATCGCCGTCTTTCACGTCCAGAGTTCCTGCAGAGAGTTTGAAAAAGGACACAGTTTGTTTCCATCATTCAAGGCAGGATGCTGCTGCTTGTTGTGCTTGATGTTGATCCCCCCCCCCCCCCCCTCCCCGCAGTGCCGTCGCCCTCTGCTGATGCTCGCGTGGTTGGTGTGTTTGTGTCCCAAACCGTGCGTGACAAGTATGTCAAATTCTAGCTGCTCTGGCAAGTGTAGCTGCATTCTACACCAGTGGATGGTGCTAAATCCCTGATAGCTGCCAGTAATAGAAGAAAAAAAAAAGTGTTTTTTTTTTTTTTTTTTGACCACGCAATTATTATTTTTTTCAGTGGAATATGAGGAAAAACAAGGTGCTTTTTTTATGAAAAAAGATTGGTCAAGAAGAAGAAGAAGCATAAGAAGAAGAAGAAGAAGAAGAGGAGAAAGAAGAAGAAGCAGAATAGGAGGAAGAAGAGGAGGAAGGAGGAGTTGATCTGAGATAGTAGAAAATAAGGAGGTTGTAGTGAGCCAATGAGATTCAGGAATTAGAATTTAACTTTATGTGGGATTATTTTGGCTCCCACATGAAGTACAATGGTGATGGAGACCGAGCGCGTGCCTTCTTGTTAACTGTATTTGCTAATATATATATATGTATATTGGTCGATGACACTTTGATAATTGCTGGATGTTTGACTCACAAGATCTGCTGTAAACACCCTCAACAGTTTCCTGTTTACAACCAAAGAAATGCACATGTCTGCCATATGAACATGAGCTTTTTTTTTAATTGCTTCTCTGTCATGGCACTGATCTTCAGGATGTTCTCCCATGACTCAAGGGGGAGAGGCAGATTTTTTAACACTCACTTCTAAATCTGCTCACCTGAGAGGGAGCTGTTGGACTTCTGCTTGTGCAGCTTCTCCTTCTCCTTCCTCCCCTTGGGGATGATCTTCAGCTTCATGCTGCTGCTGCTCTTGCTGCTTCTGACCGACTCCTGAAAATACAGAAGGGAGCGCTATCAGATGCATGTGAAAAACAAACAACAAAAAAATTCAGTTTGAGCTTATATTATGGCGATGGACTTGGCCAGACGTTCTCCTCCTCTCACCTCCTCGGAGCACTGCATGAGGGGACAGATCCAGTGGATGTCGTCCAGCTTGTGGAGCTCAGCACTCAGACTGTTGAGAGTCAACCGCAGCTCCTCCTCCTCCGGGGAGTCCGACTGCCGAGGACCGAGATTATTATTATTATTATTATTACTCAGTACGTTTACATGACACTCGAGAAAACCAAATTTTTGCCACGACGCTGAAGTTGGCACCACATTCACCGCGGTGCTTCTTAGGTTTCGATTCCACCTCCAATTTGACTGCTAGATGGATGCTTATCCCAACACTTTTGATATTAGGGTTAGAGTTACGCTTCAGGCTGAAATTAGGGTTAGGGTTTTGGGGTTCCTCACATGCTAGAAGCCCCAAATTTGGCGTGGGCGCTTCTTGAGGGATCCTGATGACAAAGCAAGTGGCCGCACATCTCTAGGACAAAGTTGACTTTTGACCTAGAGACTGAAATTAAGCGTAACCCTAACCCTAATTTCAGCTTTAACGCTAACCCTAATGCCATACAAGTCTATGAGGGTCAAAGGTCAACTTTGTCCTAGGGACATGGGGCCACTCGCAGGTTCATCAGGAGCCCCCAAGACACAACTACATCAAATTTGGGGCTTCTAGCACATGAGGAACCCCGAAACACTAACCCTAATTTCAGCCTTAAGTGTAACCCTAATGCCATGCAAGTCGCCGCGTTAGTCTGACTATAATCGAAGTGTTCAAACTGTTGTGTTGCTGCGTTGGATTAAAATCTCTAAACATCCGTTTGGCTTTGCTTCCACCTGACCGCGATGCACATGATGCCTCCACATTCACACATTTGTGATGATAAACATCTGCTGATGATCTGCCAACAGCAGCGCTGTGGCTGCAGATCCAATCACACCTCGCTAACTCATTTAGCTCATTATGCTAATGGCGCCATCAAGCTATCTTTACGCGTCTGCATCTAATTGTTTTTTTTTTTTTTTTACCCTCATCACAGTTTTATTCCATCTTATCTCATCTCAAATGACTTTAGCACAGTCAGACACTACCTGAGGCTCGTCGTCTCAACAGTTAAACAAGATGAAAATCAGTGACGCTCTAGTCAAATTAGCAACGTATGAAAAAGCTTCTGAACATTGCAGAAGCAAGGGTGTTAAACAGGCAACAGCGGATGAGAGCAGAACTTGTTTCAGGCTGCTGAACGCCAGCGAACATCTTGGCAGACA
The DNA here is from genome assembly GCA_009823395.1 of Thamnaconus septentrionalis. Lineage (NCBI taxonomy): Eukaryota > Metazoa > Chordata > Actinopteri > Tetraodontiformes > Monacanthidae > Thamnaconus > Thamnaconus septentrionalis. The sequence goes on from CM020503.1 coordinate 23,435,796, forward strand.
AAATTATGATGCACAAACAACTTAAACTAATGACAAGAAGTCTAGAAAAGGGTGGAGAGAGAGAGTAGGAACTTGATGTCTTGCAATAGAGTGCTAATGTCTTTTTGGTCTGCTAATGTTGACCGTCGATATATAAATACAGAAATATACATATATATATAAACATATATTACCTGAAAAGACCAGTTTTTAGGAATAAAAAGACTGAAATACTTCCTCTTTTCATTCAGCCATCAATCCATCAAACAACTTTTATTTTCCAAAGCTCTGAATCACAGCCAATATTTTAAGTATATTGTCACCCAATATGTTGAAAGGATACACTGTGCACACATGTTGCTTATTGTGACAATGACAATGAATTTTCAATACAGTTGAGACGTACCAGCAGTTTCCCATCGAGCAGCATCTTGGTTTCCGCCTGGAGAACTTTACTGCTGTTGACAATCTCCACAGCCGTGCTGCGACTCAAACACTGGAGGTGCAAAATAAACTGTCTCAGCAACCAGGCCAGAAAAAGAATGACAAAAAAGTGCAGCGAGTAGCAGCAGGAAATGAGAGATTGAATATCTCAATGAAAACACGTCTATTGTTTCTTCTTCCTCTGGTAGACGGTGATGGGGACACCCAGTTTGTCGACACCCAGGGTATTTGTCATACATTTTGCATTAGGAACCAGAGACATGTATATTTAACACTAAGAGAAGGTAATAATAACAGTTTAGATTGTGTAAAATTTCACATAGCGGAAGGCAAAACTATATATTTTCCCCCCGCACATTTTCAATTAAATTTCAAAAATTTCAATGTGCAATGTTTAGAAAGACAATATAGATGGATGTGACTTTTCACTCCGAGTTGATTTCCTTCCGTGTGCTCACCTCGGGGCTGGAGAGCTTGGCCTCGGTCAGCACCAGGGCGGTGGCGTTGACAGAGTGAGCCAGTTCCTGCTCCACCAGTTTGTGGGTCTTTGCTGCCTCCCGGATCCTGCGAGGAGGAAAACAGAGGAGAAGCCATGAACATGGCAGGGCTTTAATTATCTTCACAGGCTCTGCAGGCACCATTGGGGTGATTACTGCAGCAAATAATTGGTTTGTCCATGGAGTAAAGCAGGATTTTAGTCAGACTGACAGGTTTTTTTTTTTTTCAGTTCACTCACCTGCTTTATATTTCCACTGGACTCATGACTGGATTTTTCTTTACAAAAAAAGGCTTAAATATGTATTTGGCAGTACTGTTTATCTTATCTCATGTTGTCTATTCCTCAATCCTTTAGGTTAGGTCATCAGGTTTCTAAATTCAATGGACTACCATCCTGTTTAAATAGCCCATTACAGATATCATTACAATCCAAATGAGAGAACATAATACGAATGGAAAAGGGATGAGGCATTTTTGAGAATGAGAAAATTTTACCCTCATAAAATCTCAAATTGAAAAAAACAAAACAAATAAACTCAATGCAGTTTGTTAATAAAAAAACAAACAAAAAACTTTTTTAACTACTTTGTTTTGAAAACAGATTTCAATTCAATACCAATCACTCTTTAAATGAAGCGAGTGTGCGCCGTGAGCCAAGCAGGTTATTAGTAACTTGTAATTGTAAAAAACATACTTTTTTTTGGGTCTTGTTTAGATCATTTATGACGTGTTTAAAAATAAGAATCAATGCCTGATGTGAAAACACAAGTAATTGTGTTTTGGTAATAGCAATCAAAAATGATTTGTTTATTATAATTATTTATTTACTTATTGTGCAAGGTCTCTAGAAGATTTAATCCTTTTTCCCAAATGTTACACCAGTAACACTGTAACAATGGTGAAACTCTAAACCATCAGTTCCAACATGTAACTTGATAGCTTTCCAGTGGGACCTTGTTGTTTTCGACTCGGCGTTGCTCTTACTTGCTGATGAGGGTGTCGGCCACGATGCCCAGCTGCTGGACCTGAGCGCACTCCTCCTCCGTCAGGTACTCCATGGACTGCTGGGAGTTGAGGCGGGGCCTGGTGGCGCGGTAGCTGTCAATCTTCCTCTTGTCCTCCCACGACTTCAGCGTGCTCTCAAAGGCCTGGTTGGAAACAGACAGCAGAGAATCGAATTGATCTCCGGGTCGCATGCGAAGTCTGATCGCTGATCGGTGCTTTAGTCCATTCTCGAAACAGGTTGAGAAAGATACTTAAAACCCTAACTCAGGATTTAAGGTCGAAATCAGATAAGATTCCAGAGCACAAAACGTTTATTTTCCTATAAAAAAAAAAGAAATTATATCAGATAATAATTTTATCCATCAAACTGACTTTCCTTGCCTTCACCAGCATTTAGCTGTTTCACCTGAATCGGAGCAGTGAAACCATGGAAACAAATGGCCTGAAGGTGCTCGACTCATGAGAGCTCTCAATGGTTGAAGAGCGAAGAAAAAATAAATGAATATGAATTTTATTTGGCTTTGCCCCCAACACTGAAGGAGCGCACTGAGCTGGCAGGAGGTGGAATTTGTGAGCTGAGACTTGACTGTCTCTAGCAGTGTTTCCATGACCCCTAGAATTGTGCAAAACCTAAATATGGCAATAAAAAAAAATTGTCATGGAAACAGCTAAACTTGGAAAAACCTCTCAAATATGGCTAAGAGGTTTTGACGCTCTCATGAGGTGGTTTTTCAGACGTATGGCGAAAGTGTCATGGAAAGACTTTTTTGGCATTTACACGTCAGCGGACGTGACGTACGGGGTCACGTGACCAGTTCACTGACCAGTGAAAATGGTTATGATTGGACGGCGGAGGAGATGGAATATTTTTGACAAGTAATCAAAGAGAAAAATATCACAACCATTCTTGACAGCAAACAAACGTAAACAAACAAAAGCAAACAGAATTCTCGTAAAATCTTGCGGGACGAGATTTTACGAGAATTACGGCTTCTGCGCTTCACACCATTCAATGGAAACACCTGCAAATCGCAATTGTACTTTGACGAAATCTTAGAAATATTACCTTTATTTTGCAAAAAAATAAATGGAAATGGAAACGCAGCTTGTGTGGCCTTACTCTGTCTCTGGTGAGCATCTGCGCTCGGTTCTTGTGGACGATCTTGACGATGCCGGGCGGCTGGATCCAGGCCTCTCCGTCCACCTGCACAGGGACGCCCTCCTCCCCCAGGATGGTGATCTTCACCTGGCGGCACTGGAATGCGACAGAGCGGAAAACAGGAGCCGTCACACAAGAAGGATGTTTTTTTTTTTTTTTTTTTTTTGGAGCATAAAATTCTTCTTTGGACAGCGGTTCTCTGGGTGACCTCAGTGATTTTGCACCATCCAGTGGAACCTTTTTAAGAATCTGCTCATGACAAACGATTGCAGAAAAACGTCTTGCGCACAGAGAGCGGCTGAATCCCTCTCAGCACACTTGAGCTTGTTTGTTATGAAGCAATTCATAAAGTCAAGTGATCTGATTAAATGCAATTATTTTGAACCACTTGAGGTAATAAGAGCAGGCGGACAGCCTGGTGAACTGGTGCAGAGCCAGAACACAGCAAACAGCAAAGGAGAAGCACCTGCTTTTGTACACTTGTAGAAAACATCAGGAACAGAGCTGAGAGTTTGCTCTCAAATTGTCGCGATTAAACGATCAACCTTAAAGCAACTCTGATGAGCTGACGTGCAGAACACACCTCCATGAAGGGGCTGGAACTGTTGGCTCAAGGTGGAATCTACATAAATACGTAAACAAAAGCCTGTAAAGTGGAAGGATGAAAGGCTGAAACACAGCTAATCAAACACACACGCGCGCACACACACACACACACACAGTTGCCTGCCTCCTGAAGGCACTGTCATCTGCTGCACCTGTGCAAATGCAACTGTGTGTGATCTGACAGTCAAACCTGAGCTGGAAGTGGGACAGGAACTAGTCTGGTCTGAAACAACAAGGCACCTGTGACTGTGTGCTGGAAACTGGAGACAACATCCACCTGCTTTACCTGCTGAATTCCATTAAAGCAACACAGTCCATTTTCTACCTTAAAACTATAGTTGTGAAATAGTTTTTAAAACTCATAGACGTGTGAGCCTGGTGTGGGACGATATCACTGTGGTTGCCTGCCCAGCGCCTCTGTGCAGACCGCTGGTTGCACAACTTGAGTCATAATGATTTCTAAAAACTATTAATTGAAAATACAAGTGTAAAGTGTAGAAAGCTACACATTAACATTTGGTAGCCTCTCGTGTTAAGAAAACACTTTGTAAACACTACAGTTCAAACATCAGAAGTGAAGAAAAGAAAAACAGGAAAATGTTCCCTTGAAAAGTGATGGATCTGGATGATAGTGGCGTGAAGTGAAGGCGTTTCTACCTGTGCGATGCGATGATGCTGCAGGTTGATCACCCTGGACACGGCCATCTGCATGCTCCCGAACACGGCAACCACCTCCAACTTCTTATCGTCAAAGGACGGAGCACCAAAGTTCTGAACAAGGGAGGTGAAAGCAGAGAATTTATGTCAGTGTTTATACAAAAGATCCTCAAAAAGGCGCGCAGCGCTAAAATGCGGCGCATTTTGCGGCGGGATTGCGCCCGCAACTTGCGCCACAGATGCGGGTATCCACAAAGGTTTTTGCGCTAATGACATGCAGGCGCAAAAACGCCCACAAATGCGGCACCTGAAACAGGTGTGAATGTTGCGGTCTGGCAACCTGAGAGCAGTTTTGCGCCAAAGGTTGTTGGTCAGTGCGTGTGTTTGACAGTGAAACTCTGCTAGGATAAAGGCGCTCCTGTGCGCGCATGGCATTACGATGCCTCCTCCGTCACCAAGACTGCTGCCATAATGAAAAGAAAGTCAAGACGCAAGACGTGTTAGTCACCAACACCTGGGTACCATTTGTATTTTTCATAGCCTATCTAAAACATTGGCATATATACTGTAGTCTATGCCTATCTATGTATAATATTTGGGGATATATTTCAGGCTTTTCAGAGAGGAAAGTTTCACTCAGACGCCAGAAACACTTTGACAGACAGAAGCTGCGCCTGGTTTTGGCTGGCGGTGTTTGCGTCTGTCAAACAGCGTGCGGACACGAGCGCAAACTCTTTCTGGATCTGCCGCTGTTTGAGTTAGGCATATTTGCATAGAAGGGGGTGTCATTTTGCGCGTAATGACTCATTTAAATACATGCAAATGAGTCTGGCGCAACCCTGCCGCTACCTGCGCCTCGGCGCCGATTTTCACGTTTGCGTCCTCTCTGTGATTGGAAGCACCGTTTTTGGCGCTGTTTACACGGATTTTCAGGCGCAAAAGCCGCGCAATGGCTTTGTGGATCTACCCCTGAGTGTTTTCCACTCAGCCGGGCTTGATCTGGATCAGAACTCACATTGTCCTCCTTGGTGCCTCCCCAGAAGTTGATGCCGCCTGCGTAGCTGGGGATGTTGAGCACAGCCAAGCCCTGCAGACTGGGCAGAGACATGGGAACGCCATCGCACTGCAGAAAGAGGAGGGGTGCGAGAGGTTCAGAATGGGGCACAATGCAGCTGCAAGCACTTTGTTTTCCATCTTAGCCCTTCCGAGCCTCGTCTGTCTGTTTGTGAGTGCGTTTCACCTCCAGCTGAACTCGCTGCTCCAGGTTCTTGTAGGTCTTCTGCACCAGCTCTTTGGTCCCCAGCACCCCGTACCACATCATGTTCTTGGTGCGACTGCTGCAGGAGGGGACGGAGCAACCAAGCGGTCAAACTGTTGTTGAATGTGGCCTCATGATGGTGATGATCACTGTTCAGTACATTTCTATGTAAACATGTAATTATTGCTGACTTACAGTTTGGTTGCTGCAGCAACGAGAGGTTTCAGTGTAATAAAAGGTAAAAGATGCAAAGAGAGGGAAGAAAAACAACAAGTGCCTCTGAGTCGAGCTGATGCTAAAGAGCTTTTGTCAAAACTGGATGATTTTTTTTTTTTTTTCCCCGTGAAGAGAAGACCAGAGAGCGGCACTGCAGCAAGCAACCATGAAAAACCACCAACGCTCGTCTCATTCTGTCCCTCGTGCAAAGGAAGCCTCAGGCTGTCTCCACCTCGCTTGACAAGCAAGGCTAATATTTGACTGTTCCGCACCTTCAGCAGCTTCACTGGGCATTTACACTTCACTAAATTATCAAGTACAATGTCAGTGGCTGTGTTTCCATGACAGTTTTTTCGCAAGATAAAAGCGATATTTCTAAAATTTCGGCAAAGTACAATTGCAATGTACAGGTGTTTTCATTGACTGTTCCATTGAGTATTTCCATTGAATCTCACGGGATGAGATTTTACGAGAAATATGTTTGCTTTTGTTTGTTTATACACGTAAATGTTTATACGTGTGTAAACAATATAACAACATTTTGTCATTTTTCTCTTTGATTATTTGTAAAAATATATTGTCTCCTCCTCTGTCCAATGATAATACGCCATTTTCACTTGAAGTGAACTGGTCACATGACCCCGTACGTCACGTCCGCTGAAGTGTAATTGCGAAAAAAGTCTTTCCATGACACTTTTGCGATCTATCTCTATATGGATACGTCTGAAAAACCACCTCATGAGAGCGTCAAAACCTTTTAGCCATATCTGAGAGGTTTATCCAAGATTCGCTGTTTCCATCAGCAGTTTTTATTGCCATTCTAGGGGTTCAATTGCAATTGCAATTCTAGGGGTCATGGAAACGCAGCTAGTGTTGCAACGGCTTAGTGAGATAAATACTATCAGAACAATAAAGCTGATTATAACTGAAGGATAAAGAACTAAAATGGCAAAATCAAATAGGAATAGGAATTAGTGTGTGCATATGTGTGTGTGTGTGTGTGTGTGTGTTCCTACCTGCATTTCTTGGGGTGCTCGTCCCTCTTGTTGTTGAATTCAAGGGAAATCTTCGCATCCAGGCCAATGCCAAAGTAGTTGTTCATCACACACTTCTCTGAACATTGCCTAGTGTTGAAAAAAAGCAACGATTGAAACGGCTCTCGCGATGTGCAGGGAACATTTCTACACACAATGATTCAAAGGACACAAATGTTGAAAACCTACACAGAGTCCTCGTTGAAGGTGACGGTGTGGAGGCTCTCGGACTTCTTCAGGACGATGGGGGAGGTGGGACTCAAGCTTCCCTGACCTGGGTGAAGGCAACAGGGGGAACGGCTCTCTCAGTAAACTGACGGTCGAACCTCTGGAGCAGTGCTTCAAAGAAGCAACTCAACTTTAAATGGCTTGTGACAGGCTGCAGTGGTCAGGATATTTCCTGGTGTGCGAGGGAAACTTACGGGGCTCAGCGTCCTTCAGGTCCTCGCTGCTCTCCCTCTTGATGGATGAGGATGAGGACATTCTCTGGACCTGCGTGTGTCGGTTCTGCTCATCTACCACTGCAAAAGAAAGAGCAGACAGATGATTTTAATCGACGTGACTGTGCCAAATGATGAAGACCGAGAGCGAGAGAGAAAGAAAAAATGATGCGATTCATGATGTTTGATTTGTCAGTTCAGCTGACTGGACTTCTCCTCACCTTTCTCCGCCTGCTCGATGATCTGCCTCAGGGCTTTCTTCAGGCTGTTGGCCCTGAGCATCAGCTGCTCCTTGGACCGATAACTCTTCCCCTCCGGACCCGACTCTCCTCCACTCTCAGCGGGGCTGGAGCCGCCACTCTCCTGGCTGGGCACTGAACCGGCCGGCACCACCTGGTGTCGTGATACATACAACGCACGCACAGCCGTGTTGAGGGAAGATCAAAGTGCGTTTTAATGGTCCCATGTTGAGCAAAAATCACTTTACCATGTGTCTGTTTTCTCAGAGTGATACGTCTTGTGTTGAAATGAGAAGTAGTTCAACCTCTCAGTCTTTTCTTTCTTTTGTGCAAAGCGTTTCGAGACAACTCTGGATGTGATTTGGCACTTTCTAAATAAAATTGATTGATTTTTTTCACACAAAAGAGTGTGATAAAATATGCAGACAACTAATATCCACTCTTTGTGGTGTCACAAAGGGCACTTTTGACATCCCCTCCCCCAGGGTAAGGATCAATATCTTGATGGCAAGCTACGAGCAGGAAGATTCATAGTGAGATCACACAGCAGCATCATTTAGTGAGCGAAAGACGCTGATGCTGTTTCTGTTTCTGTGGCTTTGAAGGGGAACACTTCAGAAAAACAATTGTTCATCAACTTGCTTTCTAACTAAACAATCACGCACCTCAAGTATGAAGTGGCCATTTATTAGACTGAACTGATTTTGAAATGAACGAGTCCACAGGGATCAGGGCAGATATCCAATATGAAATGAAAAAGGCTCTGCTTTGCCGTGTTTGATGCAGATGAAGAGAACGAAGAGGGAGACGTTACCTGGGCCTCTGCTTCCTCACTTAAGGCCTTGACGAGGGAATCCAGCTTCTCATTCAGCAGTGCACACTGGGAGGAAAGGTGGGGGGGAGGGGTGGAGAGGACAGGGTGAGGATTCCTGGCGTTTGCATGGATCACTGGAGCAAATCTGGAGGACAAACTTCTGCAGCTTCTTGCATGAGTGTTCTTGTTTGCACCCCAAAATGTGTTTTCAATCAACAGCTTTGCTGCAGAGATGTATGAGTGGCAGCAGTGTGAAAAGTAGGACACACCTAAAGGTGCTTTTTCTTGTAAGGGGTGCATTAAAATCATTTAGCATTTCTCATTTCTATGGACACGACACGGCAAAGAGAGACCAACGTCTCCACAGTGGATATTTTTAATCTTTTTCCATTTCTCCTCCTGCGGATAAAAAGCCTCGCGAAGCAGCCACGCTTGCCAACTCATCCATCTTGAGGAGCCTCCTACCGAGAGGTCTTCAGCTAAATGGAGTATTGCAGGAGCCAGTCCAAGTCCATTAGGGAGAAAGCGGTAGGGTTGGGTTAAATTGTGACAAAAAGAACGATGGCAGTCTCGTCAGAACTGGACGTCGCTTCCTTCCAAAAGGAAATGAGAAGAGAAGAGTGGACATTTTGCTTAAAACATGGGATTTATGTCCCCGTTTCACCGCCATTTGAATGCTGGATATGAACCTTCACTTTAAAGTCACTGCAACTCAGTGCTTGCTACAGCATATGAAATTCATTTAAGAAATTAATTTCTTAGACTGAATTAGATTAAATTAAATTAATTTCTTAGATTGAACCAATTCACAAAATTATTTTTATTTTTTATTTTTTATTATTAATCTTGAAAATCAATGTGTTGGTCATGTATTTCAGTCATATTAGAGCCTTTCAGTACTGCCATGTCATACAGCATCATGAACAAAGAAAGGCAGAAACTAACTTGCTCAACTGCAAGGAATTTAAAAGAAACCATTACTGAAACCATTACTGTCAAATTTGCACACACACACACACACACACACACACACACACACACACACACACACACACACACACACACACACACACACACACACACACACACACACACACACACACACACACACACACACACACACACACACACACACACTGCCCACCAGCTACTGTTACACAAGCCGTTATGTAATGAATGCGATTACAGGCAGAAAACCTTTTACCTTCTTTGCCATGGCATCTGCCTCCTCCTTGTTTTCCGTCGCTCTCTCGTATGCCTTTCCCACCTCCGCCACAAACTCATTCACCGTCCCACACAGAAACCTGGCGGGGAGGCAGCACAGCATGGGGGTTAACATGGTGTCCGGTGAAAAAGGGAAACAAATTTAGTGGGTTTTTACGTTCTGGAGGCCATTCGATCTCGGTTCCCGAGGATTTTTAAACCCACAAGGTCGCTGCCGCCCTGCCTGCAAGACTACGTGGCCTCAACACAGTCACTGCTCAGCCGCAGCTGCTCATCTGCAGCTGCTCAGCGCTGCTGCTCAGCGCTGCTGGATGACTCAGCAGGGAGGATCCTCTTGGACCACGTTCTGGCATTTTGCAAATATTGGAACATAAATTCATTTATTTCTGTAGAAATATACAACTGAGTACTAATTATATGTAATGTATTAGCCACAAACTGCTGGTAAACTGGCAACTTCGCCAGGATGTGACCCCGACCTTGACCAATGACAGCTGGAATGCTCTGGCAACCCCCCGCCCCGGCCCTCAGTGAAGGAGAGGCAGTAATAGGAAATCGACGAATGCATCATATATCACAAAAGTCCGAACAGCTGGATGTATAAGTAGTAGGAAATAACGCATGAACCTCATTATGAGATATGGCAGCTTAGCTTCGAAAAAACACCCAGAATTTATGATGTAATTACCCATTAAAATGACTCATTAGGCCCTTTGCAGAAGCAGAATGGAGGAGGTCTCATTTAGATTTGTGCTTACAAACGCACAATATAAGAGGGTAAACTAGAAAACTGCATCACTTTCCTTGACCTGCCGGAGAAACATAAATTAAATTGACACCATGTTTAGTCATTTCAATTGATAGTGGATGACAATTATTTTGTTTATTATCAAGCATTATATGTTATTATACTATTAAGCAGCCACTATGACACCTTGTGAAAATATGCTCCTCCTTACAAGCAAAACTTCACATACCAACACTGACTGGCTAGCGAGGCAGCCTCCATTTGTTGGTGCAGACAGAGACACCAAAGAGACCAAAATAAACGGTGTTGGTAGTGAGAAAAAGAAAAGCAGAAGTCATAAAAATCAAACAAAAATCTGATGGTAGAAAAACACTGTGGATTTAACAGCAGCGGTGGGAGAAACAGAAATATTTTCAGAAATATCACAGTCACTATTTACAGTCAGGAGAATGAATAGCCATCCATCCATCCATCCATCCATCCATCCTGTGCTGCACTCATGGTTGTGGGGCTGCTGAAGGCTCTCCCAGCTGTCTTGGAGTGAAGGCTGGGCAACACAGCCCAACATCCATCACAGAGCATCGTACAACGATACACAACTCACACTCACACCTACCTGGAGCTGCCAGGTGGCCTAATTGACTGACTGGGGGTCTCCAGGTACAAAAAAGGCCCTGGGCCTGGAAAGCCAACCCACTTACTGGCCTTAACAATCACCATTTCCATGATGAAACGTTCTGAGCTTTCTTTATTCCAGTAAGCTGCATTGCTTTTGCATATTTTGAATCGTCTTTATCTCAGTCCTTTGAGAAGACGCCTCCAAAGATGAAAAATGTCCGTTAAACTTTCTTGGAGGTGTTTTGTGTGCCTCCATTGCACCGGCAGCATTTTAAAACCACATGCGGTGCAGCAGAGGAAAATGTTTCCTATCAACTCGTCCCAGGGGAGGGCAGCTAATGTACTGCTGCTCTGAAGATAACCCCTAAATACTGATTCATCGCTCATTTTCACTTACTGGCCCCTCCAAGAAAGTGCGCCTGTGCGTGTATGCGTGCATGTGTGTGTGTGTGTGTGTGTGTGTGTGTGTGTGTGTGTGTGTGTGTGTGTGTGTGTGTGCGTCCACCTCCGCAGTGGAGAGACCAAAGCAAACAAAATCAATATCCATTGAGCAGACACTCTGACTCTTTCTTTCATCATTTCAATTCTTTTCCTTCCTTCCACCTCATTTATTCCAGCGTGCCTTCCTATCCACCGCCCAGTTCTATCTTTCCCGTATTTTGTTTTATAATCGAAAGCACTTTCGGTGGAACATACTTGGCAGAGGAGATGACATCACTGTGTTTGTCCGAGTCCAGGATCTTGGCGAGGTGGGAGGCCACGGAGTCCGCATACTGAGTGATGTGGACCTAAAAACAGACAAATGGACGTTGCTGAGATGGTCTGGTGAAAGATGTCCGGACGTGACATCACAAAGGAAGAGCACTTTTGAAAATGGGTCTCTCAATGTTCTCTTCTTTTTCCTTTTTTAGCTGTAGGACCTGAATCAGAACAACAAGCTCTGGAAATGAATCAGTTATGTCTGCATGTGCATTCAAAGTTATAAAAAATAGTTATTTCATGATGCCTAGTTTGAATTTAGGCTAAATTATCCACCAGCGAGTAATTTACCACAACTATATACTGGAAGAGAAACTGGCTCTGGATGTGCAAAAGCCCTTTAAAAACTACAGCATGAACAACAAGTACAACAAATGTCTTTCTCAAAAGCGACACCTTCCCTACGCTTGCGTCAAAGCCAGCCTCATGTGGAGTGTCGGAGGAGATTTTCTGAAGCCATTTCACGAGACTTTAGGCCCTGTCCACACGGGAACGTTACCGTTTTTTTCCTTTCCCGGGGTCGAAAAAAGTCGCGTCCACACGCTGGCAGATGGAAGCGGAACGGTGGGTGAAAACGATGTAACGCGTATTCCAAACCGAAACGTGGCGCTGTTAACAGACGCTGACACAGCCACCGGACCCAAGATTTAGAAAGAGGGCATTTCCGCTACACACTAAACGCACAGAAAACAAAAATGGCGAGTAGCGGGGAAAAAAAGTGAGTCTGAGGTTTTGTGAGGTTTTGTAGTAATATTGCCAACAATTCTTGAAGCGCCTGCAATACAAAGACAACTCCGCTCACCGCCATCGTTGTTGTTTGTGCCGCTGCTGCCGCATTGCACGCCTTGTTTTTTTTCGGTCACATGACAGTGACGGTGCGATGACGTCATCGTTTTACAAGGAAAAGCCGTTTTCACTGTCCAGACGGCAACGATGTGACAACGGCGAAACGGCGTTGTCAGATTTTCCCACTCTGGGATCAGTTTTCAAAAAATACCGTTTCGGGGGACCCAAAAACGCTGTTGCCATATGGACGAAACGCCGTAACGGTTAAATATTTTACCGTTTCCACCAAAAACCGTTCCCGTGTGGACAGGACCTTAGTGATGCACCAGGTGCGCCTCATCTCTGGAAAGCATCTGTCACCAGATATGATTTGTGATTTACCTGCAGAGGGGAATCGAGAGTGCTGTCCTCTTTCACGATGGCCGAGTGTTTCGACATGCTGGGCACCTCGTACGTCATCACGCTCCATCTGTAAGAGACAAGCCAACGCTGTGTAAATGTCAAGCAGCAGGAAATTAACTCCATCATCAGATAATAGGATCGACATGGTGGGGGGCGGGTGGGGGGGGGGCTGTTTAATCTTTCTCCACGTGAGATTTTCACTGCTGATAACAGCAGCTATATCAAACACAACAACCCCTGGGTCACCACAAGGCCGCTGACACTGTGGAACGCTTTGGATTGATGTACAAGCTCCACTAATTTGAATGTGTCACTTCAAAAAAGGAGAAATTTTACAATTACACACGACCATAACAAGAAAGTTTTTTTTTTAATATATAATGAAAGGAAAATCATAATAATAATAATAATAATAATAATCAAAATTACTATTAGTAGTGCATTAGTATGTGGTCCATGTGGTCACGGTGCAGGGAGGAGGTTTGATAACAGTCGACTGTGTTCGGGGTTTGAGGTTGGCGAGATTTTAGAGATAACGTCAGCGTGATGCAGCTGCTGTGCCAAGGATTTGCTTCCCGATGAAACGCGTGACTGTGAAAACGTTGCCTGCAGGCTGTTTCTTTTTTGACTGGAGTTCTGAGTGAACACATATAATATTGGAAACTCAACATTTTCACCCTAATAGAAATGTCTGTCCCAGAGGGAAATCACCAGCTGGTTAATTAATAATTACTGCTGGTCTGTTTTCAGGTCAGGAGTTGATGATTTCATTTTAATGCTCATTAGGACTCCCACCTGACGGTATAAATAGAGTGACAAAAAAATACCCCAAAGTGATGTTATCCAATTAACCTCGTCACTGACTCCCACATGCAACCCTTGAGAAATGCAACAGACAAAGGAGGATCACATTTAGACACAGCGTTGATTAATATGCTCATCTGGGACTTCCTTCACCGGCTTTTATTTTAAGAAATCAGTCCTGGGACGACACATGACTCACAGTCGCGTTCAGCGCTAAAAAAGAGATTCACTCTCGAGTTCATCTGAAGTTTAAAGACACGACGGGAGGGATGTATAAGCAGCTGGTAGAGAGGTCCACAGCAGCCCTGCTGGCGTTTTCAAGACTAGAGAGTATCGAGATGGAGACCAGACCAAGACATTTGTGGTTCCAGGCCAAGACCAGACCAAGACTTTATATATCAAAGAAAAAATAACAACAAAACAGAAAAAAATGTCCAGTATCTTTTTTTCAATCCAACTTTGCTTCTAAATCCAACAGCAGTATCTTTTTCAGCAAGGTGTCTTTTAATCATTTTCTTACTTTCTTTTTGCTGCTTTGCCAACTATTTTAAAGCATTTTCAAAAAGCAACTTTGCTTCATAGAATAGAATAAATTTACTAGGAAGAAGGGGGCAGGGTGTCACTCTGGGTGTCACCAACAGAGTGCGAAATGGCAGCAGATGGATTCTTTTCTGTTATTATCGTGTTATTACAGTGTTGGCTGATTTTTGACTGGTTTTCATCAAAAATCAAAAATCCCCAGTCCGTCCAGTCCGAGACCAAGACCAGACCCAGTAACAAAGCCTCCGAGGCCGAGACGAGACCCAGACCCTTCAAAAGTGGTCTGGAGACCAAGACCAGTCTCCAGTAGTACAACACAAGACCTCACCGGTCCAGCATTTTAGTGGTGGCTCTCTCCAGCTTCTCCAGGATCTGCAGCAGCTGAGCGTCGTCGTCACACAGGCCTCCCCAGCCCAGGACTCGGGCCAGGTCGTTCCCAGTGCCCAGAGGCAGCACGCCCAGTTGGCACTGGCAGGGAGGCAACAGCACAAAACAGCACAGATGGCGTGTGAAAGCGTGAGGACCCACTGACGCTGCGAGTCGAATCTATTCTTGCCTCCACGTTATGTTGGGAAAACTTTGAACAACTCCGGCGTTACATCACCACCACCACCAGCGCCTCCGCCTCCTCCTCCTCACCTGCTTGTGGAGGTTGAGTTTGTCCAGTTCTGAGAGCACCCAGCCCACGCTGCCGTCACCTCCGCACACTAGAATCCGAAACGTCACAAACTTTTGGAAGAGGCGAAGCCTGAGGGAGGAGGAGGAGGAGGAGGAGGAAGCCGAGCAACACAAGTTAATGGACGGCTGACACGAAAAGGAAGCTGAAGAGCAGGTTTAAAGGTCCTGATGACCTCCACTCCTCCACTGCATGCATGTCTTTTTTTTTGGTGCCAACGTTAAAAAACACAGAAATGATCGCAGTACCCGAGCTGTGGGCCACCGTTCATCAGGTCAAAGACCTGAGCAGGGTTCAGGAGCTGCTTGAACTTGCGTAGAAACTTCACTCCCTGGTTGTCGCCACTTTTGGAGTTGCACAGGACCAGCAGGGGACTGCTGCAGGAAGCCGAGGTGGCCTTCCAGAAGCCTGAAATCAAGTTGGTGAATCAATCAGTCAGGTTGAGGAATGGGGAAAGCTGACCCAGACGTACAAGCCAAGATGAGATTAATGTGATTAATTAATGTGATTAATCCTGGGTCGAGGAGAACTACGCTCGTCTGAGAATGTTCTCAGCGGTCCAGGTTATCTTGATCTTTGAGAGGCGAGTTATGGGCAACTGGATTTGGTTTTCAACCCTCAGACAAACGGGCTGGCATGTAAAGTAAACGGAATGTCGTAAATGAGATAAAGAGCCCGTCAAACGTGTTTGGAAAGAGAAAGTAATCATTTAAAGTGAAGAGCAGAATCCTCCTTCCTCAACAGACCAGTCACATTCTTTACTACCATTTTAGCAGTAGTCAGCGGTAAAATTAAACACGTCACCATGGTAAGCTGTGTGGCGCCACACTTCACTCGACTACAGCCCCAACCAGTTGGGAGTTGCAGTGGGGAAGTGTGAAAACCTGTTTTTCCAGGGAAAAGCGTCTACTCGTCTCCTGAGCGGCAGATAAGCTCGCAGTCGCTTCCTCTTCGAAAACATTGACTTCAGGTTTTGCCAGGCTTCTCTGGCATCCGAACTATTAGAAGTTTCCAAAAAGCACATCCACACTGCACAAACCTCAGCTTAACAGCGGACACATGCTCACTCATATTGGTAAATATTGCCCATTAAGCTCTCTACTAATTGTTGAATGGAAAACTAAGTTCACTTGTACAGATGCCAGCTGTTCAAACCATGTAATACCACGCTGTATTCACATTAACTTAGACTTAGTTTCAGTACGCACTCTCTTGCTGTGTTAATTTGTACGGAAGCCCTCGGTGGTCATGCATTCATACAGTGTTTTCCCAGGATCATTGTATTTACTTTGTTTTGACAAGGCAAACACAGGAAATCAACTTGTCATCTCAGGAAAAAAAAAATGAGGAAAAAAGTTTGCATGCATGACTGCTTTGGGATTCTGGAGCTTTGAAATGAGTAACGTTATGCTAATTCGTGCATTATTCCCCCTCAGCAAGCTTTAAGTCTTGCATGGGGCCAAGAAGATGTTTGTTGTTTGTTCAAAGGAGTGGTGCCCCGCTGGACCTTCCAGGCCAAGGGCCGCCTCTTTGTCTGCAACCAGTTTCTCTTGTTAAGAAACAACTAGGCTATGACCCTGAACTGGCCCTGGAACTGCCTCAGCAGCTGGTACGAGCTGGATGTGAAATCTCAGTGATTCAGTTGTTGTGCGAAGGTACCTCTTACTGACTATACTGGCAAAACCATGTTCCCATCCTAGATTTACTTCTGTCCTTTGCTGATGCTGCTGTGTTGCTTATTCAATATTTTCTGTGCTTCTCCATCACCTTCACAGGTCGTCCCTGCCTGGAGCTGCAGATCCTGGATCAGTGACTGCAGCCACCGGCATCACCTGCTCACACACACCACTGATGGCCAATAACTTACATAGAACGCTGATATATTATTTACAATGTAATATCATCTGTGATTGTACCCAACAGCCCTTACTTATGTCACTGTTACCACTGGTCTTGCATTATATTGTGCTGTTGTTGCGTGTTCTCTGTCTGCTGTGTTTCTCTTTCTCCGTTATCATTCAACCCCCCCAGCCTCCTGCATTTTATATTTATGTTTTCAGTGTTCAGTGGATTACCCGCCATCCTTTAATCTGACAGTCTGGATCGCCTCTCGGTTTATGGCTTTTAAAGAACAGTTTTTCCTTTTCCATTCCCTCTAGAATTGTGCAAAACCTAAATATCGCAATAAAAAAAAAATAGTAAAGGAAACAACTAAACTTGGAAAATACCTCTCTCTCAAATATGGCTAAAAGGTGTTACAGGTCTCATGAGGTGGTTTTTCAGATGCATCCATATAGAGGTGCATCACAAAAGTGTCATGGAAAGAATTTTTTCGCATTTACACGTCAGCGGACGTGACGTACGGGGTCACGTGACCAGTTCACTTCAAGTAGCTGCTCCAAAACACAAAAGGTTTTGTGCCTCCATCCTCCTCAAGGTGGGGTATTACGAGAATTCTGGCTTATGCGCTTCACACCATTCAATGGAAACGCCTGCCAATCGCAATTGTACCAATTTTAGAAATATCGCTTTATTTTGTGGAAAACTGTCATGGAAACACAGCTGCTGTCGCCTTAATGCGCTTGTTGGTAACAACGGGCGGGGTATGGACCTGCTCCGCATGTCAAGTGTCCCATTGTGATGTAGTGCTACACAAATAAAGCTGAATAGACTTTGTCTGAATTTCTAGGATCAAAAGATTTTAGTATAACAGGAGAAAACAGCCAGTCACAAAGCTGAAGCTGCACAGAATGCTGGAAAGGTGGACATTTGAACTCTCAACCTGCTGTACTTGACATTATTTAGGACACTGGAACAAAGCGGCCTGCATGACTGAGAGTGTGAGTGTGTGTGTGTGTGTGTGTGTGAGAGAGGTGTCTCACCGTCTGAGTCGATGCTGTTAAGTGCAGTGGGAGGGATGATTGACACTCGACACTGACCCAGAGGACACGCTTTCTGCATTTGTTCTTTACAGCTGTTGTGGACCTACAACACACACACACACACACACACACACACACACACACACACACACACACACACACACACACACACACACACACACACACACACACACACACTATAGTAATTCTATATTTCTGTGGAAGCAGAAAGGTCATTGCATTCCCCTGAAACCCACCAAATGTCAGTTCTATAACCTTTACAAATACCGCTCTGATTCATTTGTGTGTGTGTGTGTGTGTGTGTGTGTGTGTGCGCATGAAGCTTAATTTTCCCTATGGACTGGAAAAGCATTTGAACCCTTGCTAAGTGGAAGCATGACAAACGTGCCTCCTCTTTAACTCTGTGTCCACGTCTCGAAGGGATTTTTTGCTTGTCTAAACTGTCTGTGGTAGACAAGTTGAAATTCTGACTAGCTGCTCAATTGAGATCGTTCTAAATTAAAAGTGCAGGGCGCCATTTTTAGGCAGCGTTAATAGCAGCCTCGACCTCGACTCTTGACTCCAATGGTTGTGATTCCTAGATGATAGATGACATGCAAAGAAGAGACGACAGCCTGTGGACCTCACATTAAAATATTTGGTGCAGGCACGAGCAGTTTGTTAGCAGAGTGGAGTGGACCGGGTTAGGAGCCTGAACTGGTTTGCATGTATTTTGAATGTCAATGCAACAACTAAAGCCTAAAGTAGGCATGGGCAAACTATGGCCCGGGGGCCATATGCGGCCGAACTTGAAGAAATGACATTAGTAGTCAGTCAGTCATAAAATAGCTGAGTTTCATCCATGTTTTCAGTGTTTTAAGTGTCATTTAAATAAAGAGCTAAACACCGTGGGACATCCATGTTGGCAGACACTGAATCAGCCAACATGGATGTCAGTCTCTTGCCAAATATTCAATGTGTTTGCCTGAAAATTACTTTCAGCAGGCAAAACAAAGTAAAAAAAAAACAAGACGCTGACGTGACAAAATGAGTTTTGCCAACAGCAGAGCTGCAATCAGTCTCACTCACGATGGCTTTGCACCAGAGGCAGCGCCAGTCCTGCAGTCGCCTCACGCTGCCGCAGTTCTTGTCACACACCACACATTTGGCACTGACTGGCAGGTTCCCCTCCAGCCACTGATGGGGCATAAACACCTGCAGAAATAATGTGGAAACTTATAGCTGACATTATAATTCTAGTTCAAGTCGTGCCGACACAATTACTGCAGGAACTGTTGGGAAAATTATATTGGCAAGCCAAACGTCTGAGCTGCTCACCCCGTCCTCATCCTCAATGATGTCATTTCCTATGGAAGCCAGTGTGGTCCACTTGCAGTTGTTGGTGGAGCGAACGGCGCAGCGCTTATGGGCCTTGAACTTGCAGACTGTGGAACACAAATCAATACGTCCAACGTTAGAGAAAGTGACATAGAGAGGCCTCCACATTAAGATCTGTGAACATCAGGCGAGCTTTGCACTGTGAAGCAAATCAATAGCTTAATAATTAACTTAATGACTTGAGTTAAACAAATTTACTCAACAACCATTTAATGTATTAATATAGACTTAAACACAGTCTCCATATAGGTTTTGATTAAGATTAATTTAAAAATGTATTTTCAGACCAAACTAAAATTTGGTCTGAAAATAAAAAATGAAAGTGCACTTTAGAAAACACAGGACAGCGCTACATTATGTGGAGAAGGTACAGAAGCAGCAGCAGAATTCAGACAGGATTTCAGGGAAAACTGTCAAGAAATGAGCAAATTAGTGAAGATTGAGGATCACTGATTATAGACCAAGACAAAATAATAAAACGTTAAATATAAAGAATATAAAGAGTTAATTCAGCTAACCAGTTTGCATAAAATATTTTGCACATTGCTTGAAAAAAAAAAAAAAAAAAAGCTCAGGTGAGGGTGCAGGCTTTATTTATTGTGTACTAGAGAAAGTTGTTTTGAATGACGCAGTTGCATTTTTCTAATGCGATATTCCACTGAACGTGTATGAGGAGGTTCTGTGGAAACATTTTGCGCTATTTATGACCTAATTTTAGGTTTCATTCTGAACCTGCAATATAACATTCCTGGCATTAGCAGCTTCAGGGGTTATAGAGAAGCAGGGGAGAGACGGTAGAGGAGGGGTGACAATGATGAAAGGGTTGCAGTTGGGAGGAAAGGGGAATAACAAGAAGGACAAATAGGAGGTGCAGAGGGAGACAAAGAAATGACAAGGAGAAAAATAAGGAAAGCCAGAGGAGATGATTGCAATGAAAAGTAGGTCAATTAGGAAAAGGAAAAAGTGATCAAATTGAAAAGAAAGTAGAAGACAGAAGGTTGGGTGGTTCAGTGTTCTCATTTACTTTCGACGACGCATGAATACATTCATTAGGCTCTGGTTCAGCCTTGTTGAGTTGTTTTTGCTTTACTGCTCTGATGATAGGATACTTGGAACCGGCCTCACCCTGTGATAAGAGCCTATAAACCTCTCACAGTCACACATTCTAATCAGCCGGGAGGCACAACATGTCCCTGACACTGGTGCGCCCGCTGAGGGCTGCAGGCTGCAGGCTGCGAGCTGCGGTACCTTCGCAGGACAAGCCGTGGGAGGTGACGCCTGGCAGCGCCTCCCGGCACACGTTGCAGAAGGTCGGTCGGGCGTGCGAGCAGGCGTACCAGTTGTGCATCCCAGAGAAATGCTCCATGTTGAACTGGCTCGCCTGGTGGGGGGCACAGAGAGGGAGAAGCAGTGTTGCAGTCAAGACAGCACCAACCCAGACCAAGACATTGTCAAGACCAGAGAGCATTGAGACTGAGACCGGACCAAGATTTACATATCAAAGAAAAATAACAATAAAACAGACAAAGAATGACCAGTATCTTTTTTATATCCAAGTTTGCTTCTAAATGGAACAGCAACATTTCTTTTCAGCAAGGTGTCTTTTAATCACTTTCTTGAACATTTTGCTGCTTTGCCAACTATTTTAATCCATTTAAAAAAACAACAACATTGCTTCATAAAATTCAAACACATTAGAGAGAAAACTGGAGCGAGGTGTCAGGCCCACCTCATAGGTTTCCCATTTCTGGACAGACTTGAGTGCGGTGATCCAGTCCTCCATTTCCTTCCTGCTCTCGGCACATAGCATGAGTTTGCGGAAAGGAGTGATAACCTGACGAAGTAAACAGGCGTGAAATATTGAAAACGCGTAAACTAGAGAAAAACACCAAGAACATAAACCTTGAATTACTAATTTGATAAGCCAATCAAAGGCTAATGATGTTGCATCTATATTGATAAAGATGGAAATAATAATATTTAACTGTCATGAACTGCTATGAGTATATTTTAATTGCTTTAATGATTGATGATCAATTCTGGACCAACACTTAGAAATGAATTGAATGAATTGTGTTGTTGTTTATTTTGCCATGTAACAAGTCATTCACTACACAATCTTTGAAGCCAAATGTTCCATTTTTCGTAGGGTAAATTAATGTTTCACAAGCAACCAGACTGAAAAAAAACATTTCAAGATTTGCGTAGCTCAACACAAATAATCCACAAATACTACTAAATACTACAAATACTGGCTGGACATCAGCTGCTGAAACTGGTGCCAACTTATTTGCTGATTGCAACTGAAAAAAATAAGAAAAATGAATGTTCAATGGATCAATGATGCATCAACCCACTGTTTGAGTCAGAGCTGTTGGCTCACCGTGAAGCTGTTGTTGATGTTCTTGGTGCTGGTCTCAGCCACACTTGCATCTGATAGGTCCACTTCATCAAAAATAAGAGACTACAACATTGAAACAAAGAAAATATCATCTCAGCATTTAAACAAAAAAAAAAATCATTATTTTCAATACTAGGGATGCAACAATATTCTGTATTTTACCGAACCGTTCGTTACGCCCTGTTGGGTTCTGGACACGACGGCAAAACGATGGTATTCCAATATGTTTCGGCCAGTCACAAAAATCTATCAAAACGCGCATGTTGTGCAAGTCGATCCAGGAGGAGCCGAGACAAACGCTGCGGGTCGAGGGTCCCGCAGTTATCAATAATTTGACTCGTTCCAGCCGCATCGCACCACCGCGCCAATTTTCACAACCCGCCTCAGCTGCAACCCTGCTGTCCTCAAATAGACCAAGGAGTCTTTGAACACAACTTTTCTATTGCATCAAAAAAGCTGCAAACAGCAATAATGTTAAAAATAAATATTTCACAATTTGTCAACAAAGCAAACTAAAAAAATTGCCATTACACATTATTTGACCCACCAGGCCAATAAAGTGAAAATGTCTTTGTTCATTTTTATTGGATAGTCGCAAACTTCATATTTAATTGGTGTAGTTTTAAGTTTAATTTGATTTTTAAGTTTAATTTGATGCATGCCAAACTGTGGGAAAAATGTACCGTTGCATCCCTAATATATACATACGTACAGACATAAATACATATGGTAAATACACTTTTTTTTTTTCTTAAGTAAGAAAAAAAATGCATGTAACAATAAAACAAACAAAACAAAACAAAAAACCCCGGCTTGGAGTGAGTTGTGCTGAGCCACCTCACACCCTGGTACCTTGCAGTCTTTGGCGTAGTAGAGCGTCCTGCCTCTGAGTTTGAAGTACCTCCTCTTCCATCGCTGAAAGGAGCTCGTCTGCTTCAGCAGGATCCCCTCCTTCACACTCTTCTGCAGGGGGGACAGATGAAAAGAGGAGGAGGAGGAGGAGAAGAAGAAGAAGAAGAGAACGTTAGCGCATTCAAACTGAAGCAGCAGCTCCTCGTTTGGACAGCAGAGAGACACCAGTTTGAACTGTGTCGCCAACTTGTCCTTTTTCGATGGCGGGTGGCAGCAGCGCGCTGCATTATCCCATGTTTGCTTCTCGTGCAGAGCCCATTTAGAAAGGGGAGGAAAATTGGAAGGTGACCCTCAACATCAAATGGACCCATCAGGCTTTTGTTGATGGTTGGGTAGGAACAGCTCCAGGTTTCCTATTGAAGTGTGGCGTGAAAATAGTCACACACACTCATTACAGGCCGGCTGAGTGAGTGTGTGAGTTATTTTTGCTAAAGGAGGCTCTACTAAATACTGATATGATTTATCGGTGCCCAAATATTTTTGTGTGTCCAATTTTGTTCTGACGCATTTTGCTCAGTTTCTGTTCATCAAATAGATCTCATTTCATTACTGGAATATTATTTTGTCCCATCAGTTATTTGATAGACTGAATAAGAGTTTCATACAACTGCTGCAGTTTAGCCTGCAAGATCCAAGCAGAAAGCACTTCTCGTGTATTTAAATGACATTCTGACACAGCCGGGAATGATTGAATGGAAAAATACACCAATGAAGCCATTTGAGCTCATCTTGACCGTCATTTTCACTTTTAAAGGTCCAATAGAACATGAAAATCTATTTTTACCAAAGAACTGGACAGAAACATAAAAAGTTCATCCTTCAGTTCAATATTCAGAATTATGAAATGCTGTAGTAGATTAGTACATTTTTCCATGCAAAGTAACTTTAACCCTTCAACGTTCTGCTTAACCATTTTGTCAAGCACATGTTGAGTCCTTGTATTATATTAAAAAAAAAATATTTGAAAACAAACTCAACCCGATTGTGCCGCCTCTACCACTTGGTTTAAGTTTGGGGTCGATGAAAAAACATCTGTATCTTCCTATTACTGCCCCAAGGAAATAAAAAATTCAAGGAAAACATTTTTCCATAGTTTTTTTTGTTGGTGCAGACTTTAAATGGAATGTGTATTGATGTAAACAACACCATCCAACAGGCTCCTGGAGCAGGAACTCCTTATTTCAAGAACAGCAGAAGAGTCTCTTGGAGAAGACGAGGATCCTCGCGGTGATAAAAAACAAGCAACGCTCTTTGAAACAGCCTCCAATAAAACAACGTGAACGACCGCAGCCGACAAAGCCATGAACGTGCGTTCATTCCTCCGATGACTTCTACGCATACGTCACCACCAATATAAATGCTTGCGCAACATGCGCTGACACTGCACCCCACGTGCAAAGGTTACTCAGCCATGAGGCATGTTGACATGCATCAGAGGCGTTGGAACACAAATTACAAAAAGGGTCAAGGCTTGAACAATATATATATACAGTATTTGTGGAAGAGAGGAGAAATAGTGCCAGGACAGAGTGAACCCATGGCTGGAGGTGACGTCACCTGCTGCATTTCCATGACCATTTTTCACAAAATAAAAGCAATATTTCTAAAATTTCGACAAAGTACAATTGCGATTTGCAGGTGTTTCCATTTAACGGCGTGAAGCACATAAGCCGTAATTCTCGTAAAATTTCATTCCGCGAGAAACTTTGAGGAGGATGGAGGTACAAAACATTTTGCATTTTGGAGCAGCCATTTCTGTTGTCGCTGTTATTATCAGGAGACAAAAATATTCCGTCTCCTCCTCTGTCCAAACATAACGCGCCATTTTCACTGGTCAGTGAACTGGTCACGTGACCCCGTATGTCACGTCTGCTCACGTGTAAATGCAAAAAAGGTGTTTCCATGAGTTTTTTGTTATATACCTCTATATGGATACGTCTGAAAAACCACCTCATGAGAGGGTCAAAACCTTTTAGTCATTTGAGAGGTTTTTCCAAGTTTAGCTGTTTCCATCACCAGGTTTATATTGCCATATTTAGGTTTTGCTAGTTCTCTGCTAATTCTAGGGGTCATGGAAACGCAGCTACTAATTTGGAACAGCTGTCAGTGAGGTGAAATGAGAAAGCAATTTCACTGAATAATCCTTGTTTTTTAGCATTTGTAGTTTCTTTTTGTATTTAGAATATAAACAAGTAATTTGCTCTTTGTGGTGAAATGGACCAAGTGGTGACATTACAGCAGGACGAGTTGGCAACCTTCCAAAGAGCACAAAGAGACGTTGAAAGGAAGAACTGGAGGTGAAATGGATATTCCACATGTTCAGGGACAGGCCATGTGACAAACACCTCCCTCCCACTGACACAGGTGACTTTTGT
The DNA here is from genome assembly GCA_009823395.1 of Thamnaconus septentrionalis. Lineage (NCBI taxonomy): Eukaryota > Metazoa > Chordata > Actinopteri > Tetraodontiformes > Monacanthidae > Thamnaconus > Thamnaconus septentrionalis. The sequence goes on from CM020503.1 coordinate 23,460,670, forward strand.
TTTCTGAGCGGGACAAAATCCTCAACACTGGGCTTAGCAGCAACGCGGCAGGTTTCCAGACCTGTGCACGGTCTGGAAATCTGCAACGCCGAATATTTAAAGGTGCCGCAAGACGATGACGGTGTGGAAACCTTTTACTATATTTCACGTTAGTTTTTGAGGTGAAATTTTGCCCGAGCTTTACATAGTGCCAAGGGTTGATGTTGGGTAAAAAAAAAAAAAATGTTCCATGTAAATACACTGGCCTTACTTTTGCATTCCTTCAACTTCACAGCTGAACTTCTTCCATCTTCAGTTCCTATCTGGTGGAGTTCTTATCTATTCAATTCCGTCCTTTGTCACAACCACACTTCCAAGTACAAGCTGTCTGTATTTTGTCTCTTGGTGCGTGCCAGTGAGACCCTGCACCTCACAATGGCACATATGGCTTTGTGTGTGCTCTGCAATTGCATGTTTCTTTGAACAAATATGCTTTCATACCCTGATGAAGGACGACGCTCACGCTGCCGTGCCACTGCAGAGGAAGAAGAAAGAGCGCAGAAATGGGGGAAGCCATGAATTTAATGACGGAAACCATGATAGATTTCCCACTGGAAAGGGATCATTAGCGAGCGGAGGCAGGGACAGAGACGGCAAAGAAGAGAGGAAGACAAACAACACCGCACGGGGGGTTACAGCAAATGGCGGCCATGAGCAGAGATGGAAGAAAACAAGGGATGAGGTGATGCCGACAGTGGAGGACTGAAGAGAGGCAGAATGAAGGTGGAAAGATGGGAGCAGCAACTCTACCAGGAACTGAAGGTCTCAAGAAAATCAAATGATGATTTATGATGAAACTGCCAATAATGGACACGAGAGCCAAGAGTTCTAGTTTCTATTATTCAAGTCAGTGTCACTGAAACATCATTATAGCTCCAAGCCAAGAACAGGGAAGAAATACATGGAAATGTTAGATTTGAGAAAAAATGGACGAACTGCATCTCAACCAAAATCCACTCCAGCAAGAAGATAAAGATCAATGACCGCAACAGCCTTCAAAAACTTCAGCGCCATGTCACGAAAGAAGCATGAAAGTAAAACATCCCAGCCGCATGGGCTTTCTATTTATATGCCCCAATTCAACAATTTGCCCAGTCCAACTGTATCAAAAATGTGAAATGGGGAAAATAAGATGCATAGTGGCGGTGGTGCAATATGTTGAATGTTGCTTTTAATCCATTTTTATGCCAATTCATGGACTAATGGAAAAAACAAAATCTAAACTTTTCTTCACAAAAAGAATTACGGGATGTTATTTTTTCCACATACAAGGTGTGCACCAATTCTACCATTTGTACATTCCACATAGATTTCTGCGGTTCCAGCAACAACCCACACCGCCCATGTTGATACTGCGATGACAGATTTTTAACAGGCTGGCGGATCAAAGTATTAAGAATGCACATGTCATCTTCCTGATTAAATACACAATATAAGCACACTTCAGAGCCATGAGCACAAGCTGTTGTGTGCATCCTGTACACTGGCACGTGATGCATGTAAATTTGTCCATGCAAAGGTCAAGTTGTGTAGTTGCGGCTCGCGAGGCAAACTGCCGCCGCATCCTCGGTGGTGTTTTCCTGCGTTTTCCTCTCCAGCTGAGACATGTTGTCAGACAGACCAGTGTATTCATTAGAGCGGGACTAATTACATCAAAGCAATCGGCCCCAGTAGGCCCCACACATGCACACAAACACACACACACACAAATCTGCTTGATTCCCGAGTGCTGCTCCTCTCTCATTCAATTCGCAGCTACAATTACCGAAACCAGACTGAGTGCAAAATGTGAGCGACTGTGCTGCTGCGACAGCAGACTGCCTGATGGGTCTTTTATTGATCACACATTTAAAAATCTCCCCTTATGTTCCGACTTGTTTAAAGGTAAAGTAAATAAAAGAGTCAACAGTTCACTTAAAACACACAATTCTAAAGCATCGTCACAACAAACCTGTCCCTGTAATAAAAAGCCAGACTATTTTAAAGCATTGTTGAGATACTGATATGATTATTGTTGACATTGTTGAGATGGCTGCATTAACATTAACCACTGTGTTGATATCTTATCTTACTGACTCTGACTCTCACTCTGTGTCAGAAAAACTAGTGAGAAGTCCCAGAAATCTGCAATGAACGCACCGTTAAAGAAGAGTTTGCCTCCTTTCTGATGCTCCACTCCAATCTAAAGACTCTTCTTTAGCCAGTCGGTAGAATCAGAGACATATTTAATCAAATTATGAAATTCTGATGGAAGTGCACTGTAACACAACTAGCTGTGTATGTAAGGCAGTGATGCTTGTGTCTAGTATTGGTATGTGGTGTCGGTGGTGACTGAACGCTGGGGCACAACACCACCGTCCAGTCCTCGTGCAGTCACAAGAATGAAGCTTTTAGCAGCTCTTGAAGCTCCAGTCACAGCAGAGCTGAGGTCCACCTGGGTCTAAAGCTTCAACGAGTTGGGAAAAAAAAAAAAAGATTTCAATCATGCAAGAGTGAGATTAGATATTAGATGAGGCCTTCTCAGCTGAAGGATGGCAATTTTTAAGAAACTGAAGGGAGTAAAATAAAATTTGAAGAACCAAACTAGTTTGTCAAACGTGGATCTCAGTGGAGTCGCTTTGTGTTTGTTTCTCTGTGATGTGTTCACAACTAAAAACAGAACCTTTTCTTTTTTTTTTTAAATAAAGTGAGAGATGACTTTTGCTCGTTTCTTCTTCTTACTTTTCTTAAGTTTCATTTCATTGCAAAGACAACCCCTCAGGTATGTGTGTATGCAGGGGGCGGGGGGGTCATTTAAATAAAAATGCTCTCAGATGCCACTCAGCATGTCCTGATTTCGTCATACTGCATTTTTGAAATTTGTCCTGCGTGTCAGACGGATGTTTTCGACGTGGAGTAACGATGATGCAGAGTTGAGTCGTGCCGGAGGATCAGAAGGTCTCTGCCACATTCCACTGAGGAGTGAACACAAGCCTCCACCTTCCACCACATTCATTTATACAGTCAACATTGATTGGATAGGCAATGAGTGTTTCTATAAATATTTAAAATTGTACTTTCTCATTCAGGACACGTTTCAGGTTATTTCTTTTTTTTAATATTTATTAAGCATTTTGAAGAAATTGACTCTGGACCTCAATGATATCAGTTTTGATTGTTATAGATTCTTTTTACCCAGCAGGTGAATATTTCACATGCCGACTGCACATAGTTTAACCCATCTTGGGCATTGATCCAGCACTGGCAGTGCTGACAGAACTTAACTCAACTTAAAACAGACTTTGAACTGCAACAAATCCAGGCCGCGCCAGCGGCGAGCGTTTCCCAGGACGTGAAAAAAAACAAAAACACAGGGCGGCGAGCTGCCACCTGCTGCGTGCGTGTTAGCCGCCGCACAACCTTTGGAAAGGCCTCGTTGAGCGGTGCCAGCCGCCGCCGCCGTCGTCTCCAACGACACAGACGCACACTGACCTTGTCCACCAGCGCGCTCCCCGCCGTTTTCTCAATGTGGCCTTGCTCCTGCTGGTCGTCGTCGTCCCCCTGCCTCACCCCCCCGCCGCAGAGCAGCAGGGGTGCCGCGCAGCACCTGCTGAGCTGCCAGAACCTGGGCATCGCAGGCCTCCAGCAACAGCGCCTCCAGCAGGGCCTCCAGCAGCGCTGCGCCTCCAGCGGCCCCTCACTGGCTCGGCTTCTCGGCTCTCTGGCGCTGTTCACATGCTTTCCTCAGCTGCTCTTTCCTCATCTTCTCTTTCTTCTTCTTCTTCTTTCTTCTTCTCCTCCTCCTTCTTCTTCTTCTTCTTTCTCTGTTTTTATGTGATTCCCACACACAGTCTTCCCTCCAGACTCACACACACCACACACACCCGACTCCAACAGCAGCTCTCCTTTCAAGACAGCACTTACTCAAACAATGCAGCCACACTTCCTGTCTCTCAAACTTCCCTTGTCAGGTAGCCACGCCCCCATCAGGTGTGGAGAAACACATACACACCCACGCACACAGTTGGAGCAGGGTGGAGCCTGCAGGTAAGCTCGCCCCCCCTTCTTACACACACCTGGAACTAAAGTGTGTGTGTGTGTGTGTGTGTGTGTGTGTGTGTGTGTGTGTGTGTGTGTGTGAACTCGTGCAAGAACAAGCCCATTTCCTTGAGGCTATAAATACAACTGGAGGAACCAGTCTGTTACTGCCAGCAAAGACACACACACACACACACACACACACACACACACACACACACACACACACACACACACACACACACACACTCCTCGCGCGCGCGCACACACACACTTACACGTGCACACACGCAGGTACGCGGATAAGATTCAAGATAATTCAGCCTGCCGGGAATAAAAGATGGGAACATGTGCCACGTCGGTGTGATGGTGTCGGGCTGACGGGCAGCTCTGAAGGCAGCGAGTTGTGTTGTCTCAGCGTGGCTGTGATCAAACAACCCTCGTGTCCCCTGTGTGCGTGCGTGCGAGCGTGCGTACGAACGTGTGCGCACGAACGTGTGCGCACGCTCGCTAACGTCTTGCGCCTACACGCTCCGTTGTCGGACTGCTCTGTGTGTCGGATCACCGTCTCATCTGCCCAGTCGCGTTACGCTGTGTGTGTGTGTGTGTGTGTGTGTGTGTGTGTGTGTGTGTGTGTGTGCACGCGCACGCGCTGCCACTCAGCATATCATTCTGCCGTTAATGAGCAGAAACATGCTGTTCCCTGCAGACTCCCTCAGCAACACCAACACACTGTCAATTCTCTCTCTCTCTCTCTCTCTCTCTCTCTCTCTCTCTCTCTCTCTCTCTCTCTCTCACACACACACACACACTGCACCTTTCCCTTTCATCTACATCATTTAACGCTGAATCAATTACGGAGTGGGGTCATCAAGCAGGGCCATGAGTCATTGACATGGGGTGACTGTGGATATCGGCGCTATCTCTGTCTAGTCGACGCGAGCTGCCGGGTTTTTCCCTCCACCACTCCTCCACTCCTCCTCTCCTCCTCTCTCCTCTCCTCCTCTCCTCCACTCCTCCTCCTCCTCTCCGCCATCGCAGACCTTTTAATTAGCGCCGTTTCTCGCAGCAATTGCCCTACATAAATCAAAATACAGCGCGGCAAGACCCGGTGGAGGAATAATTAGGTGCCGCAGGAATTCCACCTTGTTTTTCTGCCAGTGCATCCGTACAAAAAAAATAAAAAAATAAAATGTAGGTTTCATCCAGACGTGTGAGAGACGCTGAGGATGGCACGTGCACGAACATCCTATGCATTCAAATGTTTCCCTCATGACATTTGAGACTGGCTTCGGGCGAGACTCCTCTTCTGTATTCAAATGCGGCACACTCGTCAAAGTCTCGCTCAAATTCCAGCCAGCAGTTTTCCGGTGTCGCACGTGTTGTCAATGCTGTGTGAATTTTTCTCCCCACCAAACCGACTCACTTCCTTCTTGGTGTAAGCTGTTCACCAAGAGAGAGCACCTGCACTGGTAGCGTAATATCCATCCTCTCTGTTTTAAACCTGCCAAAGTCAAACTGATGATGCAGCACCTGACTGCCACTGTTACACAATTCATGGAAATGTGTGTTGTTTAAAAAATCTGAAGTTTGTGTCTTGTGCTCACCACACTTTTCATAAAGCTCATGGTGAAATCAGTGTTCTGGAATTGTGATGTCACTAAGGGCACTGATAGTTTGATGAGAATCCACCCTCAAAGACCATCTCAAACTCAGGCTGCAAACAGAGGGCTAAATATAATATAAGCAACTGTATCCTGTGTTCTCACACAGTGAAGTAGGTGTGAAAACAGATGTGTAATATTTCACATTGATCTTCTGGCAGGTAATGCTTCAAATCTGGAAGAAAAAAGTCACTTGTTTTTATTCACAAATATTTGTGCATTTATCTTTATTTCCTAAATTATTAAGGATTTATTTCCTAAATTTCCTTAAACAATCATCCTGGTTCCTCGACACAAGTATTGACAAGACATCGGCAATCTTTCAATTGGTTCTGAAAAGTTATTTAAAAATATGTCATTTACCTTTGTATCTCTTAAATCAATCCTCAATAATTAAACTTAAATTTCATTGTCTATAAATTGCAAAAAATAAACAATGGAGCTACTTTCTAGTTCAGTCTCAACAAATGTTGAGCTCCTGTCCTGTCACGCGACTGCCACGTTGACATCTCTGAGGGGCCAATTTTCACCTGCTGTTTTTTTTTTTGTTTTTTTTCTTTAAATGTTGCAGTTCCTGGGTTTCTACAGCAGATGGCAGACAGACAAAGAGCTGGGTGCGGAGGGAGAGCAGAGGTGTGCAAGGAGGGCAGGGAAGGGAAAAGCAGAGATGAAAACGGGGGGATTTGGGAGGGTGACGAAGAACAGAAAGAGCAGAAACACTTAGACTGAAGAGGAAGAGGAACGAGCTGCTGTCTCTCTTTGCCTCCTCGGCCGTGTTTCTCTATCTTTCATGAGCCTCATAAAACCTTTTTTTTTTTTTTTAAAGCTTTTTTTTTTTTAATGTCAAAGACACTTCTGAATATTTCACTGATTCTCATCCATCAGTGACATTTGCTAATCCACATTACCATTCTGAATTTCTTATTGCACTTTTATTTCTCCCAGTTATACTGCAGTGAAAGTCCCCGGGAGCAACATCAAATTATTTTAAAAACGAATGGATCTTGATTTGCTTTGCAAAGCTTGACACTTTTATTCTGTATTAAATGTTTTACTTCATGATTTGTGAGTAAGACCATCAGGACACCTGTGTCGATTTGGAAGGACTATTCAAAAATGTCATTTCCTGTGTGGTCACACACTGAGGAAGACTGCCGAAATACGAAACTGCTGGCCGTTTCTCACCTTTTTTGTCATGCTGTTGAAAGCTCACACGAACAAACTCCAGTGGAGTCTCACTCGTAAGGAGTTTTACAAGCTCAAAGTTCATATTTATGAGAGCTTTAACATAAAGTCAATCCCCTACAGCATAAACAAAATGCCGCAAGTGTCACCATGTTGAGTCAGACTGGACTCCAGACTTCTGGTTGACACCATGTGAGGAGGCCTGTTGAGTTTCTCTCTGTCGTAGCAGCACGGTGGGCTTCCTTTGTACAGCTTCTCTTCTCTCTGGGAAGGATTAGAAAATGTCACCAGAGCTTCCGAGAGTGCAATCACAACTTTAAACACAGTTTGATGCCGTTTCAAGCTCATTTTTATTCATGAGATTCGAGCGGGCGCCACCTTGAGAATCGTGATGCTGCAAAATTCCACCGAGCTGGCACTCGGTCGTGGATAGAACCCACGCTGGGGTATCGCTGCTTCAGGGTCCATATTGTTCATTGCACCTTTGTGTTCACTCTTCGTATTTTATTCTCAAATGCCTCACGGCATCGAAACTTGGCATCACAAAGGCATCCCACGTTGCCATGGCAGCAGGCCGACTTTCGGAACCAACCTCCAGGACAGAAACGCAGTCGGAGCGGAATTTGTCGTTTTAACTCGCTGCTTAGTGACCGAGGCGCACCAGACCGGCTTCGCGTTTCCATGCGACGATTTGCTCTCGCACGCCCCTCGTCACCCGTCGGCCATTGAAAACTTTCACGTGAAATGAAATCAGGCTGCTTCGCGGAACCGTCGAAAGAGAAACGACCTCTGAAATAAGAAGAACCTCCAACGATCTGCCGCGCATAAACACTCGGCCTGGCCGCACACGCACGTACGCAGGCAGGCAGGCAGGCAGGCAGGCAGGCAGGCAGGCACACATCGAGCGAGAACAAGGCGTGGGAGGACCTTGCACCATGGCGACCACATCCTGTCTCATGTACCTCCATGTGTTTATTAATAGACGCTCGCACACATTGGTGATAGTGTACTAAAAAAACAAAGCCCAAAAATAATGTACGAGGGGTTGCGCCACGACCAGGAGGTGACCCGGACTCTTCTCCCCCAAATATCCAAATACGCTGCATCCGGTTTTAGCCACGTGTTATGACTGTCTGTGTGATTTTTTTTTTTTTAGATTTTTTTTTTAATATCTAATTTTTGGCCTCTGTCTGAGAGGCTGCTGCAGAGAAGGACACATAATCTGCAGCTGCTGGTGGGGGGTGGTGATTGCCTCAGAGCATACGGACAAAATCTGGCACTGCTGCATAATCCTCTCTCTCTCTGTCACACACACACACACACACACACACACACACACACACACACTTTTCATTGTCTCATCCAGGGAGAGAAGGATGGCGGGACGCTCCCTTAATGCACTCATGTGATTAGCATGCCGTCCCCGTTGTGGGCGATTTGAGATGATAATCACGTTTTATTTTCCTGGACGTCGATGAAAAAATGTTGAGTGTGATTGGTTGGGGAGTGTGCAGCATGAGAGTGCGAGCGACAGGGAGCATCTCTGGGGAGAGAGGAAAGGAGATGGGGAGCGAGGGAGGGCGGAGGGAAGGAAAAAGCTGGAGCGAGGAGAGAATGGCATTTCTAAAGAGAGGGATGAAAGGGAAGAGAGTGCGGTGGCCAGCAGGTGTGGCACTGAAGGAAGAGGGGGAAACATGGAGGAGCCCAAAACCAAGATGGGTGCGTTTGTTGGCATTTTGTGTTTTTTGTGTGTGTGTGTGTGTGTGTGTGTGTGTGTGTGTGTGTGTGTGTGTGTGTGTGTGTGTGTGTGTGTGTGTGTGTGAGGCGAGCTATTATCCCTGATGATCACACCGCGCAGTTTAATCCTGTCTTCTGGCTCTCGTACACCATCAGTTGCAGTGGTGCCTCCAGATCTGTGTGTGTTTGTGTGTGTGTGTGCGCGCGAGGACCTTTGACAATGCCACAGAGAACTGTGTGTAAATGGGATTTAAATCCACTTCAAAATATTTTTTTTTAACATATACACTTAATGTTGAAGTGCTGTAAATGACAGCAGCACATTATTTTTATCCTGTTCTATCACTCAATCACGTTTCCAATTTCACACACTCAGTATGATGCATGAAAAAAAATAACATTTCTCTACTATCAAAATCTATCACAAATTCTCAGAACTTTTTTTTCAAGAAATTCAACAAAAGGAAATGCAGATTGCTTCTAATCTCTATCCGTGACAGCTGTGTATGAATATTTCATTCAGATGAGCAATACTGGGCATTTTTTTCCAGTAAGATGTCATTACTCTTTTCCAAAAGGAGCAGATTATTGCATTATGGTGCTGCAGTCTAATGAGAAGATTGGCTAATAATCTAAACAATGAAAATGTGAGTGAAAAGCTTGTTGGCTGAGAGCGCGCGGCCATCGGCGACGCTTCAGACTGGAGAGAACAAATGAGAGAACAGCTCATCTTCCTTTGTTCCCATCCTGTGGAGTAGATGACAGACATCGCCGGCCTCTGGACAGCAAACACGTCTGAGTGTGATTTGTGAAAAACACTCTCTGAAGGCAGCCGTCCACTGTCAAAAAAAAATCCTCAAAACTGATTAACAAAGAAAACAAAAAATACACAACTGATGGATGTTCCAGTCTGTCTGAGTCTGGGCCTCTGGTTTCAAGTTGTGTCTGTGTAGAATCAATCTGTCAGGCTTTGCAGCATGGCGCATCCAGACCATCATTCACTGTTTGTCGCTACGGCCAGACAGGACAGGTCAGGTTAAAAAAAAAAAAAAAAATCTTTAGATCTGCTTTAAATTCTTGCAACTAGCATGTGCCACTCACTCTTTATTGAAATGACTCTGAAAACAATGACAAAATGAATGAGATACAGCTATTTTATGTCTTACTATCATTTTGATTTCTTCTAGTTCGGCGGGCCGGATTAAAAAGCTGTACGGGCCGCATATGGCCCACGGGCCGTAGTTTGCCCATGCCTGCTCAACTGTACACGCTGGGCTCTGTATAAATAGCGGCAGCCTGCAGCAGGATGCTGGGCTGCTGAGTGGACGGCAGTAACAGACAGTAGATAGCGAGCCTGGCTGGGAGCTCACACAGGAGTAACAGCTCCAGGCTGGGGCTGTTTGTGCAGCTCCTCTTCCTCAACGCTGATAAATGTAATAAAATAAATAAATATAAAAGTGGCTCAGAGGTAATGGTGCAGTTTTTTTTCACAGCAGACCAGGGTCAAGTTACTCAGAGTCAAGTCAAGTGTGATGAATCATGTGACTTGTCTTGTCACCGCAATGTGCTCCGCTGCTGCCAGGCTCAAACTCAATTTCAGAGTGACTAATGGCCTTTCTCCGCCCCAGCTGACACTCTTTTGTTTTTGTGCGAGTTTGATTTAATAGAGACATCATTTCCGTTGCAAATCTTTCAATAAACACCCGTGGGAATCAAATATCTTACAGCAGGGTGAGAAGCTGAACTGTTTATTAAGGAAGCTGAGGACGTTTTTTTCACCATGAGTACTTTCATATTCATATATGCATGAATGCACATGGCTGTAAGTGACAATGCAGGCAGAAGTTACTAGGATAAACATTAGTTTCACAATTCTCGACAATAAAAGACGATGAACAAGGTTGTTTTCACACCTTGCTCTAGATTTGCAGTTTTATAAAAAAAAGAAAAAGAAAAAGCAAATCCAGAGGTGTGAAACCACCTACAAAAAAAAATCTCAGCTTTTTTTTTTTTTTTTTTTTTAGAAACAACTAAACCATCCACGATCCACATACTCAAGTAATGTCTTGGACATCTGAGATTAGATGGCAGTTCCTAACATCATATCAGTCGGCTCTAATACTACGTAACCAGTTAGCTTTGTTTTAATAGGGATGAAAGCAGGAGGCAGCTTCATGGAGCTACCCTTTAAAACCACCGAAGAAGACCATAACGACTGACAGGAAGTGGGAGCGAGCCTTGCTGCTGCTCAGGTTTCCACGGCTTATGTGCTTCACACCATTCGATGGAAAGACCTGCAAATCGCAATTGTACTTTGTCGAAATTTTAGAAATATCGCTTTTATTTTGCCAAAAACTGTCATGAAGACGCAGCTAGTGACACTCGAGAACAGAAAAAAAAAACCAAAGAGCGACTCCAATCAAACCTTTTCGACAATGGTGGTAAACAAAACCAACCATAACGACCGTAACACACACTTGCTGCAGTGTGGTGAAACGTTCACCCAAAGTTATACCCCAGACGTTCAGGGGTTCTCTGCTTGAAAATTAGCCGTGTAAGCCTGAGAAGGTTTCTCATCTAAACGTTGTCTCGTTTCACATCTACACAAGTAAAATTCTAAAAGTGATCTCAGGATGTTGCTGGGATGACTTTGCAACAGTCAGAACAAGAGTAACCAGCCGCCAGGGTATTTTTCGAAGCTGTGTCAACGAGCGGTGAGCCGTTTTAAAAAGCTTTTGTCTTCACCGTCCACCAGGCAGGCAAACATATCTGAACTCCACACATCTCCAGCCACTGTCCTGTTCCATTTTTACCACAGCTTATTTTAGCGCTGGTGTAAAAAAAGAAAGAAAGAAACTCACAAAGTTAAAACAAGTGCCCTTTGCACACACTCACAGCGTCCCGAAGAAGGAGATAAATCCACCCACACACACACACGTACGCTAATGGAAACACATGGACAGCATGTTTTGATTTTCTTCCAACACGCTGATATTTGTTTAACAAAATGACCTTCTAATTTTAGACACCATATTCCCAGGGAGGTTCTAAAAATGGACACGAGTCCCTGTGTGTGTGTTTTATTACATGTGTACATGTGCACGTCTGCAGAGTGTGAATTCTTGTGGCTGCAAAAGACATTCTTCTGGTTTTGAGTTGTTCCATACAGAGGGAAAAAATAACAGCAGCGCTGTCGTCATCATCGTCTGCAGGACTTGGGATGAACTTTTGTGTTTTGAACTTGTAGGTTTTGTTGTCTTTCAGAAGCGTCTTCTCTTTTTTTCCCCCTCTGGTAAAATGATGTGGGTCAATGCATTTACCTTCTGAACTGCTGTCAGAACACCAACTCTGTGATGTGGTGTAATAATTCCCCACTTTGTGTAAATGTGGACATGCACCTGTTACACCTTATCTGTCATCTGTGCGATATCAGCATTACAATCGTGTCATGCAAATCGGAGGGTGGTTACAAAACCTCAAGAGGAAGTGTGACTGCCATCCCTGCTGCTCCACTTCAAACATGTGAAATCAAATTCAATCAAATTTACATGGTTGTCGTATCTAAAACTCTTAGATTTTTATGGCTATATTTTATGACTTTCTTGCTACTTTGAAAGGAGATTAAATAGAATTTTAAAAAGGAATTTACATTTTTTGGGACCATTCACAATCAGTTTTGCAAGAAGCTCCGCTCCGGTGTGTGTGATTTAAGCTTGAACGCACCAAAAATAGAAATTCCACTCTCACACTCATTTTAATGAGGATATGGTCAGTGAACCAACGGTGAGAAAAACAAGGTTTTAAAAATGAGGGAAGAAGAAAAGGGAAGCTCAAACTTAAGAAAACAGTGATGGAGAAGAGGTGCGGTTTGCTTCTCTTCCTCTTTGCCGCTTGCCCAACAGGTGTGCGCGCGCACAGATTGCACAAGGTGCGTTTGGAGTGTTTTCAACGTGCCAGTGTGATTGTGTGCATTTTAATGTGATGGGCAACAGATTGTTACACAGAATGTGTGTATGTGTGACAGGCAGCTGAAATGACAAACTGCGAAGGCGAGACAAGGCGCAAAGAAAGAGAGAAAGGGAGGTGAATTGAAATGAAATGCAAGTCAGTGAGGTAAAAAAAAAAAAAAACGAAGAATAGAAAAGCAGAAGGGAGGAGAAATGAAGAGAGAGAAAAAAGAGCCGGAAATACAGAATAAGGCGAGAACAATGGTGAGGTGAAAAAGCACAAAGGCAGGAGGAGAAAATGACAGAAGGGAGAAGTTGAAAAAAGGGAACTTGATGCATAAACAGAGAGAAGACAGTAGGGGATTTTGCATATACAGTAACAGCCTGTTTCTCTGACAAGCTCAGTTTGTCAAACAGAGACGTGGTGACAAAAATAGAAAGCGCAAAGGAGTCAGCTGGCGGCTGTGAGCCTCGGCAGCCTGTGGCTCCCAGCGGCTGCGGGAAAAGTCTCAGCGCTCCGATTGGTCCCCATCTTTTCCATGCTGAAGGGGATCCTGCGCCTCACCACACACACACACACACACACACACACGCACACACACACACAAACATTTCACTGCACCTGCACTGCTGGGTTTCTGTCACCCACTTTTTTATGCATATTTTGGTTTCACCCATTTCAAGAGGCTTATAGAAATGTCAATGTTTCATGTAAACCGGCGCTCCAAATGTATTTATTTATTCATTTATTAATTAATGTATCTATTTGCAAACTTCTGTGCTTTTTCCTCAGGATTTAATTTTAACCAATACACAATCTAAAGTTTCTTGGAGATTTGAGTTGAGCCCTTCATTGTAGCTTATGGGTGCAAGGTTTCTGTATACCACCCCCGCTGGACCAGCTACATTGAGTGGATAGCCTTGGTAAAGAGGCATCCCCATTAGTGACTTCACCAACATAAAAGTTTGCCAAAAGTCAAAGCATCCCTCAGTGGTCATTCTTGCTTAATCTAGTTTAATATTACTGGCCATATGAAAACACTGATTCATAGAATCCAGTGTGTAACCTGGCTAACCTGTTCTGTTTTCCATGCAGATCGTTCTTCATACGGTTCATCACTTCACTGTATCGCTTGGTGCTAACCTGTGCAAACTATTGTCCTTGTATCTGGTTGTTATCCATTCATTTCTTTTTTTTAATATCAACCACAATACAATATTATCTTCTCTCTGTACTATTAAAGATTATAAAGTAGAGAAGATTGTGGAGTCCTTACATTGTGATGTGATGGTGACCGAGGTAATGAAGAACAATATATATGATTGTTTGCTTTTCCCAATCAATCAATATGCACTATTGTGAAGTAAAACTTCACACATAGAAAACAATTGTTACATGTAATGATTTAGAATTTTTAGACACCAGTTCTGGCATCAACTGCATGGGAATAAACTGACTCAAACAGCTATGGGGCAACCATATTCCAAACAGAACTCATGGCATCGCTCTCCCTGCACACTGTCATGTAAACGTAACATAAAATTGCCAAGCACATATAAACATGTTACCAGCACGAGTGTGCTTCTCAACCAGCAGACGTGGACCTGGTTTAAACACAAGCCAAAGCGGGCCGACACCGGCCAGACCTCCTGACCAGCCAACACACCCTCAGCCACCGCAATGCACTGGCTCCGCCTGCACTGTTGCATCTTCTCTGCTCCATGTCTCACTGAGTGAACTGACGTCTGATCGGCTCTTTGTTCAGGAAGCCCTGAGCTCCCTCGGCGACCTGCTCTGCTTTTCAAAGGATGTGGTCTCAGCAAACTTGGGTTTCCTTGTAAATCAAAAGCACGCAATTGCGTCCAGACTGGGCAAATGGGTTTTTTTCGGCGTACGGGGAGGATGGATGTCTGAATAGGAGGCTTACGTGAGCAACTTTGTGGGCAGTTTCATTATCCAGATCGAGGGGGAAAAAAAAAACAACAGGAGGAGGTATTTCTTGTCTTGCTGCAAAGCTGCCAATACCTCCAGGTCTAATATGATTCAGTTCCTGGCTGAGCTCTGAGCTCGATGACTAAGGACACTGGGAGCGACAGACGCACAAGCCAGAGGGAGACAAAAGGGAGAGCCAGAGAGCGAGACCGAGCTGGAAATAGAGAGAGCAGTTGGCATTCATGCGACTTTGGGCCGGGCCTCCTAATATGATTATAAATCATCTTGCCCTCTTCTTTTTGTGCCAGTCGTGTCCTTGGCTCGTCACAGAGGGGAGGTTGCCGCCATCCAAAGCCTGGAAAGCCTCGGCGGTGCAACTAAGCTGAGTGCACTTTCAAAATGCAATGTTTTAAAAAGCGGCGCACAGATTTGGAAGGAAAAAAACAGATGCCTGCAGTAAAAAATTAAAAAAATAAATAAAAGACAACATCAGCGATGGCAGTCAGTGTGACGGGGCGTATTAGCAAAATGCAGTGTTTAAAAGCTGGACTCAGCAGGAGGTTTTTGCGCAGCTTAATCTGCCAGACTCATCAGTGTGAGTTACAGCGCAGGGCCTCGCAACCCAAGAGAGAGCAGCCCCATCTTTGGTCATCAAGATGCTGCAGATTTACCACATTTGCTTCAACTAAATGAAATGAAGGTATGTTGGGGTGAAGGGTGGGGGTTGGGTTGGGGTCCAGTACGTGTGCAGGTAGCAAAACCTGCGTCGAATTAAAAATGTTACTCAGCATTTTCAGTGTCTGAAGATGAAGATGAGTAACAAAGAAGCAGAGCCCAGGCAGCTTTCGAAAACTGCTCTCCCACAGTGTGTTTCCATGAGCTGGGGATGATGGTGGTGATGATGTGTCATTTAGTTAGAAGCTGATGTGGTTGCTAGTCAGCGACTTGTAACTGATACCTGATAGCAAAGTGAACCGTAGATTCACAAAACATTACTTTTGTCATGCTTTTGACTCGAGCTTGGATTTATACTTTAAGTCCTCCAAATTGTTTTAACACAAATCAATATTTAATGTTGCACACTCAGTGATCAGTCTAGTTTTATTTATATATTTATATATTTTAACATACTGTTTTGTGCTACTTTCTTTATATATTTTTTGTAAATTTGGGTTTTATTTTGATTTTCAAAAACTGTATTTGTTTTTATCTCTTATTGTGAAATGTTTGTTTCATGTAAAGCGCACTGAGTTGCCTTTGGTATGAAATGCGTATAAAGCTGCCTCTCCTTGCCTTGCCCTTCATGCTCATTGTCAGTCATCCATAGACAGCGAATGAAATTCCACATTCCCAATTTCTGAACATATGTGAAATGCATACGTAATGACAGAAGGGCTCTGTGGTGCGCTGAGCTCACGGCACTGAGAGTCTAGTGAATGAAAACAACACACTGGCTCGACCCGAACGCGTGTGTCATTTCCTCTTTTGCCGAGTCCCGCGTGATTATCGTCACCGTCGTCGGAGTTCTAAGTACTGCTCCTCAGAAAAGAACCACATATGAAAATCGCTGCATTCCTGGAAATTCGAAAAAGAAAGAGGCCTATTTACAGGCACTGTAGTGAAGACACGCTTTTATTCAACAGGGCTTTTGTTTCGTACAATACCAGTCAATAGTTTGGACACCTGTTTTTTCTTTATCTTGACTACTTTCTACGTTGTAGATACACACTGAAGACAACAAACAAATATATGAGCAATAAATGTGGATCAATGTGGCAAAAGAAAAAAACGTTAAATAGCTGAATATGTTATGTTCTATATATTTCATATGAAGGGTGGCTATTATAGATCATCTAAAATATAAAACTTGTTTGAGTTTTAATTTCACTTTTGTTTAATACATATTCTATATTCCATCTTGAGAGACAATCTACAAAGTAAATAGTCATGAAAATGAAAGAAAAACCACTTCATCAGAAGTATGTTGGCAAACTTCTGACTATTATTGTACTTTCAGTCATTAAAATATGATATTAAAGAAATGATTTCAGGATGGACAGTTTGGGCACTCAAGTGTTTGACGGCACAAAAAGCTTTGTGACCTTGATCTTCTATCAGGATGTTGTGTGTGTGTGTGTGTGTGTGTGTGTGTGTGTGTGTGTGTGTGTGTGTGTGTGCTGCAGTTTCAATGTTGTCACCACGCAGCAAGAATCTGCTCAGAGTTCAGATCTGTTGCCGCTCGTGTTTATGAACTGGAATTTCACTTGAATTTACAGTGATTGGGATTATGACTGTTGCCATCACTGTCCAGCCCTGCATGAAACCTAAGATGTATGAAATCCTTTGAGGTAATGAAGGTTTGATGTAAATGAGAATGTAGGTGCAAGATGCAAAGAAACAAGAATAGCTCATGTTTGGCTCATAACTATCTATGAATTATGATAAACATGCATTTTACACTGGGAATTATCCAAGCTACTCATTTGAATTTCAATTTAATTTGAATTTGAATTGGTTGATTTTTAAATGATTTGCATTGGCAGCCGCAATGCGCATAACACCTCAAATTGTGCCCGCAGGTCAGGATGAGGAAAACGTGTTTTGCCATGCAAAAAAAAAAAAAGGTGAGACCTTGTTTCGCTTGCCACGTGCACTGCTTTGCTGCACCACAATTTATCTTTGGGGCATCTCCACCACTGGAATAGACAATCTGAGCTCCTCACCTGAGCGAGGAAGCAGCAGTTGGTGTTTTTTACAAACAGAGACGGATTAATTTTCACTGGCGACAATACATCAGCTGTGTGCGTGTGTGTGTGTGTGTGTGTGTGTGTGTGTGGAGGGATCCTAGTAGCAGTATCCATAAACAGAGAGGGCTGAGCTCTATGTTGGGATAGGGACTTTTTAAGGAGCTTAGTACTGCACTGTTTATCTTGAAAGCTCTGAGAAAACCCAGTAAGCAAACCTTAAATAGGTTTTGTTTTCCCCACTAATATTCAGTCAAGAATTAGGAGCGGATGAGCTCTAGTTAACGGATTAAAGTTATGTAAGTGCACCTTTAGCTTCAGAGTTCTTTTGTGGGGGATGTATTTTTAGACGGTGAAAAAGGAGGAAAGCCACATTTTGCAGATTGTGGCTTCCGAACGAACCGAGCTGCTGTGTGACGCTGGAGAGAAACACTACAGGGATGATGGGAGTGATTGAGAGGAGAAAGACAAACCGTTTATGGCTGCGTGTGTTACTATTTGTGTTACTTTCATTTTGACGAGACGCACACGCAGACAAACACACACGCGCGCATATAAAAATAAAACCCGTTGTTTCAAGATAGGAAGCCACATCCTTCCAGTACAGTCACTCTCACGCTGCTCCTCACTATTTTTTGCATTTCTGCATTTGGCTCTCCCTGTCTGGGTGTCTCATACAGTGTTCAGATTCAGTTTTATTTCCTGCCACCAATTGATTGGACGATCCCACCACTGCCTGACGTACTTCCTTTTTTTTTCACATTATCTTTGTGTCTTCTCGTCCCGTTATTTGCACGTCTTCATGTGCCACAAGTACACAGAATGATCCCGTGAGGCGTTTCACACCATAGACGATGTGTTCTATTTGTGCACATGGATATAAAAAGAGACTGGCTGATTATCAACTTGGTTGAATCATAGACCAGACGGTGAGCACTCAATCATGTCAGCATGCACTTGAAAGGATTAAGAATGAACTCCATCCTTCCATCCATCCATCCATCCATCTATTCATCCATCCATCCATCCATCCATCCATCCATCCATCCATCCATCCATCCATCCATCTATTCATCCATCTATCCATCCATCCATCTATCCATCCATCCATCCATCCATCCATCTATCCATCCATCCATCTATCCATCCATCCATCTATTCATCCATCCATCCATCCATCCATCCATCTATTCATCCATCTATTCATCCATCCATCCATCCATCCATCCATCCATCTATCCATCCTCTAAACCCGCTTCCTCCTGCGCTGGGAGTCGTGTGGGTCTGCTGGAGCCTCTCCCAGCTGTCATGGGGTGAAGGCAGGATGGCACCCTGAACAAGTCGCCAGTTTACCGCAGGGTCCCACAAACTGCGTTTCATGACAGTTTTTCACAAAATAAAAGTATTATTTGTAAGTTTGTAAGTGAACAGCGTTCATGCGATAAAGTCTTTCCATGACACTTTTGCGATATACCTCTATATGGATACGTCTGAAAAACCACCTCATGAGAGCGTCAAAACCTTTTAGCCATATCGAGAGGTTCTTCCAAGTTTAGCGGTTTCCATCACCAGTTTTTTATTTCGATAGTTAGGTTTAGCTCAATTCTAGTGGTCATGGAAACGCAGCTAGTTACAAACAACAACTATTCTTACAGACAATTCAGAGTTGCCAGTTCACGTCACATGCATGTTTTTGTGCTGTGGGAGGAAGCCGGAGAACCCAGAGAGAACCCACATAGACACAGGGAGAACATGCAAACGCCACACAGAAAGGTCCCGGCTCTGAAATTGAACCTGCTTCTTGCTGTGAGGCAACTGTGCTAACTACTGCATCAATGTCTCGCCTGATTGTCTTTACATCCCACATTAGTTTTAACCCTTTAAGGATTTAATGACCACAGAAGCGCAAAGCGGTCATGCAGTCACAACTTTTGTTCCCTCCATTTTCCTGCTTGTCCCAACAGTTCATTTATTTTGTTTTCTTGAGACATGATATGATCTAATGTGAATACAGAGTTAATAAAAGGAAAATCAATATGCAGAAGTCATTCGAATATTGCACTTGAGGTATTGTAACATTTACTTGTCTGGTTATTTAAGTGAACTCCAGAACTAAATGAGGTTAGCTTCAACTCGAGCATCCATTCTCCATAACTACTCATCGAATGCACCCTCATAATTTGGCACTCTATTTAACCCCCCATTGCCTTAGCGCCCCCTCTGCCTGTCAATGTGCCTTTGAATTCATGCGAACCTGCAGCAGCGGCTGACGTGGTCAGAACCTGGACGCCAGACATGCAACATGCATTTGCTGCTGCAATAATCAATCCTGAGTTGTCTGACTGAAACTTTGACAAATCAACATTTCAGTCGATTTGTCAAAGTTTCAGTTTTTGCCTTGTTGTTTTTTAATTTCCCCCCAATCATTGGCATCACCATCAAACACTGCTTGTACCGAGTACGAAGTGGCAGGAGGAAAGTCAATATACAGTGCGCACCGGAAAAGCAAGATCACTGAGCACGGCTGTTCTGCGTTACCGACTGGGCAGGAAGTGAAATACACGCCAACACAAGTTCAAGACCCAAGGATGAAGGGTGTTTTCTCACAAAGGAAGACCTGTCAAAAGCTTCCCTGCATCTCCGTTTGAACTCAACAGCTTCAGAGGAGAAGCAGAGGCAGCTCGTACGCACGCAGGTTAAATGTGACTGCGAGCAAAACAAAAAGCAGCTTCATCCTAATTTTACAAATGAGAAACGGACTGGCTGCAGCTCTTTCCATTCCAGCCTTCATGACGTCAGATGTGACTGCTACAGTGCTGCACGTCCACCGCTAGCAACAGATTTTCCAGTATGTTATAAACATGTTTTGAACGATTCAAATGCAGCCGGATAGAAAACACTGGCAGGTTATTTCCTGCAGTTCACTTGTGGATATTGATTGCGTAAAATATGGTCAGTGTCTTCTTCAGCTTCAGATGGAACAGAACTCCTGGTTAGGTCCATATCAGTCCATTACAGACTGCACATGTATCACAAGTTGACAAAAAATTCTACTGAATACCAAAGCCATGGAAGAACATAGCGGCCAGGCGCTACAGTGCAAGAAGAAATAAAAGCAAGTGTTAATGTCGTGCTGTCCGAGGAGGTTGTGGCAGTCCAATGACAAACACCATACCTCCACCTGAGCCCCAACACGTCCACTGTAGCATCCAAGACAGAAGCCATGTTCATAACAGCTCTCAAGAGCTCTCATGCTCCCATATAATTTAGAACGACTTCCACTGGACATGTTTGGAGGGATACTTTTCATTTCAGTCATCATTTATGATTTTGGCATCGACTGGGGACTTTTCTTTGATTCGAAACGAAACAAACAAGTCACTCACGTACACACACGTACACAAACATACACATAGGTCATTCATAGGCGCATGTTGTATTTCTGCTGACACTAACAGCTGCTCTCCATGGAGACATACAAGCAGGTATATAAACACAAATGCAAAGATTAAACGAGAGCTAAATGTTTGGCAAAGCTGCAGAAAAAGAAGGAAACAACTAAATCGGACATTTTTTTTATTTTTCTTAAAAG
The DNA here is from genome assembly GCA_009823395.1 of Thamnaconus septentrionalis. NCBI lineage: Eukaryota > Metazoa > Chordata > Actinopteri > Tetraodontiformes > Monacanthidae > Thamnaconus > Thamnaconus septentrionalis. Next base: position 23,481,528 of record CM020503.1, read on the forward strand.
AAGAATGTGTGTGTGTGTGTGTGTGTGTGTGTGTGTGTGTGTGTGTGTGTGTGTGTGCATGCATGCATGCGCAAGTGCCGTCTGTGTCATCTGGTGGTTGCACTTCCTGTCAAAGCCGTTTCAAGAGAGCGAGGTTGACAAAAACCAAGCGTAAGTCTATTTTTGGCCACAGAAAGAAGAAGATGAAGTGATAAAGCAAAAAAATAAAAAGGTGATCCAAAAAGGTATTAAAATAAACAAGCAAAGGGAGACAGAGGGAGAGAGAGAGAGAGTGAGAGAGGGCGAGAGACTTATGGAGGCAAATAAAGAAGCGCAGGCCGGCGCAGGAGAACAGAGGAGGAGACGATGAGTTCAGGTGTAAACACGGAAAGCCTGACAGGACGACGTGTTTCAGGCGACAGCAGCAGAGCATCAGAGGAAACGTTGTGGCCTCTGGTGTTTCCTAACAGGCTGTGGGGTGCATCACTCTGAGCGTGACACTATTGCAACGAGCTGTGACTTTTTTTTTTTTTTTTTTTTCCCGAAGCGCTGCGATTACACAAGATTACGAGGCCCTTGTTAAATATATCAGGTGAAGGCTCCCATTAACTGTAAAGGAGCCTCGAGCAGACGCCTCGCCGCCTCACCTCTCATTTCTTTTTGTACCCCCCCAACTAAATTCATTAAGTGAAATCAGGTTTCCACTCCCGCTGCGTCCCTCCGACCTCTGCCAAAGATAGCTGTCATTTAGCTTTTTAGCAATTAGAGCAAGGTGTTAGGGAGGGAAAAAAAAGGCTGCTCTCAAGCACCACGGGGCCCTCCCCAACCACCCGAGCACCGTCACACTCTTCACTGGGCTTCATGACCTGTAGAAACAGAACCCAGCACAGCCGCCGCATCGCTCAGATCTGAATTCTGATGAAACTCCTTCATCCATTTTGCCTTTTCAGCCACTCAGAGGATTTCGTAGTGTTGTAGTCAAGACGGCACCAACCGAGACCAAAGACACGATCAAAACCAGACAGCATCGAGATCCAGACCAGACCAAGTCTTTATGTATCAAAGAAAAATAACAAAACAGAATAAAAAATGACCAGTATCTTTTTTAAATTCAAGTTTGCTTCTAAATCCAACAGTAGCATCTCTTTTCAGGAAGGTGTCTATTAATAATTTTCTTGAACATTTTGCGGCTTTGCCAACTATTTTGAATCATTTTAAAAAAAACAACTTTGCTTCATGAAATTAAACAATAAATGAACTAGGAATAAGGGGACAGGGTGTCACTCTGAGTGTCACCAACAGAGCGTAAAACGGCAGCAGCTGGATTCTTTTCTGTTATTATCGTGTCATTACAGTGTTGGCTGAGTTTTGTCTGGTTTTGATCAAAAATCCCCAGTCCGTCCAGTCTGAGACCGAGACAAGACCCAGTAAAAATGCCTCCGAGTCCGAGACGAGACAGAGACCCTTAAAAAGTGGTCTGGAGCCCAAGACCAATCTCCAGGACAACAACACTAGAATTCTGGAAGTAACTTTCTTCTGCTGCTGTTCAAGAAGCACTTTGAAAGCGATTACGAACATGTGACATTAATTATCAGCCTTAAACCGATTACTTGAGTGAAGGAGTTGAATCAGTACTTTTACCAAAGTATTTCTGACACATGTATTTTAGATTAGATTATATTATCTTAGACAATATTTATTTAAAACCAAACAAAATAATATCTCACGTACAACATAAGAAAATCCATAGGACACCATATAACCATCTAGCGAACAGGCGCAAACAACAACACCAAACACGGTTTGAAAAGGGGATGGAAGAAGAAACACGTCAATACAACAAAAATACTCTCTGAGACGCCTCTTCCCCACAATCATCTCATCAGTTTACATCATTTCCTCCTCCTCCCTGTTACACAATTCAAACACTCTATTTCTAAACTTCCTTTTAAATTGATTAATATTTTATCTATCTATCTTTTGCCACCTCTAACGACCTCTGGTTACAGTATGCAGCTGGAATCTTTCTTTGTCACAGTTTTCCTGCTAGCATTTGATGCAATTTGAACTTGTTGACCTCAGTAAATATCCTGGTCTCGGGTCGAGTTGTGAGAATTTCAGCCTGCTGCCCCTAATCGTGAGAACATAGAGGCTGGAGTGATGCTTTTTTTGAGGGGAAGGTTCGACAGTATATACGTGCATATGAAGGTCAGGTGAGCCTCACACACCACCGCACCACTTTTAATAGCTGACTCTAGCTGTAGCAGCGTTTCAATTACCCCTAGAATAGCGCAAAACCTAAATACCGCAATGAAAAGAGTTAATGGAAACAGCTAAACTTGGAAAAACCTCTCAAAAATGGCTAAAAGGTTTTGACGCTCTCATGAGGTGGTTTTTCAGACGTATCTATATAGAGGTATATCGCAAAAGTGTCACGAAACACTTTTTTAATTTACAAGCAATCAAACACAAAAATATAGCAAATGTAAACAAACAAAAGCAAACGTAATTCTCGTAAATTTCACGGGACGAGATTTTACAAGAGTTACGAAAATTCGAGATTTTACGAGAATTACGGCTTATGCGCTTCAACCATTCAATGGAGACACCTGCAAATCGCAATTGTACTAGCATCGAAACCACTCACAATACGCACGCGGCTACCGCCTAGAAGCCCACAGATGGAAGCAGGCCCTTCTGCTTGTTCTAGCGAAGGACATATCGAAGCAGCTGAGTGAGTAGCGTCACTTCTTTTTTTTGGCATGAGCAACTGCATCAGCTCAGCTCTGTCACACAAACACAGCAGAGCATGTGCCTCCTGTCTCCGGCCTCGCCTCGGCAGCTGACGGCAGAGAGACGGGGAAATGACAAACACTTTGCGTCCGTAGAAACGCGTGCGTGCGAGCGCACACACGCACACACACACTGATTCAAGCCGCGCGCGCATTAGCAGCGGACGCAGTCGAGCCGCACACCCGTCAAGACTAAAACCTGAGCGCCTCGTTCACTCACACACACATTGGTGCAGTGTGTGTGTGAGGTGCAAATTAGTTCATGTGACCATCCCGACCACACACACACACACACACACACACACACACACACACACATTGATCTCATCATTAGCACATTTTCCAAAGTGAGTGTCACTATGTTGGAGACACACACACACACACACACACACACACACACACACACTTCTAAATGTTCGCTTGCACAGACAGGCTGAGGCCTAATCGTGGTTTGGGTTTTTTGCAGCCGTAGGAGGAAGAGGGCTGGAAGGAGAAGGGTTGGGGGGGACAAGGCAAGGAGGCAAAGTGGGTGGAGCTTCAGAAAAATGATGGGATTAAAAGGCAGCGGAAGAGTGAGGAAGGGATGAGAGCGAGATCAATAAAAGGACGGGGAGGCTGCGCTCGCTGTTCCAGCCTTTTCACGCCGCTGACATGAATCTTTGCCGCGTTTCCGCTCGGCGATCACGATCACAGCGAGAGGCGACTTTTGAGGTGAGGCTGCTCAAAACGGCGGGGCGAGCGGCTGACGGGCGAACCCGAAAGCACTGCGAGCCGTCGACGAGGCGCCGTCTGGAAACGTCTCAGTCGTCGGCCTCTGAAGGCGAACGTTGGCGCTTCAGAGAAGTTACGGAGACTGCAGCAGCAACACGTCTTCAGCGAGCTTTTCAAGCTTGTAATTGGCATCACGAGAGCCTTCATTCAAGCTGTTCATTGAGTGAAACAGAGATTCATTCATGCATTTCTATATGTAATAAATCACTTGAAAATCTTGAAATGGAATACTTTGCTGTGAATCACATCAAGTCCGTCAATCTGTCTTTGACTGAGACCCAGGGTTTTGAGGTGCTTTTGCTGTTTATTTTGCTGCTTTACTAATTATATTTTTTCTGAACCAATACAGTTAATGCACCACTTGTTATGATATAAATACCAAAAGATATTGAAACTAGTTAACTTGATTACATTCTATTGCATTCCACCATTTGATGGAATGGGTTTTGATGTGTCAACACTGGGGCATCATTTAGGTTCCTTTTTGGAACTCCGACGTCAAACTCTCAAACTCTCAAACTCTTTGTCAAACCAAAACAAGGAAGTGGGGAGAATGAGGGGTAACACCTACAATGCCTCTAAGACGCTCTACGGAATTCTGAGTGACTTTCGAGAGAAAGCGGCAATGAACGTCAACAACTCCGGTAAATTACAACTACAAACCCGAGCACAATACAAGCGGAAGTGCAGGCAGCCAAAAGGGACGACTGAACAGAGGGAAAGATTGAAGCGGAGTAGATCAAGGGTCGGGGGGGATGAAAGGAGAGAGAGAAAAGACGGCATAACCAAGAGTGGTGGTCAGCGAGGAGGGCGGAGGGGAGATGAAGGCAGGGCAGGGATGCACGGCCAGGTGGGAGCCAATCAAGACTGGAAGCACTGAATAAAGGTTCAGGAGGATGAGAGAAAGTGAGGCGAGGAAAGGTTGAGTCCAAATGGGTTTTCACTAAATCAACTACACATGACTACTGATTTCTCTCTGTGTACTCCCCGTGTACTGTGTGTACTGTGATATGTGATATCTCATTATGTTTTCCACTCAAATTAAATACTGTGAGGCGACAATATTAGAACGATTGGTTTCACAATGGACATGTATGTGTGTGTATTTCGAGAGAACGGGAAATCCAAATTAAAACGCTGACGCTTTTTGAGGACTTCCCCCTTGAAAGTACAGTGAAGTTTTCGTGGACTTCCTGCTTTGCTTGAGCCTCTTTGATGGTTTACAGGAACAAATTCAAATCAATAGAAACTGGAGTCCCGAGGCGGCAACAAATACCAGTCAGTCAGACACATCGACCAACTCGCCATGTCCACCCTGAGAGACGCCGTCTGCTTCTGTGTGTGTGTGTGTGTGTTTGTGTGTGTGCAGGACTGAATATACTTGAACATGTATGATTAACAAGCCTGAGTACAGTAATTTCATTAGAGCAAATCAATAATACATGCTGTGTCGACTGTAGTGCTTAGCAGCTGCATCTCTCCATGTAGGTTTTACACTCTCAAGACGTGATTTTAATCATTTAAAATGCCTATAACTTACGACCACTTCAAATTTATATCATGGCGAAAGAAAAAAAACAACAAAATTTGGTGCAAAACGCTGCCAAAGGTTCAACAGTGAGCTCTGGGTGACAGAAAGGCACTACGGAAATCAAAGAATTTATTTTAATCCGTACGTCTCTCTTTGGTATCAAACCAGAAACCACCTGAAAGTACAATCAACACAGCGCCACATATCGAACAGCTGCGGGTAATAAAGGAAGCAAGGAATGAATAAGTGATGTGCAAAGAGAGTCCTTAACTGATTTAGAACACATTAAAAAACATGCAAGCAAGAGAGAGAGAGGGAGGGAGAGATAGAGAGAGGAGAAGAAAAAAAGGCACATTGCTGTGTTGGTTCGGCCTTGACGGTCCGTTTTCATGGACAGCCAGGGCGCCTCCTCGACAGTCCTGGCTGCGAGGGGAAATATGGGTGTACAAGTTGCCGTTTGCTGCGTGGACACATTACATAACTCTCGATCCAACTCTCTCCTTCTCTTTCTGCCACTTCCCGCCGTTGCTCTCCCTCTTCCACTTGTTAATTTCCTCTCCTTTTTGTCTTTCTCTCCATCCCACCCACCCCCCCCCACTCCTCGCCTCTCTCGCTGTGCTGAAGCGCGCGCCACTGCGGCTGTATCACATCGGGCCAAGGGCACAAATCAAAGTGCACTACACACAACACTGGCCATCCCACACACTCCAGCAATTTTAGTTTGCGCTCGCTCGCTCGCTTGCTTATGCGCGCGCGCGCACACACACACACACACACACGCACACAATCTATAACTTGTGCTCATCTCTCTTGCAGCGAACACCCACACAGATTTCTGGGTTGCGAGCCAGATGCAGATAAAAATGAACAAATATCGCCCAGGTTTGATTCCAATGCAGTGGGCAGGAAATGCACACAACCTGTTGGTCACCGCAGGTTCCAGAATTGCACTTGGTTACATAATGTGGAGCTGAACAGCTGGTCAAAAATAACAGATTTATTGACTGGTTATATCTTAAAATAAAAACATGAGTCAAGGGTTTTTATCATTAAAGGTCCAGTGTGTAAAATTTGGCTTGATTAATGATTCTTACAATGGCAAAAGCTCACCTACAGCCCGTAAATACATTTATGAAAGTGTATGTTCTTCAAATTTACACGTCGGCGCACGTGACATACGGGGTCACGTGAACAGAAAATGGCGGGTTATGATTGGACGGAGGAGGAGACGGAATATTTTTTGACAAGTAATAAAAGAGAAAAACATAACAACCATTCTTGACAGCAAACAAACGTAAACAAACAAAAGCAACGTAAATATGGCTTATGCGCTTCACACCATTCAATGGAAACAACTGCAAATTGCAATTGAAATTGAAATTTTAGAAATATCGCTTTTATTTTGAGAAACATTGTCATGGAAACACAGCTTGTGTCACAAAGGGCTGATTTCAGCAGCCGTTTTTAGGCTTTAATGGCCTTTAATGTAATTAGATTATTTAGAGTGGAGAAAATCTTGCTTACCGGTGTGGAAAATAAAAAAAATGCATCTGTGATCAACACTGGGGAAACGGATCAGAGTAATAAGGGCGGCAGCGAGGAGCAAATAATGAAGGATGGGAGGAGGGACGACTTGCATGGCCTGTCACATAATGACAAGAGCCATGACGAGGGGGCTGCCCCAGTGCATCCTCTGCGTCTGCTTTCATGTGCGCGTCCATTACGGCCGACATTATTGGCCTGCAGCCACAGCAATAGAGCCGCACGCATGCACGCGCGCACAATTCACAAAACACACACAATTGACAGGAGCTGTTTGCTCTTCTGCCTCATTCCCTTCCTGGGTTTTTCCTTTTTTTTTCCACACGGTAAATGAGAGCAAGGCAAAGAAGAGGAGGAGGAGGAGGAAGAGGGGGAGGAGGAGGAGGAGAGGAAGAGAAATGATAGGAAAAAGCAACAGTGTGAAGACTTATGTAACTTAGCCTGGAGGGAAGCTTAAAAAAGAAGAATGACGACTAAAAGACGTTGGAGTTCCATGTAAACATTTGTCCAAACGGCTGATGCTGCAGTTGGCTTCAGCTCTGACGCATCTGCTTGTCAAATTCAAACCAATCACGAAAGAAATGCATTCAAACACGGGCGTTCTATGATCAGAGTCTTCACTGTATTGATAGCAGTTACAGAGACGATGAATCAACTGTAAATCAGAGTCGGCTCGATATACAGCAGTTGGTTGTCTGTGCAGCATATCTCAGAATCTGCTCTGGATTTATGGCTGCGGTGACATGACGGCTGAAAAAAAAAACAGATCAGGAAGCTCTTATTTTGTTAGTGCTGCTTTGATATAAAGAGGATGGGAAACTTATGAAATTGATGTAAGCCCAAGACTTGATATGGTGAAGATACGGTTATGGTTGAGTGACAGACGACTATTCAGACAGAGGGAATATTCATTCTTACCTGCACAAGTAGAAGGTTACTAGATGTGATGATGCAGTCCATAACTTAGCGACTGATACGTTATTTTACAGATTTATTTTTGGAATAATGACATTCTAATACAAAAGTTATTGGAGTAATCTGTTGGACATACATTATACTGTAGCGTTACACGTTTATCTACAATATTAGGCTTCGGCTGTCCAACCAGGACTGTCGGTTTAAAGGGACAATTTACATCAATGACACACCAACTTTCACCAGTGGTGAACAAAAATCTCTGCTTGCTTAAGAAAAGTCTTTTCAGAAAAGCCGGCCTGCTGAAGATAATGTCCAGAGTCCTATCAGCACCTTCACCAAGAAACAATCTCACTCTTCACTCTTCAGCCTCTCACTGTGCTGAAGAAAAGCTACAGCCTGACGATCAGCTCGCAAAGTGCCTCTTACCCCATTGTGGATCAGGCAGACGTCATTTACAAGGACAAACCTGCAACTTCATATGTCTAAACATGCAGGATGGGTTGGGTTTTCATCCCCGTGCGTGACATGCTGCAACAGGACGCAAAAAAACAGCTTGCTAGTTTTTCAACATCCAGATCCGGAAAAGCTTAAAGGACAAGAACGCCAAAATGGGAGCAGGCGATGAAATCCAATCCAGGCAGTAGACGCCACAGTGTTTCAAAAGACAGTGAAAAGGCAGAGGAACTCCACAATGACTGTGTGAAGTTAAGTGTGATGTTTAAAATGGCTGCATCACATTTGTTAACATAAAAGCAGACACCTTTGGTACGACAACATACAGGCTGAAATAATCGTACATTCAGGTCTTTCTGCTTCATATTGAAATTCTATCTGCTCTGAGAAAAGATTTCTCAGAGCACGGAGATGTTGAATTACCAACAACGCAAAGGTCTCAAGCTTTAGCGTAGGGCGATCGCTGCGTCTGCACAAGCATTCAGGGAGGCGTGGGTGAGAAACTCAACCAATCAAATGGTGCCGAGACGTCACAGCTGAAAACTATTAGCACCTGTTTAGCAACTGTGCTAACAGAGTGCCAGTTTTACAAGTACTGGAACAGGTGTGTGTGTGTGTGTGTGTGTGTGTGTGTGTGCGTGTATGCATGTGTGTGTTGGGCAGGTAACATCAAGCGGGGAATTCAGCCTTTAGCAAACAAACAAAAATCACACAACAAGGAACCAAAACACACACACACACACACAAGTAAACAAATGCGCTCACCCACGCAAACACAAAACGGCGGGATACACAAACGCACTAATCCACTGACGCCATTGTTGTCACTGAGGCATAATCCCAGGGTTGATGACTAGTTAATCCAAGTCACATGGTTGCGGGTTCACACAAAGAACCGACGCACACACGCAAACACAAACAGCGCCACCGAGGAACCGCTCGCAGCATTTTCAGACTTGACTGACAGCCGACAAGATCAGCTGCTGTTGCCGCTGTTGCTGCTGCTGCAGCTGCTTTCATCAAGACGGCACAGACACAGCAGCAGCACATGCAGGGCATCATTTTTAATTTGTCTAAATTCCATCATAAAAATCATCAACGCTCACCGGACTAAATTTTAGCGCCCAAAACATTTTAACTTCAAGTCGCGTATGATTATTTTATTGCGCCGCGCTCACAGCTTTCAACTGCAATCAATCCCACTTCCTGCCAAGAAGCCCGAAGCCAAAGATCCTCTATGGACTTCTCACTGCCCTCATCACCGCATTACAGCAGTGTCCTCTGAGGCTCGCCGATCGAAAGCACACTGATATCCAATACAATCACGCGCTGTGGGAACAAGAGCGGCATTATGGGATGCCGTCGCCATGGCGACAGCGGTTGCTGGGGTGTCCTGTGTTTTCCTATTGATCCCTGCATGATTTACACTTGACGGTCAGCGTAGGTAATGGCTCTAATGGACTCCAGCAACACGCTCACATGATTCCCACCCTGTATCGCTGCCCTCTGTGTTAGAGCGGCGAGAATAAAGCGGATATCACCTCCTCAAAAAACAAAAACGAAAAAAAAAAACGGTTTGTGCCCGGGGGTGAGTTTGCGAGTGAGAGGCCGTCACTGAAACCACCCATGCCGTCTTGTGAAACGCCACGCTGCCGACGGAGGATCACATCAGCTTGCTTATCAGACACGAGCGAAACAATCGTCAGCGGGGCAGCAGTTGAGAGGAAAATGACACCGCAAGGAAGTGGGTAAGGCCTGACAGGAAGTCAGCTGACTTTAGACACACACAGACGGAAAGCCATCCGCGGCTGAAGGCCATATTAGAGTGTTAATAAAGACACGGCAGGCAGACAGGAGGCGAGTCCACACCTGCTGTCTCCGCCTGGATGTTTAAATGTTTATAAATCCTCTTCAATAAATGAGTGGCTCAGTCGGGCTTCCCAGCACCAAACCTCCGACCAGTAAAAAACTTCCACGACTTCTCCGTGACTTTCTCCAACTAGGTTCAGAGCACTCCCATTAGCCTGAATATTTCATCCCTCCCAGGGTGCCGAACACTCCTCTTTTTTTACCTCAGAGTGCTCCTTTTTTAAGTATGTAAATAGCACGAAAAAAAAACCTCCTCAAAGGCAGAAATGTTAGCACACATGTGAAAAGACATTCAATTCATAGGGTGCGACCAAACTTGGGACTATATCTATAATTGACAAAAGAACCATGAATAAAATAATTGTTTCCAACCAGCTTGGTTTATTGAGAACACCAAGGCCCCAAGAATCCTGTTTCACACACCGCTCTCTGATTGGTTCCTACCTTAGCCCGTATCTGTCCCGAGGTTGACACTTTGCGGATCAACTTGTGCGAAGTCTCTTCTTGTTCTCCATCGCTGTCCGAGGACTCCTCTCCAGCCTCGCCAGCCTGGAAAATAGAAAAAGAATTCTATATCTGCAGACAACTGAAGCACCAAGGTGCTTTTTTTTTTTTTTTCAGATCTATAATTGTTGAACTAGATCAGAGGAAACCCACATGTGGCAAGTTTATAATCAGAGGAAATGGTTCATCTAAAAACAAAGTGGATGTGGGGCTGAGAGTGGAGTCAGTGTGAAATGTCTGATGGTCCTAATTTTAAATGATCCACTCACTGCACTGCATTGAGTAATTGGAATGTTTCACTCATTTTGATATTGTACAAGATCCATTCACTTACAATTGTGTGCACATACCAAAGAGGCGTCGTGTAAATCAGACAGCGCTGCGGCGAGGCAGTGTGACAGTTTAACAGGGGGACAAAGCCAAATGTGCCGTTTCAACGGAGCTTACAAGAGAACATTTGTGAGAACATGAGCTTCGCCACTTCAGTGCAATCCAAGGGAGCGTTTCGTTTCGGCTCCGATTTACTCGAGGTTTAGTTTTGGTCGGCAATCGAAATGGAAAACAAACTCCACATTCACACTGCACTCGGTGGCAGAAATCCCCAGTTGCGTGTCAAATTTGCAATGGTCACCAAATAAAATGCGAAAGTGAGACTCCAATTGTTTCAATTCAGCAGAAGCAAACTTCTGTAGAAGTGTTTGTTCTAGTGTCCACATTTTCAAAAGCACGCATCAAGTTTCAATTCACCACTTCCTGCCCTTCTGCTGTGATGATTCTCCAGCCCGATCTGAAATACGTGTTGGCTGTAGACATTCAGTCTTGATCGCACACTGCTTTTCATAGAGAACGGCTTTTCAAAAGGACTTGGTTGGGGCTGCATGGTGCTGCAGAACAACTGAATTTGAGTGATACGTAAGAGAAGGCAGGTCAGGAATTCAAGAAAGAAAACAATTCTAATCGTCATATGACAGAAGCTAGAACTATTTCTATCAGAATATTCAAGATACATTGAAAATCTGTTTTTTCTTGCGTTAAAAAAAGTTTAAATCCTAGATTTTTCAGACTTTCAGCTATAAATTCAACATTAAAGACACACAATTACGACAGTCGCAGGAGTACTCACGATGTGCGTCCTTTCGGAGTCGGCCTGGGGCGAGCCCAGAGAGTCGCCACCGTGCTCGGCCACGTACAGGACGTTGGGGCTCAGTTTGGAGGCCATGACCAGGAGGGACGCAGAGGAACCACACGAGTTGCAGCGAGGACGGCCAAGGACGGCGGATGCAAAGTTTGCCGCTTGCAAATGAGGACGCGATGCGGGCAGAGGGCTGAGTGAGAGGAGGAGGAGGAGGAGGAGGAGGAGAGGCAGAGGGGGAGAGAGTGGACTTTTGGCGAGGTGAAGGAGAAATGAGGAGAGGATGACGGATGGGACGCCGGGGCTCTCCGGGACAGCACACTTGTAATCTGGCTGATTTCTCGATCCAGGGCCAAATCTGGAAAAGACGGAGCAATTAATAATTGATGAAGATGGAAAAAAAGAGAGAAAGAAGAGGGGCAGGAGTTGGCATGAGGGGAGCTACATGGTGTTAACCCCCCCCCCCCCCCCCCCCCAACACACACACACCCCATCTTCCACAGCGCTGTGGTGCACAGCACTAACAGTGGATGAAGGGCTCCCGAGCTCCATTGTTTTCATCTCATTAGCACGAGCACCCTCGCACGTGCATCGGCTGCTGAGCATCATCGATACAGGAGCAAACGTGCTCGGCCGTTACCTGGTGTCACCGTACAAATGTGTGTGTGTGTGTGTGTGTGTGTGTGTGTGTGTGTGTGTGTGTGTGTGTGTACATACATATATACAGATCTATCTATCTAGATAGATATATAAATATATTCTGTTCACGCGCACGCGCGCTACGTGAGCGCGCACGCGCAATGTGGACACTTGTATCATCATATAGCCTGCACACACATCAGCCATTTAATAAGTCAACAAATCTGTCCGCGAACCCCCCCCCCACACACACACACACACACATCACACTAAAGTTGAAGGCGACATGATGTTGAGATATAGGGAAACTGCATGAATGCGGCGATTCAATTCAAGTCACACACACACACACACACACACACACACACACACACACACACACACACAAGCGAGCGGACGAACAACAGGCGGTCGTGCGCTCCATCCATCCTTCCAAGCCGGGGCTTCATCTTTGTCATTGGCTCCCTAATGCCGCCCGTTTGCTTGTCACGCCAGTATCTTAAACAACAATACATGAGCAAATAAATCACCGCCGAAATTCAGTTTCAACTCCCGCATGTCCGCCAGACGAGACGAGCTGAGCTCGCTCGCTCGGGCGCCGCTGTCATGAAACGCGTTCATCGGCTACCTGCACGGCGGCCACCGACACACGAATCCACCCGCACCGCACCGCTCTGCTCTGCTCTGCTCCGCCCCGTGCCGTTGAAATGTGTGGACATTATTTACCGGTCAATGCCTCCTCCTGTCTGTGCTCTTCAGCCGGCCTGGTCGCTCGGGTGCTTGGAGCCGGCGGTCGGTCGGTGGGTCGGTCAGCGGCAGTCGGCGGCGGCGGCGGCGGCGGCAGCGGCGCTAGTGTCGGCGGCGTGCGGCGGTGGTTCTCTCCAGTGGCGCTCGCCTTGCAGAGGGAGACGCGGTCGTACGCATAGCGTCGGATCAGATCTGAATCAGGTAGGTAGAGGAGGAGGAGGAGGAGGTGGGAGGGAGGGAGGTAGAGGTGGGTGAGAAGCGGGGGAGGGGGCGTGGAGGGGGAGGGAGAGAGAGAGAGAGAGAGAGAGAGAGAGAGAGAGAGAGAGAGAGAGAGAGTCTGACAAGCGGCCGCTCCGAGGTTAAACGGAGAGAGCGCTACACGCGCACGCATGCGCGCGGAGGAGTCGTCGTCGTCGTCGTCGTCCGCGAGGGGCCTGTGCTGCCGCTCACGCGACTCAAGACAGAAGCCGCACTGGTGTTGCAATGAAAACAATTGGAATGAGAATAACGGAAAAGCATTATAAATGATGATTTGAAACATGAAACATGAGGACTTCCTTATTGAAGTGAAAGGCTCCACATCCCAAGAGCTGCTCTACCAATATTTCCTAATTCTTACCATGTATCTCAAGTCTTTTGGAGAAATGACAGAGGTCCACCCTGAACCTGTTTGCTTGCACACACACACAAACACACAGCTCAGAAAATCAACACTTTGTGACGCCACAAGGGGGTAGTGACGCCCCTGACAACAGTGGCAGCCCAGACCACCACACAATCACTGCATTCGCCTCAGTGGTGCAATTACCTCAGTGGTCTAATGTCCACTGTCGCACAGCTTAATTAGAGAACTGCCATTCTCCAATTGTGGCTGCCTCCACAGCATTAGGTGGCGCTCTACTCACATTTCAGCTTGGTGGTATGGCTACACTTTATGAACCTAATAATACCAAACTCGTGGAGATGAAACCACATTTTTACTGGAGGGTCAAAGTCTCCAGAAATATATATATATATATCCTCCTCCGTCCAATCATAACGAGCCATTTTCACTTGAAGCGAACTGGTCACGTGACCCCGTACGTCACGCCCGCTGACGTATAAATGAGAAAAAAAAGTGTTTCCATGATACATTTGTTATACGGATATGTCTGAAAAACCACCTCATGAGAGCATCAAAACCTTTTAGTCATATTTGAGAGGTTCTTCCAAGTTTAGCTGTTTCCATCAGAAGTTTTTTATTGCCATATTTTGGTTTTGCGCAATTCTTGGAGGCATGGAAACGGGCTGCAGAGAGTCTCAACTTGCAATCTCACTGGATGAGTGGGTCAACACTGACTGATTGACGGAGTGCAAAACAACACCGGACGGTTGAAGTCGCGAGACCAGCCAGGTTCACATCAGATTGTATGATATAGCGGATGTACCTCACAGCAAGAATGACAAAGAGGTTATTCTTAGCAACCAGAGGAGAAAAAGAAAGACTGAGCTGCTCATCTGTCTGTTGTTATTTCTGTACTTCTACAATGGGGCGCCAGATTATTTCAAATGAATTCCTTCCTGCCATTACTGTTGGCATAGCAAGTAAAAATATAATAATTTGTTTTGATTGCAATTTATAATTTTTTTTACTTTGATATCAAACATCTTTTGTGTAAATAAAACAAAAGCTTCATTTCTGTCACGGCTTGGTGTCTCACTCTCTGTTCTGTGCTTATTGCTGCATTCAACTCCAATATCTGTCCAAAACAAAAGCCCTGCTACAGAGGTTCCAGATCACCGGAGCTGTGCCAGAGATGCACCGCACAATCAGCATATTTTGACTGGAACTGAAATCTATCAGCTTCACTGCCACAATGGCACAACCTCCATCTGGCATAATTTATGGGTGAGGATTCCATAACAAACCCTCTTTCATTATTGGTGAGGAGAAAAGGCAGGAGGTAAGTACTGCAAGCAACCCTTTGACGAAAGAAGAAGAATTAAGAACTAATTGGGCCGAGCTGAGCACAAAAGATGAGTCCCTGAGCACCAGCAGGAAGCTCTGAGCAAGTTGTTGTTTAACATTCATTCCCTTTTTACAACCGTTTTGTGGGGAGGAAATTCAATGCAGCACATTAGCGATTCCAGAGTCAATCCACATCCCTTCAGTTACTCTCTTTTGAATACTATTATTATTCAAGACTCAAGGTAATTTGGGGTCAGAATGTGGTATTTGCACTTCACTCCTCTGCTTTACATTGTGTCGCCAGGCTTAAAAAGGATAAGTGGAAATGTGTTGCTTATTTTGCATAAGGGCAACATGCATTTGTTTTAAAGACTAACTTTGACACGTTCGTCATTAGAATTCACACAAATGTTTTATTTATGTTTTTTTGGTGGCGCAGTCTTGGCCACAGTGTACCTGCACAGTAACCTTTATAAAGCAATAGCTTGAGGGTCTTGTGATTATCAAAATAAAAAATCACAACAATTTAATTTCTTATGAAGATTTTTCATGTCAGATTTCTCTTAAAACCATGATTTCACTATTTTATTGTATGTTTCCACGAAGGAAAACCAGAACCTGAGGTCACAGAGGTCATTATGGTGATATCTCCATAGGCAAAAATTAGGCCTAATACTACTAATAGTACTTCACATAGGTGATGAGTTGCACTATTTGCCTGTATGGGACAAACACAGCCGGAAGGCAGTGGCTCAGGATTCCTCTTGTTGGCAATAAAACTCCAACATGAAGATAAAATCAGCCCCAGATAGTCAACACCTGTGTGGCCCAACATCCCAGAGCTCACTCAGCAGTATTGCATCCAACCGCTAGAGTGACACTCACATTAATGAGGCAAAGAGAGAAAGTGAAGAGGCGTGCGTGCACCAGGCAGACACACACACACACACACACACACACACACAGCGGCGCGACTCTGTAATTTGTTTACACTCGATTAAACATTCATGCTGTATTAGCCGTGAGCCTGCCAACAGTCACTTCATTTACAATGTATGTATCTGTGTGTGTGTGTGTGAGAGAGAGAGAGAGAGAGAGAGAGAGAGAGAGAGAGAGAGAGAGAGAGTGCATGCTCTTCACAGTGTCCCTCCTCCACTTTTTTCCATTGCATAAAAAAAGGACACATACACACGCATGCACACGCACACCTGTTGGACCCCCCGCCCCCACCCCCTCCCCACCTGCCAATTAGGAGATAGTGTTACAGTATTTGGAACTTTCCTCCTCCTGCCCTTTTGCCACCAACAGAAGGCGGAGCTAAAGGATGGAGGAGGGTGAGTGAGGAAGACTGGAACATCTTTTTAAAATGATTTGAACATTTTCTGCATTTTGTATCTGCACAGATTCAAAGCAGTCATAGGCTGTAAGGGGAACAAGTAAGAGTTCATTCCCGCCCTTCCTCTGTCTCCGTCATCTGTCACAAACACACACACACGCACGCACACTGCTTTGTCTGCTCTACCCGGGAGCCACTAACAGGTTGTCAAATTTCCTCTCGCCCGTCCAAGCGGCGCACAGCGTGAACAGCAGTCAGACCCCAGCAATGAAAGAAACTGATAACAAAGAGATAATTAACATCTTCATGTTACACATCAACCCAAGGGCAAAAGACTGTGTGGCGTCATTGGCAGCTTGCAAATACAAACATATTGATCAGTCAACATTTCCATTAACATTCAGGAATCAAGCAAACAAACTATGAAATAATACACAAAGACACAGTAGATACTGTGCTTGTACTGCAAGGTATTAAATGCCATCCAAACAGGGTGGAAAATAAATATACAAAGGTTGGTAGGCCACTAATTTCCAAGAATGCAGCTTTTTCAATTGCACTCATTTTAGTGAAGCAGCAATTCAAAGTGACGGAAGCCACGTGAGACCAGGCAAAACAGCAAAGGGTGCAAATGTGCGAGATGAGGCAGTGAGTTGTTTTCATTTACATTGTGTAGCTCATTGAGAGACATAGAGATCAATCTTCTGTTAAAGCTGCAGATTATGTACACATGTATACATTGTTTTGTTTTTTTCCCAAGCAAATACATTCATGGAATAACGTAAGCCACACAACAAAATCGTCACAATTGGGAATGTAGAATGCTACGGAGTTGATGGTGTCACTTTCGACTACATGTCGTGTGTATGCAGCGTAAACATCACCATGTGAGCTGGCAAATTTCCCTGTTGTCTTCACATGTGAGACAGAAAATGTGGGGAGGTGAAAATCTCTGACAATGATGATAAATTAACCGCTCTAGTCGGGATGGAAAGTCATTCCTAAAAAGTAGATCTTTAATAGCTTTGATTTATTTGAGTTTAGATTTATAAAGATCAGTAGTGGCGCGAATGTCAGGGGACAGTTTGTTCCACAACCTGGGAACAGTGACAGCAAACCAACGCTCACCCCACTGGCCATACAGAATATTAACTTCCTGCAAAAACCGCCCAGTAGAACCCTACCAAGGCCTTGGTAGCTAGGCCCTACCACAATCGAATAACGAGGAATAAAGAATCTCCTCAAACTGCTCCAAAACAGCAGACTGAGCAGGTGGAACACACACATCACCAGGAGGCAGAAATATATTACTGCTCTGCCAGAAAAATGCTACCTTGTGAGAACAACTCAAACACAGTCATGCGGTGGAGGCAACAGCGGGACACTGGGGCAGAGTCCTTAGAATGAAGTAACGCTCTTGAAAGTCGAGCTGTTGGCTATGATAAAGGCTATTTGGACTTTGCCTCCTTCAGAGCCAATGTGTCGGCTTAACAAGCCCCAAGATACGTGCAATTTGTCCTTTTTGCACTGCTGTTCAGTCTGTTTGCGTTGGTGCCAGAGTGCACGTGTGATGTGGTGCGTGTTCAGTCAAGGGTCTGCCAAAAAGTGGCAACAGTGGCCAGAATAGCAGAGCATCTACTTTTTCTCATCCCGGACTCATTTTTACGGGCTGCTTCCGTGGGGATATTCATATTTATCTGTTAAATAATGCAAAACTACCAGATGACTTGTGAGTCACTGTTCTGTTTCTGCAACGGTTGCAGAAATGGAATAATACTGAGAAAATACAGATCATTGATTTGTGAAGCCAAGCAGATCCGTATCAAATCTGCTGGTATGTTGCATTGCGCACTTCAGCGACCATGGTTCTTCATGATCTGTTTTAGATAGATAGATAGATAGATAGATAGATAGATAGATAGAAAGAAATGTTATTGTCTGTTTTTCAGTGAAAAAATAGAAATTTGTCTTTGACACAGCTTTAAAAATTAAAAATACGCACACATTCACACCACTACAAAAAAGACATCTGTTTCCCAACAAATGATAATTTAAAACAAATCCATCCTAGCATCATTGCATGACACCAGAAAGCCCTTTATCACAGAACATTTAAGATGTATTGTAATGCTAACTTATATTGTGTTGCTTTGCACAGGGTAGCCCTGATGAACTGTGTTGCTGAACTGTGCCCAGTCTGAACACTACTATCCCTTTGCTCCAGGGCTGCTCGAGGCTATCCCACCTGTGAGATTATCTAAAAACATCTCTCAGTTTATGGTCACTGGTTTTAACTTCCTGGTCTTTTATTACCTTCCATATGTCTGAGCCGGGACTAAAACCAGGTGGCCATCGGGTCATCAGAGGACGGAACAAGCACCTGGCTGCTGTTGTTGTCACTGCATTCTCTGATGGTATCTCTGCCCTTTGCGACGTCGCAAATGTGTGATTTCCAGAACTGCCTATGTATATTTCTGAGAGGCAGCACAAAAACGAAGGAAAGGACTGATGTTTTTTCTTGGTAGGGGTCTAAATGAATTGGAAATAGCACTTTAACCAGGTTTCTAAAAACTGTCTTTTTTCCTCAAATTGACTTACAATGATTTCAATTCAATTTCAATGTATTTATTTTTCAAGAACACAGTGTACGGTGTACAGCAGCCCATTTTGCAGGGATGTGATTGTACCCAATTTCAGCCAGGAGCTGGTTTACATTGGCGTCAGTTGTTATAGGCACAGTACCTTTAAGAGGAGATCAACAACAACAGCAAACAGCAACAGCAACAGTGATAAGACAGCCACATAATAATACGGCACAATGGCAATACACAATCATCAAAATGAGAAAAGAAAAAAAGGAAAGAATAAAACAACAGCCAAACAAACAAGCCATAAAAACAAAGAGGTAAAGAGAAAAAAAAATTAAAAAAGTAAAAAACAAAACAAAACATGATTCTAGTAACCTTGCACTACAACTAAATGACATTATTATTTGTCTGTGATATCACCAAAGGTAAAGTAGGCTGCTCATTTCTAATAATAATAAAAAAGAGGGAAGGCTGGCTGTGACATTAATTGTTTTTGAAGTGACCTTACTCATGAGCACCAGATGCTGAGGGTTAATTGGATAAGGAGCATGCTTTTAAGGGGTCACAGGACGTCCCTAATGGCCTGCCTGTCAATTATTTCAATTGACAGGCAGGCAAACCTTGGGCTTATTGATCGGCTAATTAGAGGCATTAAGCAGATAAACCAAAAAGATGAATGGTGTGGCAGTTATTGCCGTCGCAATAATCTGCCATCAGGCCTGCACACTCCATCTAAATCTATTAGCTCCCTGTGCCGCACTGTGTTCATTTGTATACTGCGCTGTCAATGTATGCACCATGTGTTACTATGCTGCCACCTAGTGATTTACTCCCCCGTTTAGAGAGATAATCTGGGAAACACAGATGACGCAGGAACAGAGGAGATACAGTGAGCAAAAAAGACAGTCAGGAAAAAAGCTCATGATAAAATGAAAAAGCAGCAATTGGAAGCACAAACTGTAGCACCGAAGTCCTGCTGTGAAAAGACATCAATAACTGAGAGCAGTCTTTGATTCGCTCCCTTTGATGAGTGGGACTGGCTAATTGATGTTCAGCTATGGAGGGATAGTGATGGAAGAGGCTTTGAAAGACTGGTGTATGTAAGAGAGAGGGGTGCAGAGTGGAGGCTGCTGGTGGTCAAAGGGACAAAGTGTCAATTAAAAAGAGGAGAGGAGAGTTAAAAGGATTATACACAGGGTTTCCAAAGATATATATATATATATATATATATATATATATATATATATATATATATATATATATATATATATATATATATATATATATATATATATATATATATATATATATATATATATATATATATATATATATATATATATATATACATATATATATATATACACACACACACACACACACACACACACACACATATATATATATATATATTCTTTAACTACATACCAACTCAGCCCTGGATCCCAGGGTCTGGGACTGTCCAGCACTTATCGGTGCATCACAGCTCATCTACCATGTGGTGTGGCCATCAGCAGGCACAATCTTGCAAACAACATGGGGGACCAGCTTAATCGCCACATCACTGAAACATTAGTCATCTTTGTGTTTTGGAAGTTTGGTGTCCTTTATGTGTCCTGTCATCCTTTGCACAACAATATTGTGGAACATCCTAGTTTATAAGTTGAATATATATTAAAACATTTTTTGTTTGCTAGAGAGAAATAAAGGAATATCAGTGATGCAGGAAAAGCAACGGAAAGATGTCAATGTGAATCAGTGTTTCCCCCAGTGATCTCTGGAGTATAACATTTCAAAAGCTTGAATGGTTCTCCTCCACAAGAAATACACTAGCAGCAGCAGCAGCTCCTTTCAGCACACTCTGGCCACTTAATGAAAATACAATTTCTCTGCCTGTACTCTCTCTCTCTCTCTCCTCTCTCTGTTTAATCGAAGACTGTATTTTGTCCAGTCTGAGTCACTTGTAGAAAACGGCACTTTATTCAGTCTGAATTTTAGCTCTGTAATTATCTGTGGGCCTTCAAAGACATACAGCCACCCATAGTGACTGCTGCATAATTGCAAAGTGAAATGGGGTGCATATACAGTAGCGCCAAAGCAAAGATGAGATAATATGATTCAACTCCAAAACCATAACAGCCAGACTGCAGAGAGTGGGGAATAGGACAAAGTGACTTTGAGTCACTGAAAATCCCTTTCATCTCAAACTGTGACTCACACGCAATACTATTTGCATTCAGTGAACACTGTCAGTTAATACTAGTGATGTGAAAACCTACCCCTTCAGTCTGTACATTAGAAATAAAATAAAAAACTACTTATATATTGACTTGAAAAATTGCGTCAGTAACGTGTTAATGAATGGGCCAAAGTCATCTCATCCACTTATGTTACATAACTGAAACCATTATCCATCCATCCATCCATCTTCGAGACCTGTGTCCCCCTGCACACTGGGTCATGTGACAAAGGCAGGTTACACACTGCAGGTCACCGGTTCATCGCAGGGCCACACAGAAAGACAAACAAACAAACCCATTAACACACCTACAGACAATTCAGAACTTCCAATTTGCCTCATATTCGCCCATGTTTTTGTCCTGTCAGCGGAAGCCAGATGGAGCCAGTCCAGAGAGAACCCACGCAGACAAAGGGAAAGGATTAATATTAAATATGATCACTTTTCTGTCAGAAAACTATGCGTGCTCTTTAAGCAGTGGAAAAAAAAAGCAAAAGAAAAATAATAATAATAAAGTGAAGGATGGAATTTCATAATTTCTGGGGAGTTCATAGACATGAAAGAGATGCAGATTATTGGCAAAGCAACTGTTTGCAGTATCTGACCTTTACGATCATTTCATCACACAGGATGATTATTACTTCTTCTTATTGTTGTCTGGGGTGAGGCAGCTCACTAAAGTGATGGCAGTGAAGAAGACCTAATAATGACACACAGGGAAGACATTTGAAGGGGTCCCCATGAAAGGAACACCCCAAAACCTTCTCATGCAGCAAAGAACGAGCCCCATACCTCCCCAGAGACAGATCACCCAAGCCAGCAAAAGCCCAATTTTATCATTTATGGTAAAAAAAAAAATAATGTTGATGAGCCAGCTTTAGATGACCAACTTCCTTCTATCAAGGAGGTCGAATGGACAGCATTGGTAATTACAATCTTGTACTTCAGCTCAATTAAAAAATATGTTTGTGACCAAATCATTATTATTATTATTATTGCCTTTCAGGTATAAATATATACATAATAGAAAGACAGACACACAAGTGAGGCTGGCTTGCTGAGTTTTCAAGTCTGAAATCTCACTGATCCCTCTTGAAAAGTTCTTTTTCAGGCTGCCTTGGCATTGTAAAACCAATCTGCACCATCTGACTTTGCTTGCTTTAGCAGCAGCATTGCCAGAAATGGATGGTATTTTCAAATGCAAAGAAGAACAAAGCACAACAATACAGCATTTTCTCAGTGGAAAAGGTTTTTTTTTTTTTCTTAATAGACCAGTTTTTGCAAACTGCGGCACACTGTGACTCACTGCCAGGCAGTAACACACATCTGGTGTTGCATCAAAATGAAACCGAGCTGTTGCAAGATACAGACGGAATGTCTTAAATGTTGTAGTAGTAGTAACAGCAGTCGTTTATTTTGGTGCAGTGTGATTAAAAAAAGGCTGGTTCAGTACCATTCAGTTTTTTTTTGCCCTTAAAACATTTTCACTAGGCTCTTAATCAGATGGCTACAAGACCTTTCATGTGGTCAGTCAAGTTCTTCCTGAAGGTGCAATTCTACTAGAATCTATCCAGGCGCCTCTTGTTTGAACGCTACAATTCTCATTCACAATAACATTGTTTAATTACGTAGAAAAGTTTGAAATTAGAGTGAAAGGTGTTTCACTCTTCTGTTACACAACTGTCAAAACAGAGACTCAACTGTTTGATTTATGCATCGGTGTTATGTAACGGCATGGGCACTTGTGTGTGTGTGCGCGCGCCTACTGTACGAGTGGGTGTGTCACACACCAATTAGCAGGCTGAGAAAGTAGATAATTTAAAGGAAACAATGCATACGAAGCGTCGAGCGTAGGAACAGCTGGCCGCTTATGCAACCGCTTTGTATCAGAGGTGTTGCAGGGTGATTGTAGGTGCGCAAAGACATTTGTGACACAAGGCAGCGAATCAGCGTGCGATGACGCCTTCCTACACACATAACATTGCTCACACACAAGCTCTTGAGTTATATGGGGAGGGTGACGACAAGGTGGAGCATGAAAATAAAAAAGAAAAAGTGTAAAAAAAAAAAAGGTAAAAAAAAAATCAGTGAGGCGTTTTTTAACAAGTGTGGGTAGTTTAGTTTAGATAGAAACCACATAAAGGAGAAAGCAATGCTCCTAATTTTGATTATCCTGATAAAGCTCACTCGCAAATGGATTGCTATACCATTAAAATATGTAAGTAAAGCAACATTGAAATGGTGACTTTGCAACCCAAAACTTTTTGCCATGTATGCTTTGAAGCTATATTAGGCAAAAAACAAAGAACAGCAGCAACAACAAAAAGCACATAAGCCACTGTGAATGCTAACCGACAGTGATAGAGTTTAAAAGTATCCTTACCGATCAATGTATTGTTAAATATGAGTTGCAGCGTGTTCGCAGCATGACAGCCCAAATGAATGAGCAGTAAAGAGAGAAATAAATTGAATGAAAAAGGCTCAATGGTCAATAGTGGGCATGTGGTTTGAAGTGAGTGGACTGCCCAATAACACATCAAATGGTTTTAAAAAATATTAAATTAAATAAATTCAGTAAAATACACGACATGATGAGGAGGAGAACACTTAAAATGAGAAAGTTTTCCGGATTTATTCATTCATCTTCTTTACCCGCTTATTCCTATTCAGGGTCACGGGGGTCTGCTGGTGCCTATCCCAGCTGTCTTAGGGCGAAGGCAGGGTGACACCCTGGACAAGTCGCCAGTTCATCGCAGGGCCACATAGAGACAGACAACCATTCACACTCACATGCACACCTACGGACAATTTAGAATGTTCAATTGACCTCACATGCATGTTTTTGGACTGTGGGAGGAAGCCGGAGAACCCGGAGAGAACCCACGCAGACACAGGGAGAACATGCAAACTCCACACAGAAAGGTCCCAGGCCCGGGCCCCGGAATCGAACCCACAACCTTCTTGCTGTGAGGCGGCAGCGCTAACCACTGCGCCACCGTGTCGCCCCCGGATTTATTTTTTCCTCAATTTTATAATTTGTTTGAGGCTTCTTCACAGCGCTGCCAACCTCAAGTAGAAAAATTTACATCAAGCAACACATCACTTTTATTTACTGTGGAAAGATCAGCAAAGAAATTTGGGTGTGTGCACAATCACATGCCAACACAGACGCACGCTGCCTTGTTTGATCAGACTCAAAGCTGTTCATTCTATGAATAAGGAGAGTGTGCTATTTTTATCTGAGACCCCAGTGTGCCTCTCAAGTCGCCCGTGTTAACAGTAATGCGGGCAGACAGGTGGGTGCACTTGTGTAGTTGTGCCGTGGTGTGTCACTAGGTCCTGACCCACAGCTGCTCACAGTGACAATGGCCTGTCTGACTGCATCACTGTTAGAAAGAGAAAGTAACATTCCTGCCGTTTGCACTTTAATGGAACCACAGCCACTCCAAATGAATTAAATGCTAATGACTATTTTCATGGTCATTTAGTGTCGGTGACAGACGACGTGGATGAAATCTTGCCCTGGGGACGTCATTCACAATGAAACTCTGCACATTTTCATTCAAAACTGTCTTTTTGATAACCACCACAAAGCAACTTGATCACTGTGACAAGTCTGAGGTCTCCAAAATCCATTTTCAAAGTTTCCCTCCTGACACCTGCCTTCACCCTGCACCACCACAGTATGAATGAACCCATCAGCATGATGTTAGGGGAACGAGGGGAAAAGCAATGATTTCACTGTTCCAAAAAGCAAGACTTAGCAGGTGTTGCTCAGATCAGCCTTGAGTCGACACGGCTAAACCTTGGAACAACTTTAGCCTTTTTGGCTTTGCGCCTTAGATCTGTGTTATCTACCTTTATGTCTCACCTTCCCTCTGCAATTCATTCTTTTGAATATTTTGTGTTGCCCTCAAATCTACAATATTGCCTTCAATAATTCAGAACTCTGTCTTTCTTTCCTTCACACTCACTCACTCACTCACTCACACACATACACACAGATAGATGTGTGTGTGTGTGTGTGAGACAGTATGTGTGCGTGCAGCACAACACAGTGAGTGATGTGTTTCAAGGAGCTTCCTGCAGAGAATTGCAGCTGCGTTTTATGCTCTGGTCTAAATTTGTTGTGTGTATGTGTCTTTCTGTGTGTACATAGAGCAGAGTACTGTATCTCAGTGGCATTTCAAGCGTTCTATTTTCCTCCCATCCTGCTCACTGACCTCTTTCAGACTTCACACTCCTCAACCCTGAGAAAAAAAAATGTAGCTGCGCATAAAGGCCATGCACGCTGTGTGTAAATGTGTGTCCTTTGTGTATATGCCACTGTGTGCATTTTAAAAATACATATTCATGTTGACAACCAAGTTGACACCCAGAGGCCATATACGCATTTGCAAGACAGGACATGACATGAGTAATCAAAGTAAACAAATCCAACATTTATGAATAATGACATTGAATATTGATTAAAACCTCAAATAATAAAAATACTTATCCAAGGCTTGTCCAAGGCTATGTCTTGGATAAATGAATATCTGGAGATGTTTTTGTGATTGATTAATGGCCAAAGACAAAGTTCAAAGGGAGCTATATAGAGCGACACACAATGAAAAAATCATCCAGGTTACAATCACAGCAACTGGTTTACAGCAAAACAGTGTCCAGAGACAATTTTTAAAAAAAGGAGAAGCTAGGACACAGGTGAAACACATTAGGATGAGGACAGGCAATCGTAAATAAGTGGGACCAAACAAAGAAAGAAAATAAAACTTGACAAAGTCAATCAAAATGTGGGACCATGGGCAACGTGGGACAGGTAGCGATCTCAAGTGTCTGACTAGAGTGCTTCGGGAGACCTTACTGCCATCACTGGCAGGACACACAGAGCCAAATTCTCGGGTATCCTCCTGGAGGGAGGCCCACCAGAAATGTTGTGTGAGTAAGTTCAAAGTTCTACTCACCATGGGATGACAGTTCAGCAGCAAAGAGTGCCCCCACTGTAGGATTCAAGAATGGAGTGGTCCTGGGCCAAAGAGCTGACCAGGAGGGCAGCAATCTGGAGTCTGGGTACCCTGTGCACTCTGAACTTCCTTTTCGATATCCCCTCACCCGAGGCATTCAACCCGATGATGAACCGGATCTTGATGTCGGGGATCGGCAGGATTGCCAAGGAGGAGAATCTGGATAGGAAGGCACGGAGGCAGTCTCGGCCTCAGGAGAGGAGAGTGAGTGCAAAGGGGTAGCAACCTGACTGTAGTCCCTGATAATATGACGATAAAAGTTGGCAAAGCCAAGAAAACAGTGGAGCTGCTTTCTGTCGGTGGGCACAGGCCAGTTTGGGACAGCAGTGACCTTCTCTAGGTCCATTTTGATCAGTCCTGGTAAGGACACAGTGGACAGGTGAAACTCACATTTCTCCTCGATGACGAACAACTTGTGCTGGAGCAGCTGTTGCAGGAAGCAGTGGTTCTTCACCGAAATGTCATTCAGGCCACAGCATTCAAGAAAGAGCCAGAGAGTCTTATCTTTTCTCTCGATGAAGAATAACCCAGCATCGGCAGGGGAGGAGGATGAACGAATCCTGGATGTGTTCATCCAGGAGGTACTCCCTCTCTGGCCTTCCTTTCTGAGCCAGAGAGGGAGTACAAGCAACATTTTGATTTGACCGCTCCTGGGAGGAGCTCAATGGCACAGTGCTACGGTCGATTTCGCGGAAGAGACAAGACTCAAGCTTTGTTGAAAATCTCCTTCAGGTCAAGGTACACTTCTGACAGATCTGGGAACTCATTGGGAGACTCTGACTCAGACAGAAGGAAACAAAAGAGGACGCGGGCAGGATGAGTGACAGGCTTGACTCCATCCCCAAATTTTCCCTGAAGCCCAGTCTATGTGAGGACTATTTTTTAAAAGCATGTGATACCCCAGAATGAGAGGTTACTGAGGAGAGGTGAGAATTAGAATGTTATGGTTGCCTAGCACGTGCAGAGTCAAGCAGAGAGTTTGGAAGACTACCCACCCGAACAGATGGCTGTCGAGTGCGCGGCCCTGACGTGGTTTTGGCAATGGTTGTAGCTATTTGGTGAGCCATGCCCCTATCCATCAGACATCATGTCGTCAGCTCCAGAGGCGATGAGGACAGACCAGGGTCATGGAGCGTGCAGGGGTTGGAGGCAACCAAGGAATGGCTCACCAGTAGGCCGCCAGTTACTGGTGAGCCGGGGCTTTTATTGGGCACTGTGCGACGAAGTGACCACTACCCCCACAGTAGAGGCACAATCTCTCGTGTTGTTCCTCAGGGCTTTGGTGAGTCTGCCTAAGCAGCATGGGCCCCTCCTGGGGGGCTGAAGGACCAAACCCTGGGTTTGGCTCCCTGCACTTAAGACAGCTGATTACAAACAGGTGGGACAAAACAAAAACACAGAGAAAAACTAAAAGCACTGACAACAGGAAAACAACTTTTAAAATAAAACAGGAAATGCAACACGACACAATACACAATACATGACAGTACTAAGTAAATTTACTTAAGAGTTTACTTTTTAACTGAAAATACAAAATAAGACTGATTAGGACACATTTATGGACTCCAACTGTCATTAAAAGTTCAGTATGGGGTGTATGTTTTACAAACGGAACTCAAGGTGTTCACATGTCAAAACATTAGGTAATATTAGCTGTATGGCTTGCTTGAATTGAAACAAATGTGTAGGAAGGAAACAGGGGGGTGCACCCTTTTTCCTATTGGTCAGTGGTATACCTGAGGTAAAGACACACATTTCTCTGTCCCCATCCTTAACAATAGTTAAGGAAACAAATTCAGCCAAAAAAAAGGCTGAATTTGTGTTGTGTAACCCAGGTATTACACAAAGGCAGACATTGGAATAAGTTGCACGCCTAACGATAAGCAACATGTACAGGAGAAGAAATGTCTGGAATAAACCTGGTGGACAGCATAAATTGGCCAATATTTATTGGGAAATATGGTATGGCTCTAGATGTAATTTGATTTCATAGCAATTAAAAAAAGAAGTGACATTCAAAGTTTGTTGCATTTCCAGCTGGTTTTCATCTGAAAGCAATGATAAAATTAGTCAGAAATCATTCATTGTAGATGTGCACAATTCACCATCCATTTAAGAAAAGGGACATTTGACATTTCCATCAAGCAGAGGCTCTCAATATCTTATCAATTTGCTCCCTATCTGGTACACTCTCCCTCCTGACCTTTCATCGGAGCTTTTAATGAGACAGGACTTATTTTTCCCCAGAGCTCTTGCTAACTACTGAATGACACGTCCTGACAGGGCTGCAGGGATCTGGTACTGGGTCTGAAGAGCTGCTGCGCGTCTCTTAATCCTACAGCAGCGAGCTGAATAATACATGCTGATCTCCGCTTGGGAGCTTCGGCAGTGACTCAGTGTGTGCTTCAATCACAGTCGCAGTTCTTTAAGTCCTGCCTTTGCGTGCATAGCGTGAGGAAACATGTCATGCCAGGGTGTTTTATCTCTTATGACAATCTGTAGTTATCTCTTTTATCTCTTATAATTTTCTGACTTTTTTTTTTTAAATTCAGATTTAGATCTTCAGGCTCCTTTAATCTGATATGATCTAATAATCCTTGTAGGCTTGCCTGTGAGAGTGATTATTTTTCAAGTTGTTATATCTACCTGATCTGAACCAATGCTGACTCCTTTGGAGTCTTTTATTTTCAATGACATTATCTAGTCTTTTAAACAAGAGTTTTTCAATTATTTTTACGGACTGAGAGAGCAAGGATACCAACCTGTACTTAGTGAGAATGTGTTCGTCACAAGCTTTACACAATGAAATGAAAAGCAAATTTAATTTCTGTAAATATTCCTGCTTTGAAAGATTAATTACATTATTAACATATGCACGTGTTAGTGGATCGACAATTCATCCTTGTCCTAATCTTCTTCAGCTTACCTAGTCTGGGTCACAGGCACAGTGACCTCAGCAGGAAAAGTCCACACTGCTGCTTCCTCAAGCTCTTCTAGGAGCACTCCAAGGCATTAACTGGCCAGCCTGAAGAAATCCTCCCTCCAGCATGTCCTGGGTCTGCCCCGAGGCCTGCCCCCTGTTGGATATGCCTGAAACACCTCCCCAGGAAGGCACCCAGGAGGCATCCTGAGCCAGACCGCTGCCTCCAATGCAGAGGGGCAGCAGCTCTATTCCGAGCCCCCCTCAGGTGTCCAAGCTCCTCAGAAAACTCATTTCGCCACTGACAGTATATTTGTGATCTTGTTCTTCCGGTCACGACCCGAAGCTAATAACCGGGAGTGAGAGTCCGAGCACTGTCTGACTAGTAAATCAAGAACTTCACCCTCTAGCTGAGTTCCCTCTTCAGCACGACAGAGTGGTTTAATGTCCGTATCACCGCCACCCAAATCCACCTATTAAAGCCCTGTGGCATCCTACTCACACTCATAACGAGACCCAAGACACTTGAATTCCTTTACTTGAGGCAGGAGTTCCCTTCCAACCTGGGAGATTTTCACTATAGAGAATGAAAGCTACATTCATATACTGCTAATATTCAGTATATTTCTGACGTATATCCTCACTTGTTCTGGAATGAATTCTTAAGTAATATTTTTATGGTCAGATTTCAAATAAAAGATGTATATATCATTAATAGGACAGAGATCAACATTAAAACATGTTTGTCCTTGTATTAGTTCATTTTATTTATTGCTGATTCGTTATGAAACATATTTCTCGAGAGACAACAGGTATTGAAAGGACATACGTATCTACAAGACCCTATGAAAAATGACCTAAAATAGATAACGTAGATATCAGCTTTCACCCAAGATGTTAAGTCTATTGCTTGGCAATTTTCCATTACACAAACAATAACAGTGAAATAGCAATGTGAACCCAGGATAGATGTTGGCTAGATTTTCCTCTGCACATCACACTCGAGGGAAGCCCAGAAGCAGTTTGGTGTGTAGGTGTGCCAGTGAGTGTGAGAGGAGAGAAGGTGGGAGAGTGGAGTGCTGGGAGTATTAGTCATCCACTCCAACTGCTGAGTTGTTTACTGCTGACGTGAGATTGGGGATTTAGCCCAGCAAACATCTGCTTTCCTGTTTTTCCAAAGGACCATCGATTCCTCCTGTGTCACCGCTTTCCTTGAATTCATCTGTCTTTCCTTCTGCATGAGGAGTGTTTGAACATTAGGTCTCTCTCTCTCTCACACACACACACAGTCCAACCACTCCAGAACCTAAGAAGAACCATGCACTACTGCCCTAAATATGAAGGCGTTATGCAACTGTTTGTCAGCTCCCCTTTTGTGACTTTCATCCTGCAGGAGAAAACGGCTGGAGGAGGAAAAAGAACCAGCGCGGTGTTAGAAATGCACCTGTGATGTAATACAGTCTGACTGCGGCACGCTTTGTAAACCGCTGGATGAAAAATAAAAGGGTGAAGAAAAGGTGTGTGTGTGTGTGTGGTAGAAATGGATTGAAGACATACGCACAGAGGCAGGTCAGCTTTCTGCTGCAAAGCATGCCATGGCAGCAGGGTGATGTAACAGCTCTCACTTACCCATAGTGCCTTGCTGGAAAGATGAATGAAATGGGACATGCAGAGGGCGTCAATGAAGACGTGCACGCACGCACGCACTTGCGGCTCATCTGTATTCCAGCCGTGTGGAGTGACTCATACACAATATAGCACACAAGGAGGGGACTAAAACAAAGGAGGACAGCAAACTTTCACTGAGAAATTGAAGGTTGTAGGTTTTTGTTGTTCTCACTTTAATTTTTCATATTCAACTCTGAGCTTATGAATCAATCACAGAGAAAGGAAAGGAGTAATGTTATATAAGGAGAGGAAAAGGAAAGATAAAGGGAGGGGTTGAACAGCTTGCACTGAAGGTGTGATTGTGTAATCTTTTGCAACTGAACTTTTATTTTTCTAATTGTTAATTGACTGCAGTACTGAGTGATAGTTGCACAGATGAGGGATTAGTCAAAATATCTGGGGTTATTTATACAGTTAGCTTTGACAAATTTTGGCTTAAAATAGCAGCGGAGTCAAAAAAATCAAAAACAAACATATTCCATTATCATTTACTGACCCACACGCAGATGCATGTCTGGGCCAAAATATCATTAGTGCCTTGCAGCAATACAGCTATCGTGTTCCAACAACTGGCGCAAAGAATATAATAATAATATATTATTCTTGAAAATAATTTAGCCAACAACAATCAT
>CM020503.1:23517759-23670259 GCA_009823395.1 Thamnaconus septentrionalis
CTCTCCCTGGCTGCGGCGGCGGCCGTGAGCGGCGGCGGCGGCGGTGGCGTCGACGACCTCAACTCTTCCTCCTCCCCCCTGGACGCCTTCCTCTCCTCCACCTCGTGGAGCCTCCACCCGTCCAACTCGTCCTCGGAGCCCAGCACGAGCACCGCCGTGGTCACCCTGCCGGAACTGCGGCCGGCGGCGGCCACGTTGGCGGTGGCGGTGCAGGACGTCAGCCCCTGGGACGTGGCGCTGTGCGTGACAGGGACGCTCATCTCCTGCGAGAACGCCCTGGTGGTGGCCGTGCTCTTCTACACGCCCGCCCTGCGCGCCCCCATGTTCATCCTCATCGGCTCGCTGGCGGCCGCCGACCTCCTGGCCGGCCTGGGCCTCATCCTCAACTTCGTCTTCACCTACCTGGTGGACGGCTCGGCCGAGGGCGCCACGCTCTTCTCGGTGGGGCTGCTCATCTCTGCCTTCTCCGCCTCCGTCCTCAACATCCTGGCCATCACGGTGGACCGCTACCTGTCGCTCTACAACGCCCTCACCTACCACACAGAGCGGACCGTCACCTTCACCTACGTGATGGTGGCCCTGATCTGGACCTCGTGCCTGGCGCTGGGCCTGCTGCCCGCGCTGGGCTGGAACTGCCTGAAGGACGAGTCGGCGTGCAGCGTGTGCCGGCCTGTCACCAAGAACAACGCGGTGGCGCTGGCCGTGGCCTTCCTGCTGGTCTTTGCGTTGATGATGCAGCTCTACCTGCAGATCTGCAAGATCGCCTTCCGCCACGCGCAGCAGATCGCCGTGCAGCACCAGTTCGTGGCCATCTCCACCACCAAGGGCGTGTCCACGCTGTCGGCCATCCTGTGTGCCTTCGGCGCCTGCTGGCTGCCCTTCGCCATGTACTCCATCGTGGCCGACTCCAGCTACCCAGTGCTCTACACCTACGCCACCGTCTTGCCGGCCACCTGCTGCTCCGTCATCAACCCCGTCATCTACGCCTTCCGCAACCCGGACATCCAGAAGTCGCTGTGGCTGGCCTGCTGTGGGTGCGTCCCCTCCAACCTCTCGCTCAGACCCAGGACGTCCAGCGACGTGTAGCCAGAGGTGGGGAGGTGAGGGGGAGGAGGAGGAGGAAGGGAAGGTCGGTTTTTCTCAACGCCGAGTGAGGGAGGTTGCCAGGAGGCGATGAGAATTCGCGGATGGAGAGAGGGAAGGAATTTTCCTCTACTCCTGCAAATCTGGGCCACCGTCGATGTGGCGCTTGCACAAGGAGAAGGCAGGATGGTGAATAGTCCCAAAAAAAAAAAAAAAAAACATAGAGCTAACTCATAAAGATCATGTCTTGAGGTGGTGTGAAGAAAGGCCAAATAAAAATACTGAAGTTGATGAGGGGGAACCAACTGCAAAAACCTGATCAAGGTCTCCTCATGTCTTACGTGTGGAGTCAAGTCAAGGTGTGTCAAGGGACTTGAACATACGACCTGATTTTGGGTTGCAAGAAGTGAGGGCTGTACTTCTCAGCAGTAGCATTAACGCAGTTTAGGTCGATCGTACGATCTCCAAAGGACCTGAGCTGCTTCCAGGCAGGACTGCATGATTATGCAATCAGAAGGAGCGGAAACACGCTTAAGATACCGGACGGACGTGTTTTGATGGTGTGTTAGAGACAAGGTGGTGTGAGAGGGTAAAAATACAACGAGCTAAAAATACACAACAAATGACCTTGAGTCTTCTCAGCGAGCTATCTCCACCGTCTTCAGCCGGGGAACATCCCGCAAAACGTTTCCCTTCCTCGATAAAACACGTCTTAGCCACCATGTTCTCTTCATTCTGCTGCAGATCGCTGTAGCCGAAGGGTGAGACAGTTCACTCTTTGATATTACAATGCACGAGCCCCGTTTTGTTGTGGTTTTGTTTTTGTTGTTTTTTTACTTTTCAGCACATTGGCGCAGTTTGCATTTTGTCACACAACAGACACACACACACACACACACACACGTAGAGAGAAAAACACACCGGCAAATTGTCAAATCAGACCTCAAACACTCAAATCCAACATCAAATCGACTCTGGCTCAACATTGCAAAGATGAACTCTTGCGAGACGCTGCGTAGGGATTTCCGTATCGAGGCCAGCGTGCACCGTCCGTTCGACGATGGGAACACGTCTGCGCCACGTTGAAGGAAAAACTAGCAGCTGTGCCGGGACGGTGAAGCAGAGACAGGGAGCGAGAGAGAGAGAGAGAGAGAGAGAGAGAGAGAGAGAGAGAGAGAGAGAGAGAGCTGAATTCAGCACCAAGGACAGCACCACTGCAGAGCCCTGCTACCCTGGGAATGCTCTCTGCTGCAGGTTGGGGGGTGCTGATAGGGGAGGGGGTAAAGTAGGCTAGGCTGTTCTCTACAACATCTTGATAAGGGGTGGGAGGTGCATGGAGGTGGGCTGTGAGAGGGACCAGTGCAGCCCCATCCATCGTATTTCATCAGCGCACACGGAGGAGGCCGTCTCTTTAAAACCTGCTTTCCTGGGCTGGTTTCTGGTCTCATATTCCAGATTAGGTGAAACAGACACGTGATTGGTAAATCAAAGAGAAAGTCCTACAAAAAAAATTGTTTGTTTAGCCTCCTGTTTACAGCCTCCTGCTGTGTAGTGTTGCCAACTTTGATTCAGACAAATAAAGGAGGCCTCCCTCCTGCAGTGCTCAGGGCCATGACCATCACAGACCAGTAGCTCGCCAGTAGTCGTAAATCATAAAAATAGGATTTCAAAAAAGCATGTGGTTCACATAGTTTGAACTGCTTTGTTCCCAATAGACATTAGAAATAAACTGAATGTCTAAATTAGATTGAAATCTTTTAATTGAAGGTATTTTTACACAACACTCAATAAAATGGCTTTTACAAAGGAATTAAATCCTGATTCATAGCCAACTCTATGCAAGCTACGCAAGCTAGTTTGCTCTTCGTGACAAATACGTTCCGTATTGATTCAAAATGGGACGCACAATCTCATCGTCAAATACGGGACAGTTCTGTATTTGAAGGAACGGTTGGCAACTCTACTGCTTGTGGTTTCGTCCTGCTGCTTGGACTAATGCTTTGTCAGACCTCCAGGCTCCTGTAGCGAGACTCTGACTGCGCTCTCTGTTTCTCCGCTGGCCACTCAACCTCTCTCACGTCTCACCATGAGGAATTATTCATAAGGAGAGGAAATGTACGGCTGCTAAACAAGCCGTCTGACATTCATTCATTGTTCACAGCGTTGGCTGCTACAGCCCCAGATTTAAAGAAATGTTCTTATTGGCTTATGATGTCCAGTAACTGGGGGTAAGCACAGTATTGTTTTTGTCCTATCTGTATTGGATAGGCCATTTTTCACTGAGGCATTCTAGCTGCGTTTCCATGAGAGTGTTTTGCAAAATAAAAGCGATATTTCTAAAATTTCGACAAAGTGCAATTGACATTTGCAGGTGTTTTCATTGAATAGTGTGAAGTGCATGAACCGTAATCCTTGTAAAATCCTGATCCCACTTTGAGGAGGATGGAGGTGTTTCAATATTTTTCTCTTTGATTACTTTTAAAAAAAACAAATCTGTTTCCTCCTCCGTCCAATCATATCCAATCACGCACCATTTTCACTTGAAGTGAACTTGTACGTGTAAATGCGAAAAAAGTGTTTCCATGACACTGCGATATACCTCTATATGGATACGTCTGAAAAGCCACCTTATGAGAGCGTCAAAACCTTTTTGCCATATTTGAGAGGTTTTTCCAAGTTCAGGTGTTTCTATTACCATTTTTTATTGCGATATTTAGGTTTTGCGCAATTCTAGGGGTCGTGGAAACGCAGCTATTGACTCACAGATAGACCGAAACAACCGCAGTTTAATTCATTCAAATGTGTAATTGCCTTCTGTTCTCGTCCTGCGAAAACACGATACATTTTAAAATCCAAATGATACTCTGCAAAACCTTAATACCACATGGTCTAAATGCCTCTAGCTTTTCGTGATCTCTCTGTCTCACACACACACACACACACACACACACACACACACACACACACACACACACACACACACACACAGAGTGTCTTGAAAAAGCAGCATTGCTGTACCCCCGGGGCCCCTTGGAAGGCGCGGCGGGTTAATGAGAAGTGAGAGAGGCGAGGTGACGCGGCGTGAAATAGAAACGCCAGCCGAGACACTTCACCGTAACCCCAGGTCCTGTCCTCCACACAGCCAATCAGGATGAAGGTTTTTTTTTCCAACCTGAAAGGGCATCATGTAAGTTAAATCCAGCTAATGTTACTAAGATCGTGGTCATAATGAAACTGGGAACTGGCCTAATGCACAGTGGATTTAATAAACACCAGGAGAGCAGATTTAGCTTTCTCATACTGCTGTGCTTCTGTACAAGTTGTGACTAAGCTGTCGGTCTGATGCGCATATACTTGTGTAGGAGGTGAGCTGGCTCTGGGAAAAGTGCAGGGATTGTGGAATCACCATCACAACAAATAACACACGTTGTTTCCATACACACACGGAGTCAAATTCAGTGCTTTCTACCAAATAAAAACAACGTATGACAGCAAAGAAACACAAATTTTCAGAAAAGGAGCTCAGGAGTCATAGTCATTTAAATCTTACTTTTTTCATTTGAAGTCAAATCTCACTTTTACTTGCAAGAGTAGATGAGTTTTCTACGTTTTCTTCCAGTAGCAAACAATCAGTTGTTGGCAAAACAACAGCTACACTCCTTCGCCAGAGAATTTGTTTGAGAAGCGATATTACGTCTGTTTGGTTTAGCTTTTGTGGCCATGCTGGAAGAGAAAGTTATTTGCAATAACATCTTGGTGTATTTTTTTGTGTCTTTGAAGTCAGTAGAGTCAAAGAAAGAAGGACAGACAGGCAGCCAGGCTGTGTTGTCAACATTCCTGCTTCAACATTTTTGCTGAATGAAAATTCTATTTAAAAAAATTCCCTGTTCATCTTCATAGACGCTGCTCGGCTGATACACTGCATTGTTATTGTTGTTTTCTGTAGTTAATTTATTGTATTTTATCGCAATCAAACAAGTCCACCACCTCATTCTATCAATTTTTCATTTAGCTCAGGCACTAACTAATGGAACTGCCTCATTCTAAATAGACTGGCTTCAGATATAGTTCGAACACTTTCACTTTACTCTGATGCTGGAAGCATAAGGTATAGATGTGCATTATGGCGAGCATAGCCAACTGCAGCACTGTGGGAAATGAGTCAAAACCAATCGATCCGAGAGAGTCTATTAAATCCATTTCACATCTGACGCAGATCTGTTGCTCCACTATTTGCACGATGATGTGTGAGACTTGCAATGGTTATCCATGCTTGGAGATGCTAGATGGGACACACAGAGATCACTTGGCACAGTTTTAATCGTTTGCACAGTTTGACCCTTTAAATGTCATCCAAATGCACCAACTTGGCAATGTCAAAATAATTAGATGTAGCTTTTAAACTGTTTCACATCCAGTTCACAGACGACACATATTCCAATGAAATTAGTGCCACGTACCAATCTGGGACTAGAAAATATTTTATTTTTTATTTTTGGTCAACAGATTAAGTCAGACAAACAAATTTAGGATGTTCTCACTTCTAATAAATCTTTATTGATTCAAGTTTTATTTAACCAGACAAGACCCATTGAGGTCAGGACCTTTTTCACAAGGGTGACATAGCCAAGAGGTCAGTCAGCAAAGTGCTTATAAATCTCACAAAGTGAAGGGACAGATGCAGCTAAAGTTAAAAAAAAAGAAGAAAAATCCTCATCTTGAAAGCTTGCATGAACATTTAACACAAGTGTGGCGAACATAATAAAGAAACAGTTACTTGTTTATTGTTAAAAGGATGAAGGTGTCGGCTGAAGATGACAACTTCCAACCTTTGTGAAGTGTAGTTCTGGAATAACCAGTGTTTGTTCCAAGCCTGAGGTACAAAATCTGGAGCCACCAAGCTCACAATGTGTGCACTATTTGCTGAGCAGAAATGTTCAGTCGTAGTCAGCTGCTGCAGCAGTATTTTTAACACTTGTATTTTAAACCTACTCTCCAACGGTCCCATCTGGCATGTCCATTTTGTAATTCTTTTAACAGCCAACAACACTCATCTGTGAATATGCCACAACTCAAGCGAACCAGTTCTGGGGCAGGAGTGGAACGACCACTCACTGTTGATATGTGTGCATGTGAGTGTGTGTGTGTGAGCGCGTGCAACCACGTGCGCGCTGTATGTTGTCCCCCTCGGGATGGTAACCAATTGTAATAAACCATAACTCACTGTAAACACAAGCAGATTTGCTCTATACAGGACTACAGTTCAGTTTAAGAAAAAAAAAAAAAAAGACGATACTAGTGTATACACATCTTGTGCGTGTGTGTGAGAGAGAGTGAGTGTGTGTGTCTACTTTTTATTATGCAACGCTGTACAGAAATGTATATTTTTGTAACGTTCATCAGGGCATGAGTTAGAAGATCTGGTCGCTGCTGTGAGCATGTTGTGAGTGTATGTTTCTTCCTCTTCTGTGTTCTTCCTAAGAAAACAAAAAAAAAACAAATGTTGATTTTTTTTGGGGGGGGGGAATATAGTTGTGTGTCAGATATACTGAAGTGCCATATTTTTATTTATTTATTTTTACTTTAACGTCTTATTCTTTGCTTTGTGTACAAACACACACACACACACACACACACACTCCCTTCTGAGTCAAAAAGTTAAAGAAGTTAAAAAAAAAGCAGCTCGTCGTGGTTTAAACCTGAGGGTGACGGCACCAAACCAGATTAGATTTTTTTTCTCCGTTACTGACCGACGGCAGAGGATTCTCACAATTGTCGTCCCCGTCGTCAGTGGAGAAAGTTTGTCCCTAAAGTCCCTCCACAACGTGACAACAGGCAGGCAGAGTTGTGCGTGGCGGCGTTGTGCATCACAGAGTTGGGTTTCCGGTGACGTCATGTTGTTCTCGGAGAGTCGGTCATTTCAAAGACACCCCCTCCCCCCGCACCCACCATCACCACTCTCCTCATCCTCGCCACTTTATCCTTTCACATCTGTGCCTCGCGTCACCCCTCTTTACATTGAGACTCTTTAAACACTCTCTAAGCGCTCCTGCACGTCTTTGATTTCTTCCCCCCTTTCTAGTCTGCCACGCTCCTCCCATCCCTGGCCTGTCGGGAGGCTGTGATGGTCAGGCGCCCGTCTATTAATAGATCCCCTTATAAAAGCTTATAAAAAAGAGAGGGAGGCCAAACGGAGGAGAGGGAAGTAGTAAAGGAGCAGACATCGACCCTCCCATCAACGATCGCGGGTCCGAAAAACATCCACTTTGCGCTCGCACTCCTTTTCTTCTCCACTTTGTATTCCTCCCCTTTCCCTCCATCATGCGTTTATTTGTGTATCACTACCTCTTCATCCTGTCACTTTGCTTTGGCGCAAACATGAAGACAGGTTTTTGAAAAGCAGGGTATCAGAGGGAGTGCTCAAAGCAAATCTGCGGCACCACCGTGTCGGTCAGGTGAGGCTGCTGCTTAAGCTGGCAGAGATTGTCAGAAGTATACGAAACACTAAACCATGACAGAGCTAATTTTCTTTTGGACCAAATATGGCCTTTGTGGGGGAAAAAATGTGTTATGCATTGTTACTGGTCAGGGTAAGAGAGCAGCGGGAGCATCACTGGTGTCGTACCTTCTTGCTTCTGGGTATTAGCACTAAAATGTTGCAGAGCTAAAAGCATTTTTTTCTTTCCATCACGTACTTTTTCTCATCACGTCCTACTTGATTTACTTGTGTTTTCTTCTCAGCTTTGTTCTGTGAGCCATGGAGTCAGTTCTGATCAAAAAGTACAATTGCACTTTATAAGATGAACATGTTACACGTTGCACTTGTAAATGTTTTGAATGTACAACCTTGAAGAGAAACATTTATTTTTACTATTGTAAATAAGCAATGAAGAGATTAAGAAAAGGGACGCAAAAAAAAGTGGAGAATAATTTGCCAAATAAACTGAGAACAGGAAAAAGAACAAAAGTTGTTACGTGGTGTTTTTCTTCGCCCCTCTCCTCACACACACACACACACACACACACACACACACACACACACACACACACACACACACATCTCCGTTACTTTGTGGTGGCGCAGAGTCGATTGCAGCCACGTCTGTGTGGGCGTTTGCGTGACATTATGCGAGTGTGGGTGCGATTACAAGTGTGGGGACTGTGAATGTGTGTGAGTCAGTCGGTATTACAGGTCACGGTGGTGTGAGGGAGAAGCCTGGGCTTTTAAAAAACCAAATCCCGCTGAATTATTAAACCACTCCCTGCTTGTATAACAGCAGCAGCACAGTGAGGAGGGAAGGTAATAGAGAGGAAAGGAGGAGGAAGGCGAATTCCATCAGGGATGATGATAGGACACATACACACACGAATAACAAGACGTGTCAGAGAAAATGGAAATGAAAATTAAACAGCAAATGTGTAATAGAGTCATGTTTTTTTTTTTTTCCCACTGCTGATGCGTATTACCAGGGGCACAACTATGAATGATGCTACATCCGGGAGGATGTGAAGGTCACACACAGACACAGACACACTGACACACCCATACCACTAACCTTCACATCGCCTCAGGTCGTATTTGCCTGTAAACCTGAGACTACAGCCCAAAATATGATGATAAAAGAATAAAACGTCATAATTTTCTAAAAATGTCCTCAGCTTGTGTCGAAAATGCGAGATTGTCCTCACAATGCCACATGTACAAGTACACACACTGTGTGTGCTGTTTCGTAGGACAGCTCTACACGTTCATCTGATCTCATCCAAATCAGCGGCGTCGGCGGGCGCGCGGACGGCTTCACCCTCCAATCACGCACATTTGTTTGCGTGTCAGCGTGAGAACGTGGGCGTTTGCGCGCGTGCGAGCGAGTGAGATTGCCTCCCTGACTCACCTCTACGCGGTGCACGTCACATACCGAGGGAGAGGAGCGCCACCGTGTGGCTCAGCTGAATACTGCAACAGAGAGAGGGGGGACGGGAAAAGACGCAGAATCCACCCACGCACGCACACGCCTCAGCTCCTCTGACGTCACCACAGCGGCTCTGTCTAAGCGCGCACGCGGAGAGCCCCCCGTCTCCTGAGCCGGCATACGCACGCGCGCGGCCGAGCGCGCCCTCCCTCTGTCTCTTGTGCTTGAGTCAGACGGCTCCCTCCATCTGCCGCAGGATGCTGCTGCGAATAACCTGAGTGTGTGTGTGTGTGTGTGTGTGTCCGGTGTAGCTGATGCGTAAACCTTATCACATTCTGTGTTCCTTTTCTGACACACACACACACACACACACACACACACACACACACACAATCTGGCATTTATTATTATTAGCCTGCGAATGATGATGTGTATTGATTTGTGCTATTGATTTTGTTTACGTTGCATTAGACGAGTATAACTGTGCAAAGGAAAATTGCCACAGTATATTTTTGAAGTTGTCCAAAGTAGTGTTGTAGTCAAGACGGCACCAAGCGAGAGCAAGACATTGTCAAGACTAGAGAGAATGGAGATGGAGACCAGACCAAGACATTTGGGGTTTGAGACCAAGACAAGACCGAGACTTTATACATCTAAGAAAAATAACAACAAAACAGAAAAAAGACACTTAGTGAGTTCACATTAGGCCCAAGTGGTGGAGTGTCCACTCGCAGCAGCTCAGGACACACCATCAGTTCTGATCTCGCACCATCAGTTCTGATCTCGCACCATCAGTTCTGATCTCGCAACTTTGTTGTCCATAATGTATAATGACAATGAAGCTGCTCTATTATTAACCTGTATTAGCGACAGAGTTTTCAGATTTAGTGAAGTGAAGTTATCAGACAAGTTTAATTATAGCTGGCCAGCACTAACATCCAACCCCCAGGATCCCACTACAGAGCTGGTTGTTGTTTTCATGGTCATCGGTCATTTTTCATCCCGGCTGTTTTGTTGCTGCTGTCAGTGGGTTTTGTCTCTCAAAGGCAGAAGCTTAAATCTCCTAGGAACCACAAGTCAAATAAGTTTTCTTATAAAATAGTCCACAAAGTAGGCAAAGGCCAATTAGTGCACCTTTTTATATGAGTCAAATTTAGGTCATGATCCAAGTCAAATGACTTGACTGGAATGGAACTGTTACAAACTAAGCTTTGGTTAAAATGTAAGGAAATGCATCGGAAGTGCTACAGTAACAGAAAAGAGGGCATTTGTGTCACGCTCTGGACAGTTAGACAGTTTGATTGCTTTTCTCTGGCAGATGTTTGGTAGGCGTAGCAGGTTAGCTCGCTCAGAGCCAACCAACTCCGGCGGACCAGGGAACTGGATCTCTCCTCAGGGCCAGAACCAGCAGAGGCACAGCCAAGTTTGTTCAAGTTTGCTACTAAATGGAACACATCTCTTTTCAGCAAAGTATCTTTTAATAATTTCCGTGAACATTTTGTTGCTTTGCCAACTATTTTGAACCATTTTCAAAAAAAAAACAACAACAACAACTTTGCCTCATAAAATTAAAAAATAAATGAACTAGGAATAAGGGGGCAGGGTGTCACTCTGGGTGTCACCAACAGAGCGTAAAACGACAGCAGCTGGATTCTTTTCCGTTAATATCGCGACATTACAGTGTTAACTGTGTCTTGACTGGTCTGGATCAAAAATGCCCGTCCAGTCTGAGACCGAGACCAGACCCAGTAAAAATGCCACAGAGTCCGAGATGAGACGGAGACCCTTACAAAGTGACCTTTTTGTAATCCTGGTGACATGATGTCAAATTGTGAACAGTGTTTAGGCGTAAAATGTCATTGAGCCAGGGAACCTTGTGGTCCTCATTCAAGGATCAGACACTCATAGAGTGCCGTCACGTTGTTCTAGAAAATCACATTATGCAACCAGCACTAAATCTTTGAGCAGTTGGACACGTGCACCAAAAAGTTTGGAGAAGGTCAAATTAAGTTCACACTGCGTTGAGATTTCTTTACAAAGCTGAAACATCACCAACTTCGTGAGCACTGATTAGTGTGTGTGATTCACTCAGACATCCTCGCATGTCTTTACAATTATGTCTTAGTCACTGCAGGTAACCTTCAAAGAGTGACCTACATAGCCCGCAGTGACTCATGCGATGCCGTGTCAGTGGCTGAAGTCCAACCTAGTTGTGATCTGATTCATCCTCAGGAGTTCAGAATGTCCTCACATGTAACCAGATCAATAAAGAGTGTCTTGTAGTCCAGTGAGCCCACCTTAAGGGTTGCCTTCCAGAACTAGGAGCAGACTGAAATATGACAAATGAGAAAATGTGGACAAAACATCCTCCCTTTCACCTCTCTGACGTCGGGTGAGAGATATTTTCCAAGCGTCCTGCGTTTGTCTGCTGCGCTCTCCCATGTGCGCCCGCCTCACTGCTGCGTCGCCATCTGTGCCCTAAAATGACTCCTCCGCTCTGAAGCTGCCCCCACTGGTTCCTCCTCCTCCTCTGCCTTGGCGAGGCCCAGAGCAGCACAGCGCTGGAACGATCCACGTTGACACTGGTGGGTGAGTCGCAGAACGCTGGATTTACGTCACTGCTGCTGACAGACGCCACCAAGGGTTTCAAGTGATAATGGATCATCATTCGTATCCCATCAGATTTGTCACTCTATCATCTTTATTC
Organism: Thamnaconus septentrionalis; assembly: GCA_009823395.1. Classification (NCBI taxonomy): domain Eukaryota; kingdom Metazoa; phylum Chordata; class Actinopteri; order Tetraodontiformes; family Monacanthidae; genus Thamnaconus; species Thamnaconus septentrionalis. The sequence goes on from CM020503.1 coordinate 23,529,460, forward strand.
CAAATAGGTGAGAAAAAAAACAACAACAACGCTGTAATCATGTCACGCAAGTACGTGCATAATAACCTTAGCTGTGTTTCCATTTTGGTGCAGATACCCAGAAAATGCCACGGTTGAAAATGTAAATTCGAGAAACTAAATGATGAAATGCAAATAAAGATGTAGACTCAATTTTTTTTCACCATTTATTGTCAATAGTCACATGCATACTTGCTTACAGTTGGTTTTAGTGTGCAATACACAGGATTATTTTGTTCCATTGTCTATGTTTGTGTCAGCCAAAACGTGTTGTATGTGTGGACCCCAACAGGGCAACTTTCCAAAAGGTCTGTACAACAGGATTTGTTTCCAACATCTTCAACACATAATGAAGTATTTCTACAAGTAGCCATATACACACAAGATACGTTTCAGTAATTAAAAATGGCATTTGGTGCCTCGCCTCACACTATCAGTATTTTCAGATCCTGATAACTCAATATAGTACTTGTTTTGAAATCTTGACAGGCATATCAGTTGTAGCAGTCACAGAATTCGGAACGCAACAAAATGCTTGGATACGAAAATTAAACCAAAAGTCTTCAGACTAAATATAGTGTGTATGCAATGCTTGCCATTGTTTTTTCTAGTTATTACAACCGTCCCAGAGGGATTGCACAGGTCTGCTCTTGCTGTTGGACGTCATTTGCTGCATTTAACAGCAACTGTCCACAAATGCAGGTTCCTGACACTCGACACCAAACAATTAAAAGGGAGAACAACTGAGATCCTGTCAACAACCCACCCATCCAGTATCCAGTCTTTAATCCAGCACTGATTAGGGTTCTTAACAGAGTTAGCTTATGTGGTACCTATATACAGCAAAAAGAACTTTGTTTGAGCCACGTCTCGTTCATAATCACTATGCAGTCTGAACAGTGTCGCTCCATGGAGCATATTTTGCCCAGTGAAAAGCTCAGTAGATGAATTTCTGCCATAGACAATAATTTTACTATTCAACTTGATGAATCTGCAGCCCCTGTATTTCATGAGTTCAACACGCCTTGACTACGCATTCAAATAAAATCTTTCTGGTCAATTGTGGACTAAATTTAGCAGGCAAATTTGCTAAAAGCCACTGACTGTATACAAAGATGGCCAGGGTCATGGGGGTCAGCCATTGGTCCACCCATTCTGAAGCCTAGAGAATCTGGTCTAGCCGTCAGAGGCGTCTTGAGCTTCTAGTTTTAGGACTTCTGCGTTGGCCTCCGAATTGAAACTGAAGCTTTATATGCAGCCAATGGTACAAACAGAAGCAAAGGTCAATAAAAGGAGTCTAAGCGCTCTCAGATTGTTTTGACCTTATAAAAACCAATGAGCATATAAGAACACACTAACAAGAAGCAACTTTGTCTGGTGTTTTAACATTTTATCTGAAACTGTGAACAGCAATAGTTTGGTTTGTAGGGTCTACAAATTTTCTCTGACAATTAATCATCCAGACAGAAAATTCAACTGATGCTTGCTTTTAGAAGCCTAAAAGTCCCATATTAAAATGTTTTCATACAATGTGTCGGCCGCCTGTCAGGAAACTCCCCATGAAAGAGAAATGTTCATCCTTTCGTTCTTTTGCTTGTCCTGCTTTTTATAAAGAGGAACAAGAAATGTATTGGAAGTTTCTGTTATGTTCATGGTGATTTATGAAGGGCTGTTCCACTGGAAATAGAGAGACGACGTGGGACCTTTAAAACCAGCAGCAAATGCTCTTTCTGGTGGGATATGTAGTTGATGTCTCGGCTCAAAGTTCAACTAAAAACAGCTGTACATTGTCAAAAGAACAAGAGAATAAACCCCCAAGAAGCTGATTTACTGGGCACCTCAAGCCTTTGCCTTGAAAAACCTCTAATAAAGTCAAGTGGACATCTCACTGCAGCACGTCTTAGAAAAAAAAGAATAGAGGAGAAACACGTAATAAAAACACTACAGTCCAATCAGCGCTTACCAATGATTAGCCAAACTCACGGAAAAGAAGATAATATACTGTAGAAGGGTTACACACAGCAGACACGACTGTCTGAGAGTGACCGAGGTCGTGCCGGAGAAGTGAGCGTAACCTTTGACCCCAGGTTGCAAGAGTGAGCTCCGAGTTGAGTGAGAAAGCGGCTATAGAAGACCAATGCCACAGCACACAGTCAGTCACTGGCTGGAATGTCCGGCTTCATGACCAGGAAAACAAAAAAAATAAAATAAAACTTTTGAAATAATTGTGTTAGTTTGCTCTTCAGATGTTAGTTTGTTCTAGTTTGTCGATGCTGTGAAATGGAGGCTGTGTGTGATGACGACAGGAAAGAGTCCCGGCTTACCAAGGACAGCAGGTGGGCGCTGCCATTCCTTGCAGTTTCATCTATTAGATTGCTATGTAAGTGAGTAAGTGACTTTTTATTACAGAGATAAAAGTATAAACTCAAATAGTACACTGTCTTACAGGGGTTTGACCTGGAAACGGAGAACCAGCATATTGTGAATGTTTTTTTTTTTTTTTTAACACAATTTAACATTTCTTATCCAACATGTGAACCACGGAACCCACAAAAAAGAAATCTACCCATCTTATTTGTGGTTCTGTTTTTTCTTCATAAAAGGGGTCAGAGTTTTTGGTGCCTAATTCCTGCTTCTGCAGATATGATGAATATGACGAGTGAATGAAGATTTTTATTTATGTCGATAGATCCCTGAATGTCACACATTGGGTCTTTAGACAACAGGCCACTTATAAAGACATTTCAATGAACAAAACCCTTGATGGATGAAGTTGATGTGTACAAAGTGCCACATGTTTTTTTTTTGCATTTCAACTTAATTTAACAAAGCAATTATTTCTTTTTTTTAAGTTAGACTGAGCTTCCATTTTAAAGCTAAAAAAGTGAAATGAGATGTTTAATGTAAAGCAGCCCAACATTTCTTTTTTAAAAAATACATATTTTTATGTATTTGTGTTTTGTGTCGTCCTTTTTAAGTGCCACCGGATGTTTCAAACTTATTTGTGATTGCTGTTTTTTTTTGCGTCACGTTGAGCCAAACTCTTAAAGGGCAGTTCAGCTTCCGGGGGAGAGTGCGCGTGTTTCGGTTCACGGGCACGTCCCAGCCAGGTGGAGTGAACCTCTGAAGAGCGCAGTTTTCCTTCCCTGATGTGTTTTCTCATAAATTCTTTATGACATTTGGCAGACAAAATAGGGATTGCACTATAATTAGCTTCTCTTGTGCTATACCATGTGTTTTGTAAACACAGTAGCTCCTCTACTCACTCACTCAGCGAGGGATATTGCTCATCACAGCTGCTCACAGATGCAGGGAGGGACCTAGTAATCGTTTTATTCTTGTTAACTGTTTTTAATTCATTCTGATTACTTTTGGAGCACTTTGAGATTTCCTTATTAAAATATAAAGTGCGTTATGAATACAATTTCTTATTATATTATTTTATTAGACGGCGCTCTGTTTCTCTCAGCCGAGCGGTCGCAGTGCCAAATGAGCCGCTGGGCTGTTGATGTGGCGCTAATACGAGTGTGTTAATTATGCTCACAAGGTGTGAGACTCCCCATGCGGTCGTGCGCTCGAGCCTCAGGAGTAACATCAACCTGTTGCTGATGTGCCGCGCATCTCGTGAGGCTGCAACCAGGGTGGACATACGTGTTCGGATATATGTGGGAATATTTCTTCAATGTTTTTTTTCTTCTCCTCAATAACAAACATTGAAACTGTTAGGATTTTTCTTTTTAAGACGACCTTGTCCCATGTTTCCCTCCTCACCATCAACCCCAGTCCTCCGCTCTCCCCCTTCTGCGGCGAGCCTCAGTCGGACCACTCGTTCTCGTCGAGCTCCGAGTCGTCGTCGGACTCGCTGTACTCCACGGCGATGCGCCGCGACAGGATGGTGGCCACGTCGTTGCCCACCGGCTCCCTCTTGGCCTCCTGCTCCCTCTGCTCCTGCACCTTCCTCAGCTGGATACCTGGGGTGGTGGAGGGGGTTCGGAGAGTTGGTCCAGTTTCCTTGTTTTGACCCACATGCATAGTGACTAGTGTTGTCACGATACTGGATTTCAGACTTCGATACGATATTTGGGAAAGTATTGATTTTCGATACGATTTTCAATACTAGCCACGGCGGAAGTTTGGAGGGCCAGGGAGGGGGGCGGGGAACGGGCTGAAGTCCCACGGAAGTTTCGTTTCGTTTTGCCTCAATGTAGTTCCAATATATCGATCATATCGTTTCGTTTAATTTTCAGTATCGACAAAATATCAATATATCTATATTTTTGACAACACTAATAGTGACAAACTTCAAAATAAGTTTTCTAATGCATCCACTTGGCATTGCATGGTAGCATTGGTACAACGCAGCAGAAATGTTAGAAATGCACTATTATCTTACACCATAAAACCCAATAATATACTGGTGCAGGTAGGTCCACTAGTGTTCAACAGTTTGGGCTCACTTTTAATTAGACATTGGAAATCAAACACAAAAATGTTACCGTTCAACATCATGATTTCATCAAACTGGTTATAATGGAGTTCAATGGAGAAATGGGTCAGTGACCCCAAGCTTTTCAACAGTGGTGTGCACCTCTAGAAACTTTGTATTTCTGACTTCAAAGAGGAAGTGGCTCACTCACCTCTACGGATGGCGGCCAGCAGGTCGGAGCGGGCGTCGCTCATCGGGATCATGCCCATCATGGTGGACTTCCTGGACGCGGGCGCCGCCGCGTCCACCGCCTGCTGCCCGGTGTGCAGCGGCGGGCGGCGATGGGTGAGCCTGCAGGCCCAGCGGGCCCGGGTGGTGGCGGCGGGGGGCAGCAGGGGCGCACGGACGGCGGGTGAGCCGGGAGGGCACGTAGTTAGCCGGCGGCGGTGGAGGGGATGGGGAATAGGGACGGGACAGGGCCGAGGAGGTCGGGGGGACGGCGGAGGGCGGCGCGGCGGCGGCGTCGAAGGCCGTCTGAGCCGAGGGGATGGTGGGCGGGGGAGGGGGAGGGGCCGGAGGGATGTAGTACTCTGGGATGGTGGAGGGCTGGCCACTAGAGGGGGTAGGAGAGAAGGAGAGGAAGAAAATGACTTTGTATGCACCTTCACAGTGTATGAAAGCAATCATGAAATAATTCAAGTCTGTTGCTACAGCTATTTATATCTTGCCTTGGTAACTTTTTCTTTGGTCCTTGGCATTATTTTTTATCTGATTTGTGCCTTGACTGAGGTGGTTTTCATTTTCAATGCTTTTTTTTTTAATGCTCTTATTTGATGTAAAACACTCTTTAAATGATGTATTATTATTATCATCATCATCATCATCATCATCAATAATAATAATAATGATAATAATAAAATCACATTTCTCCTTTTTTGCTTTTCATGGAGGGAATTTAACTCTATCTAATAAAAATAACAATTTAATATGACTTTTGTGAGCCTAAAGTTTTGACATTGACTTGCTGAGTATCCTTTCTCACACAAATGATTGTTAGTCACATTCTTAAAATCCTCAAGAAGGTTAAAATTTTTAAATTTGCTCAGTGCAGAACTACGAGCCACTTTGTTGAAGTCGAGTGTATAATATGTTTGATATCCCACATTGTGCAAAATTCACTGACAACAATACGTGTCTCTATTCTGTCCCTGAACCTCCCTGGAAATGATAAAAGTTCAACCATCACTTTGTGATGTCACTAAGGGCCCTGGTATATGCCCTGTTTTGGCAGGAAGTTAAAGCTGCTGTATTGCGACTATTGTGTCTGATGATCATTGAACACAACCACTGAATTATTGAAGCTGGTTGCTCGCACGTTATTTGCAGAACAGATGGAAGAAACGACACTCAACCGCACGTGAGCTACTTGCTGTCAATATAATGTGAATATCTTGCTTGTTCCTTCTTAGTCTATAAATATTTTATTTTATTTCTTAATCAATATAATCTCCATTCTTTTCTATGATATCGTTGCAGTAATTATGCAGATTTCCCCAATGTGAGCTCAATAAAGGCTTCTTCTTCTTCTTCTTCTTCTTCTTCTTACCCGTGGCCGGCTCGGTACTCCTTAACCGACTGCTGCCTGGGTCCATTGACCATGGGGTCTCCTCCACCTTGCACCCCGTGTCCTGATGGGGTCCTGCCCAGCGAAGCCACATGGCGTCCTGCCGGCGCCGAGCCTCCCGCAGGCTGGTTGGCCGGCCTGAGGCCCCGGTCCAGTGACTGGGTTTGGGCTGCAGCGCTGAGGTGTTCCCTGGCGTGGTGGTCACTGGGGTGGGTGGTGCCCGGAGCCTGGTTGGGGGGGTGGTTGGGGCTGGCTGGGTACGAGTCAGAGGCCATTGACCTGTTGGGAGGAGAAGATGAGAAGATGATCAGTCATTTGAGAGGGAACTTGAAGTTAAAGGCAATAAAAACAAAAATCTACGCTCAACTGATGTGAATGTCAAAGTTCTTCATTATCGGTTCAGTTTGTATATTATTTAGAGATCTGCTAAGGCCGAAGTAAACTAAAATTACCCATCTATCCATCTATCCATCCATCTATCCATCTATCCATCCATCCATCCATCTGTCCAATTCTACTTATACAAAAAGAAGTGAACAAATGACATTTATTTGGGGAACATTTTGGGAAGTGAGAAAATCCAGCTGACTCCTGCCAAATTGGATCACGTCATCTTTGAAAGTGGCTCCCTCACAGTCTCATCTGCTCTTCTCTGTCTGTCCAAAAGAGGGCGACACAGGGCTTCAAACTGCCCATTAGTTCCAAGGAATGTGTTCATCTGTGTGCAACTGCAGGACTTGAAGTCCTTATGTAATGCTATTTTTAGGCTGGTTATGTGACAGCACATGTATCCTACATGCTATTTATAGCAGCCCAGCAATATTTATAAGTCTCCAAAAAAAATAAAGAGAAGAGCAAAGACCCAAACCCAACCATGGCCCCACGTGCTTTGTGTGCGTGTTAAAACGTGTTAGAATGTGCGTGAGTGCGAACCTGCTATCAGGGGAGAGGGAGCCTTCGGATGACACGCCGTGGTAAGGGGAAGGCGTGAGCCTGGCGTCGGGTCGGAACTCTTTGTCGTAGGCCAGGACGTTCCACTCCTGCCGTCGGTTACGGGCCTTCCGCACCTTAGAGGGGTAAAGACTTTCTTTTAAAAACCTCGGCCACGTGGTGGAGAACGTGACGGAGACTTTGTTAGGCGCTCCCATACAAATCGGAAGCCCTGAGCTGATAAATAATGCAGGTGAAGATGTCGAGTTTAAGGAGAGCGCCTGCTGAAATGGTTGCCGTCAGAGGAACACGCTACACAGTCACCCTCAGTTACTGCGTTCTAGACGCACAGTGGAGAGCACCGTCGATGGGCGCTGGAGGGTTTTAATTTAGCTGATTGCTTTGAGAGACTTGCACAGATGATTTCGACTCCTGGCACCAGACTCTGTTCTTCAATTATGCTCATAAAAGTTGATTCGTGAAGGTGGCTGGCTTAACGTTGCCTGTTTCATCTCAATTTCTTTGCTGGAGTTCAACCAAGGCTGCTGCAATGGCAAACATGCACTGTAGGTGTTCTAGTGGTTGTGTCTGTGCTTTAATCTACCTGCCTCTACTACTTGGTTAGCTTTATTTTATTCATTTCAAATATTCTATAAATGCACCAACTTAATGGCAGTTTTAAAAATGTTGTTGTACATTGTGTTGTAACATTCTCTTCTTTGTAGTACATTCAGAAGGGTTATAAAGCTAATGTAACAAAATTAGATTTTCGCTTCAGTGTCTGCACCCAACAGTACGTGTTGATTTGTTGAAACAAAAACAATTGAATTTGGCGATGAAACGGTTTAAATGCCTCCTGACCTTCTTCACCTCCCTGCTGGGATCTTCAACCTGCCTCTGCTGCTCCTGCAACACAAACAGAGAAGGCAGAGGAGAGAAGAGGAGGAGGAGAGGAGGAGAGAAAATGTATTTGCTATTAACATCCTGGGCTCGGTAGCTGAGGCAAAGAGGGAAGACGGGACCACGTCACCAGCCCGCCCCGACACCAGGGGGCGCCAACCCCTCTGCACAATGTTAAAAACACACCAAAGCACCAGTGGACGACTTGCAATGAAGCCAACAAACAATGAGGAAACACAAGACGGCAACAAAACCAAAGCAGAAAAAAAAAAAAAAAAAGGTGTTGGAGCAAAGTGAGGTCGGCGAGCCAACGTGATGCCACACACACGCAAACACACACTGAGAAAGAACAGAAGGGACGGACGTGTGTGTGTGTGTGTGTGTGTGTGTGTGTGTGTGTGTGTGTGTGTGTGTGTGTGTGGCTGTGTCCTGACTGTGTTTGTCTGGTCTGCTTCTCCTTCCTGGGCGTCTTCAGCTCTTACCTCAGCTGCTAGGTGGCTAGGTGTGTGTTCAGTGGCAGTGGGGTGTGCGGGGGGGTCAAGTGGGGACGAGGAGGATTAGGAGGGGGGCAGTTTAAGGGTTGGGCGGGTTTGTCTTACAGAGATGGACAGGGGGCTCCTGGGTGGGGCCTGTCTGGAGTGGGGCCTGTCAGGGTGGGCCGGACAGCCCTATGGAAACATGGGAGAGAGACAAGCTGGTGCATTAGAGCTGGCAGGAGGATGAGGGGGAGGTGGGGGGGGGCACCGTGGGAACCGGTACTGCTGGTGAGGCCAAAGACTAGCAGGAGCAGCAGGAGGAAGAGAGAGCAGGGAGGAAGGTGTAGAGGAGGGCTTGAGGAGAGTGTTCTGCTCTCTGTTCACCGTGTTGTGGTTGCCCTTTTCTTCCATGAACAACGCTTTGTTCAATTCCTTTAAGATTTCAAGGTTGCGGGCAGGACCAAACAATGCGCATGACATATTTAACAGAAATAATAGCAAAGTAGCAGCGTACGAATACAGCAGCAGTCGTTCAGCCGTTACCTGATTGGACTTGGATTTATTCTTGGAACCTGTCAAACTGAGCAGGAACCCTGGTAGGAGTGGCAGGTTTATCCACATGGTTGAATGTATTCTCATCCTCCATGCACCCATCCAAATTAATTTGACTAGAATCACTGTCAAAGCAAATATGCTTGTGACTGCTGTAAATCTCTATCTAAAGTGAGGTAAAGTTACTTTGATAATTGGAAATTTGGGGTCATTTGAAATCACGAGTGCCACGAACATCTCATACTGTTGCCTATTTAAAGACACATTTTCCTTCTCCAATTATCCATCTCTACTGGAGCCGGCCCGACTGCTGCCGTATTAATGAGCAATTATACAGCAAAGCAAAGCTACATGGTGAGAACATTAAGAAAATAATGCGAAAAATTAAACTAAAACAGCATTAAGAATAGACAATAAATAATCTGAGCAATGGGGGAAAAAACTGATTAGCAAATTAAAGCAGTGAAGGCCTTTTTTATGTTCAGTCGCACACACGCGCGCACCCGTGCGCGCACACACACGCACACACAGCAGCGATGTACCTTCTGGCGCCTCTTCTCCTTGCGCTTGTCCTCGGTGGCCTGCAGCATCTTCTCCTTCCACAGGTTGAAGAAGTACGAGGGGTCGGTGTAGAACTTCAGTGCGTCTTTCTTGTCGTCCCTGCAGATATTCAATTGAGAGACAATTGGCAAAAATAAATAAATAAATAAATAAATAATGAGAAGAGATGAAACTGATGCGATTGGGAAAGAATCAAAGACTTGTGATGTTGCTGCGAGGTTACTCAAGACCTGCTAAACTGTCTCTTTATTCTTTTTCGAACCGTTCTCTGTGAATCCTGGAGATGGTTGTGTAGATGAGTCGTTTGCGAAATATTCAGCCCAGCCTGTCTTGACACCAACAACCATGGCTCACTTAAAGTCACTTTAATCCATCTTTCCTCCCCATTCTGAGGCCCCTTGAAGCCACATTTTTGGTCCCACATGGAGATCAACCAAGGTTCTTCCAGTCTCAGGGTGGACGCTATGGCACTGTTACTGTTTTGATCAAAAATAACCAAAAAACTGAAACTGAACTGAAAAAACTGACAGATTTGCCCCTTTTTTTAAAAAGCAGATTAGGAAATTCAAGCTGATCTGTTCTGTCAATGCACTTCGATGTGCAGGCAACGACTGCAGAGGCTCATCAAAGAGTTGGAATGTCAGTTTGGAATATATTTCAAATAGTCAAAATATAAATTAAAAAGCTCATGAGTGCTGTTCTGGATCTGGAGACTGTGGCTGGAACTCGTGCTCTTGTTTGTTGGTGTTTACTTCACTACTGACCTGTAGGGGCTGAGAATATTGAGCGGAGGTGGTTTGTCGCAGCGGTGGTACATCTCCACCACAGGGTTGGGGACGGAGGTCCTTGACACCACCTGCTGGTCCTGGATGGTACTGCTCTTAAAGGCCTTCCTCATGTTAATGTCCTGCAGGGAGACTAAAAAAAAAAAATACACAGAAGACAGGCGAGAGTACAGTAAACAGCTCGATAATTACGGCACAAAAAAAGCAAAGCTGAATTAGTGGCAGCACATCCGGACAGCGTAATCCTTCAAAAACAGCGGTTTTAACTCCGAGTGCGTCGGCTTAGTGCTTAAATCCAGCATGTGTGGTGCTGGCCTCTGCACTCTGCTCTGATAGGGGAGGCTGGGATTTGAGGAGGGAATGATCTCATCTTCATGAATCTAATTGACATATCGCCATAAATCAACTTAGAGATGAAGGTCTTATATGCAGGATTAGTTAAGAGTCAGGCTCATTCTTATTCTTAGATTTGTTATTTCTATTTTTAAAGGAAAAATTTTGACTTTTGTTGATAGGAAAAAGTAATTAAATAATAGTTAATAGTAGTTAATAATAATGAATAATTAATAGTTAATAAGCTCATCATCTTCTTCTTCGTTGGTTTATGTGAAGACGTGAGTAGTCAACCCCAATTATGAAACAAGTTATTCGGCAACCAGGCTTCCTTAGAAATATGGTGAAAAAAATGGCAATGATGGCAAAAAAAATAAATGAATTATTTGCTGTATGTATATATGTATACATATATATATATATATAAACATATTTAGGAAAACAAAAACACAAATTATACAAATATTTATTGTACGGCAAGTATATGCTTGTATTTATGAATTAATGGCCAGTATGTTTGTGTGTGTGTGTGTGTGTAAGACGGACGGCGCTAGTGTGAAAAAATAAAAGGGAGAGTGAGAGAGTGAGAGAAAGGCTGCATGTACAGTATGTGTGTCAATCCCTTCACCCCAGAGGAGCCTCAACACAACAGTACTGCAGAGGCATCCAGGCAGGATCTGGCAGATGGCTTCACACGCGTGCACGGAGTGCATGCAGGTTTAGTGTACATCAGCCTGGCTGGCAGCACACAGGGGTTAAACCATGTCAGTGTGACATATGTTCCCACCAGTGATTTACACCAGTGGAGGAGGAACTCAATACAACGGTGTGCTGGCATCAGCAGAGACCTCTACAGACAGAAAAAAAAACAAAACCACGGGACGTTTGATCTACACACGTGCGAGGGCCTGCATCCGTGCGTGTGCGTGTGTGTGTGTCTGTGTGCGTGCATGTGCGCTCGCTCTGCAGTCAAAGCAGCCTCCGGTCTGCCTGTTGTTTGATCATTCCTTCCTAAGCCTCCGTCCCTGCAGCCAGATGAATAATCCACTAAACTAGCAGCTAATGCAACTTTTATTCAGACGCATCTTCAAAGAGACCTCCACCTACTTTACATACACACTGGTAGGCGGACGCCGCGCACACACACACACACACACACACACACACACACACACACACCCCGTCTTTACACCTAAACACCCTCTTTTCAACATTCAACTATGCGTATTAATACATGAATACTGTACACATCTTAAATACTGCAAATGGCTCGTTAAAGAGGGAGCTGCACGCTCCGACTCAAGCGCTCACATTCATCGGAATGATGTGGGAGGTTTAATCTTATTGTAGCTAAAGGGATCTGCAGGAGAGGCTTTTGAAAAGGGGGAGGGGCCCCCAAAGGGCTTGCCTTGTGAATGGACGCTCTAAGTAAATTCATGGAGGGGGACCGCATAACCGCCTGAATGTGTGGGACACAGTTAGACAGTGTAACGCTACTGTACATTTGAATAGGTCTGATGTTTTATACAGATAGTTACTGTTAAGTCGCTTTTTCTCACAAGCTTTAGGACAGGAGAGAAGTGACAGGATGAAGGCATGTGAAGGGTGAAACAGAGGGAGGGATGGAGGGTGGGAAGACTGACAAGATCTGACTGAGACTGGAGGGAGAAGAGAAGGGAACAGACGATGGCGTGAGTGCGTGATGTGAATTTAATGGGCAAAATTTGTTTATGCGTGGGAGGAAGAGGCATGGAGATGGATGGATGGATGGACGGAGGAAAGAGAGGAGATGAAAGAGTGTGATCGGGGAGGCGGGGGAGTGGGAGGCGGAGGAGTGCTGAGTTTGTCCTTTTCATTCCCATCTGCTCTGTGTGATGCTCTGTCTGGGCCTGCCGTGCTGCAGAATGACGATGCCCGCTCGGCAAGGAGCGAGGGAGACAAGAGGGAAGAGAGGGAGGAGGAGAGCAGAGGCTGGAGACAGCAATCAAAGACAGAGAGGGAGATAGATAGACTACTGTGGGTGGGAAGACAAATGATTTTGGGGATGTTAAAAGGTCTGTAAAGCACAATGATGGGGAAAAAAAACTAACAACTCAAACATAAAGCCACAAAACATGAGACATAATAGGAGCCCAAGAGGGAGAGTAAAATCTGAGGAAAGTGAAATAATTCATCTTCATTTGAAGGAACAGAGCTCCACTATCTAAATCAAACTGATACTAATCAGGTCAGTTGGAGCCTTGTGCTGCTTTTGGCTCCCTCGAAAGTCTCTGCCGCATTATGAGGTCACAAAACACATTTTAAATGTCTCGTATTGAGCCAAATCCCAATCACCACAGTTTTTTTTTTCAACTAATATGTGTCTCTGTCTCGTTGGTGAAATCCCCTGGAAGGAAGACAGGCCACCTTCTACTTATTTTGCACGCTCCACATGTCATTAAGTGTGTGAAAAATCAACCCTTTCCATCGTCAAAGCAGCTACTGATAACTCAACAATGTCTTTCCCAGCTTAGTGACCTGAAGCCTAGCCAGGAGATCAGAGACCAGCCCACCATCTGGAACCACCTCTCTGCCAAGCAGGTGTTTCAGTTCAGCAGGAAGATAAAACCGAGCAGTTCTGGGCTGTGAACAGAGGACTAAACGTTGTTTGACTGATGAAAAAAAAAATCATAATCTGAAACAGGGTTAAGACACAACCTTAAATATATATAAACTGTAGGTTATGGACTATTTTTAAAAGTCTTGATTTTATTCTCCCGCACACTGGCTTCATTGTCAATGCGTGTGGAAACTTCAGTGACACCGTTTGTCATGAAAAAGAAAAATCAGGTGAGTGGTGCTTCCGCATATGAAACCCCTTCATCATAAGTCATGTGTCCAGATGCCACAGCATCTACACTGAGGTTATGTTGTCTCCGGCCCTACCTTCCTCCACTGTGGAGTCCAGCTGGGTGACCTTCACGGCCAGCTGGTCCACCCGCTCCTGCAGGCTGCTCATCCTCAGGTAGAAGCTGTTGGCCTCGTTGAACAGCTCGCCGAAGATGTCCTCTGCATGGCGGCCTGGAGGGACACGGAGACACACTGTGCGGTCAGACCTCGTCCAGACAAAAAGCTCCCTCATCCCGACAACATGACAACACTGTCAAGAAAAGAATGACGTCCTTTTCTTGGAAACCCCTGCAGCCGCAAGGTTAGCTGTGTTCATGCTAAACTGCTGAGTTGGATTCAGATTCAGATTCAGCAGATGCAGTGTTCAGGTACATACACATGAAAAAAATATGCATGGAAGCTCCAATACAATAAAAAAAAAGAGAAAAATATGATTGGAAATACATGATGAAATCCTAAAACCTACACGAGACCTAAAAAAAACGCTAATTGTACATTACATGACACTGTCGCTAAGCAATGCAAGGAATCTAAGATCAGCTGAGCTGCTCCAAAGGTCCAGTGTGTGGACAAGGAAGGTCTTTAAAAATCATGGATGGTGATTGGTCGACCTTCACATTGCAACCCTCACAGACTGCACCACTTGAATTCAGTGAGGCTTCTTACTTATTCTTGCCATTCCAAGCTCTTAATTTGAGAGATAAATGCTGCATATCCAAGTTTTGATGAAGATTTGGACCTTGGCAGGGCATATTATGCAATTTTCATTCAGAATGATGACCTGAATTCCCAGCAATGAAAGGTTATTTGAATTTTTCAAATTGGAAAAATGCAGGACACGAACAGCAACAACTTTAATCAGCCTTGATATTAGACAGGATAATAGGCAGTCTGTATCTTGCTTTTCCCCCTCCCACGTCCAAGTACCCTCATATTGTCATGGTGAATATAAATGCTTACAATTCAATTCACAGAGCTCCTGCTGCAACTTTGCCTAAAAATAATGAAGTTGAGGGTCTAAACAGCTTTCATAAAACAGAAGAAAGGCAAATGTTTCTTTTTTTAATTGAATCTTCAACGTGGAAAAAGTTGACATGGTCTGTCAACCTCCAACCTCCCTGATCTCCCTGCAACCATATTATCACACTGCTGCTGTTTTCGGTGCACCTGCTGCACCTTCAGAGTGTCTCCGTCATGTTCTGCTGTTCGGGGTCTCTGGCTCATCTTTCAGCCCACGACACGACAGATGGAGCAGAGGCACAACTCCCTCCATCTCCCCCAGTAAGCCGTCACTGAATTTATTCTGCATCGTTCCTACATGTTAATCATATTGGAATGGCATGTTTCTTTTCTCCTCACGCTTCACAGAATGCTCAAAAATAGTTTCTTGGGGGTAAACTGAGAGTGATGCATCGAGTTACCTTGGCGACTCAAAATCATGAAAATCATGGAATCATTTTGTCCTGTCCAAATGTGAGTAGAATGGCCATATATTTTCCATAAGGTTGTTTGAATTATTTTTTTGTTATATTTAATTGTTTAGGTTTGTTTGGGTTGATTAATGTACCTTTAGTTTGATCATTATATTTAGCATTATTTGGGTTCATGTGAATACTTATTAATTCTTCTATTCCCAAGGTATCTTTATTTTGAAATCCTGTTCCCTCGTGTGTTGACTTGCTCTTCCTTCGTTTGTCCCCACCTGGTCTGATTGTACATACAGTCAGTCATCCCCTGTCCTGTAACATAGTGTCAGCCATTCCAATGTCACCAGCTTCCCAATTACGTCTTGTATTTTTTTCACAACTAAACTTTGATTTTTCACATTTTGTGCTTTTTCTAGTAACGCTTCCTCTTTGGAGTGATTTTATGTTTTGAACTTTTGATACCATTTTTCCTCTACAGAGTATTTTATTTTCGTTATTTTGAGTTGTGCATTTAGGGTTCAGTCCCAAGTCCAGTCCTGACAGTTAATGCCACACAGATGGCAATAATTCATCCTCTTTCCTTTAAGGTTCATCATCATCAGTTGGCCAGGTAAGAGTTGATCAAATTTAAAATCTAAATGGCAAAAGCACATTTCAGCCTCTAGTGTTTGTTTCAGTTTCTTCAAGATAAACTGAATTTCAGCTAATATATGCAACAAAAAAGGGTTAATATCTCTGTAATAAAAACCACTAAGATGACATTTGCTTGACTACTAGCGGATACTTACTGAGACTGCCCAGCTGTTTAATGATGGCTGCCAAGGTGCTGTTTGTAACACACTCAAGCTCACTGGTCACCCCATCAGGCAGGGCTCCCCGGCACAGGTGCCTGGGCTCTATGTTCCTCTTCACCAGCGGCATGCTGCTCTAATCCTGTAGAGAGACAGAGGAAAGCAGACTTGGTGAGCCAGACTCTGCTAAATGTATCATTTCAGGGATGAGACGGCAGAAAAATAATCCCAGGAATCCCAGAGACAGTGTTTGAAGCTGCTGGACCAAATCGCATTCACATTTTGCTGACTCATTGGTGAGGATCATTATATCACTTTCCTGAAGAAGACGGGGGGGGGGGGGAATAGATTACAGCTCGTCACTGGGAGATTATGAAGAAAGAACGCTGAGGAAACAGCTGAGCTGAGATGCCTGAGGGACACGGCAGTGTCAAGTCCGCCGTGGGGTGCAGTTGCTCAACACTGCTTAATGTCAATGCGGCTAGGACGAGCCAAAAGTCAAATGGACTGTAAAGCAGCTTCTAAATGGTGTTAATGAGGCGAGACTGTAGCCAGAGAAACCACCAGGGACCAGGAGAGAGGGAGGGAGCGAGCGAGCGAGGGAGGGAGGGGAGGGAGGCAGAAAGAGAGAAAGGCCTGGAAAATGACAGCGGTATGGAGAGAGTTGAGGGTTAAAAGAGTGTTAAAAGCAATTTAGCGTGCGCTGACAGATAGAGACGAGAGTGTGAATGTGAGTGGTTGGGACACCAGGGAAAAGCTACATATAGATCTGCCAGGTCATACTGTGTGTTGTGAGCCAGATGTTATCTGTTGGTGCAGCTGCAGCGGAACATGAAAAAAAATAATGTTGGCAGTATGACAGCATCAGAACCACAAATTGAAGAAAAGCATGACGCACATTTAACCTTCATAATGCGAACAAATGTACCGGCGAACATTCAAGCTTTGAAAAAATAAATGTGGCAATGTTAAAAAAAAAAAAAAAGGAAGTCTGCTGGTCTAATAAACCTTAATGTGTGCATTAAACTCAGACTATGAAAATGCACAGAATGTGTGCATTTTCATAATCTGAGGGAACTCTGCTTCAATGATTCAGAATTACTGAAATCAACCTTGGATCACTCGGATTGTGAAATCATGCAGATCTATAGTATCTGTGTCATGGTAATCAGATCTGGTGCACACACAGCAGCACCACACCAAGTCACAGCCTTTGAGGGATAAAGCAGATGTAGCAGGAATGAAGGAAAACTTGAAGCTACTACTACTACTACTACTACTACTACTACTACTGCTAATACTACACTACTACTGCTACTGCTACTGCAGTGGGGATGTGGATGCTGAATTGCTTGATGCCATTGCATCACTACAAGAAGAGCAACGAGGATCAGTGGAGGCTTTTGTCTGTTCAATAGCCCTGTTAAACACTGCAGTGCACAGCAGCTCCTCAAGGGGGTGGCAGTGTGCGTCATGTGCTTGTACCCAACAACTCATTTCAACTCTTCCCTTCAGGGGGCACCACAGCCAATCACCTGCTTCCATCTAACCCTCGCCACTGTGTCCTCTTTTCTCACACCTACGAACTCTAATATCAGTCTGTCAAGGCTCTCAGTCGTCCAGGTCATCGTATCTTCTGCCAAGAACCAAGAACAAGAAAACTTCATGCCTTCTTTCCACTACATCCACAAATCTCCTCTTAGGTCTTCTTCTAGGTCATCTCAATCTGACCTCTCTGGCTTTATCTCCAAAACATCTAACATTCGCTGTCCCTCTGATGTACCCATTTCTGATCCTGTCCATCCTGGTCACCTCTTGGTCACCTCTAAAGAGAAGCTCAACAGTTAAATCTCTGCTACCTCCAGCTCTGCCTACGGTCTTTTCCTCAACGTAACAAGCTGTGCTTCCATTAGAGCTTTTTGCAAAATTAAAGCAATATTTCAAAAATTTTGACAAAGTACAATTGCGATTGGCAATTCTCGTCAAATCTTGTCCCGCAAGATTTACCAGTCTGTTCAATAGCCCTGTTAAACACTGCAGTGCACAGCAGCTCCTCAAGGGGGTGGCAGTGTGCGTCATGTGCGCTGTACCTATGAACTTCCCGCAAGATTTACCTGAACATTGCCAACTTGTGAAATTGGGAAAAGCTAGACAGAGAGGCGGGAGAGGTGGGAAACATTCGATTCAGCTCAGTTAAGTTTTCAAAGGTGATTGTGCTGCCATGCTGCAGCCCAAAAAAAAAAAAGAAGATACATCTTGAGCAATACCTCCTTAGCACTCTGAAGGAAACATGCCATGACAGCCGCAGAGAGAAGGAGCACGAGCGAGAAGTTGGATGCAAGTGAGTGAGAACTCCCGACAGACCCGAACACGTGAGAGGAACCTTTGCAGAAAGTGGAGTGGAGAACATTCTATGTAGGACACACTTGTTATTTTTGGGGACAGGGTGTGTGTGTGTGTGTGTGTGTGTGTGTGTGTGTGTGTGTGTCAGAATCAAAGAACAAGTGACTTCTTTTGGCCTCTACGTGCATATATGCAGGCGGGGAGGTCACTCTGAATTCTTCCACGGCTCTGGTAGAGTCACTTAGCTGCGTTTCCATCACCCCGTAGAATTGCGCAAGACCTAAATATGGCAATAAAAAGCTGGTCACTGAAACAGCTAAACTTGGAAAAACCTCTCCAATATGACTGAAAGGTTTTGACGCTCTCATGAGGTGGTTGTTCATACGTATCCATATAGAGGAATATCACAAAAGTGTCATGGAAAGACTTTTTTCGCATTTACACGTCACCAGACGTGACGTACAGGGTCACGTGACCAGTTGATCTGGAGGAGGAGGAGACGAAATATTTTTGCACCTGCAAATCACAATGGTATTTTCTCGAAATTTTAGAAATATTGCTTTTATTTTGCGAAAAACTGTAATGGAAACGCAGCTAGAGAGACCAAAAAGGTCTGACGACTGACAAACTGAGGAGAAACAAAAACAACACGACATTCTTGGGAGAGGCTGCGTTTCTTGTGTGCAGCTTCACGTGTTCTTTTAATGAGTTTGTCCAGGCTGAGAAACACATGTCAACTTTAATCAGCCAGACTGTCCTCCTTATGCCCCTCCCCCGCCTCTTGCTCCCCCCTCCTCTTCCTCCTCCTCCTCCTCCTCTCCCACCTCCCCCGCCTCTAATAGCTTCAGACGCTCAGCTACACACACCACATAAGATCCTGACGACCTGTCCCGTGAGTGCGTGTGTGCGTGTGTGTGTGTGTTTGAGTGAAAGAGAGAGAGTGAGAGCCAATATGAGCCCCGCCCCCTCCGCCCCTCGCCCTCCACCCCCTCCAGCTGCTGTAAATAATCCAACACCACAGCTTTTTAATAATACATAAAGAGCTTCTCATCCTTTAACCGTCGCATCAATAAACAGCCCGACGCCTCCTTCACACTCGTCTGCCTGATCCCTTCTTCACTTCTTGTTTTCCATCTCGTCTCCGGGTTCCTCCTACATGGCAACTCCATTTCTGCCCACCGCAATTAATAAATCACCCACGGTGAGTGTCGTCCAACACGGTGTCGGCGCCACTCCCTCATGACCTCAGCGGAACTGTGTGTGTGTGTGTGTGTGTGTGTGTGACCTGAGTCATGAGGTAGCCCCTGCATCCCATTACACACACACACACACACACACACACACACACACACACACACACACACACACACACACACAACCTAAAATAAAAGACCAAAAATGATTGAATTTTTTTCAGCTTTGTGTAAAAATTTAAAGCAGCCCTGTGTCAAAGGGACTGAATGCGTTGGGTCAAAAGGTTATGTGCAGTCCCAGCATAGCTATAAAACACAAAATATATATATGTAAAAAATAATGAACATAATAGAGTTCCTATTAAAGGAACAGAGCTAAAAATGGAATAAGTTGCAAACTGCAGGAGCATCATGGTACAAACAGCTCACCAACAGACTCTGGGATGAATCAGTTTCACGTGGAGCTACATTACTTCCATAAATACGCCGTGCAAAGTTATGCGCATGCTTCTTCTCCACCCTCAGGGAGTTAACACACAGCGCCACACAAGGACTGGCATGAGTACTGCAGGGTTTTCAGTCCTTTTCAGTGGTTTCATCGAAATAATACAATTTACAAATGGACTAAACTGACTGACTGCTGCTGAACTGACTGACTGCTGCTGAACTGACTGACTGACTGCTGCTCTCTCTTCAGTGCACAAACCAGTGCAGGTGAATTTGCCCTTGCGATGGCTCGCAAACCACAGCACAGTTTGCAGAGAGTGATGAGATTAAGGGCCAAACGCTGCCCCCCCCCTCTCCTCTCTGCAGCAGCCAGGATCCAAACAGCTCTGCAGGGGAGCGACTGGTCTCAGACTGGGAGCAGACATGCAGTGGTGAGCTGCTCCACTTAGGGACAAAGTGTTGCTGCTCCTCTTGCGATACGTTTTTGGACGTGTAAAATCCCCTTGAACTATGTTGTTACTACTTGATATTTTTTGTGATGTATGTAATTTCAACAATTTAACAAATATATATTTTTGGGGGTAAAAGCACATAATTCTTCCCTGTTTAAAGTTTCCACGCCCAAACATTCATAATTTGTCTCTTATAATTCTATTTACAATTCTAATTCTAATTCCTCACAAAGTTGAATTAAAACTTTGTGCTTGCCTAGACTGTTTGTGCACAAATGTCAACTAATAAAAAAAAAAGAAAAAAAAACTCATGAACATTTAATCTCATTACTAATGATTTGGTCATTTATGTTCATGTTATGTACGTAATGGTCAATTGCTTCAGTTACGTTCAGAAACGAATGTATGTTTAAGTCACGGGAACTGCGGTGAAAAATGTAGTTCGAATTAGTTAACAATAGTAAATGGCAAAAATAATAGTAATAATTAACATTTTGAATTTTGATTACTTTATTCTTTTTCAACAACAGAATTTTCTGCTTAAATTTTGATCAAATACACAACAAAAAGATATTTTCTTGATGTATGCATTTTGCCCAGTAACAATGATAATATCAATAAACTATCATTTCAATTGCTAAGTGAATTAATTACATTTTATGTTAGTATATTGCAACCATAAATTGTCACAGAGGGCTTACATTCTCTACACATTCAACCTTCTCTCTTTTTGGAGTAAACTGAAAGTAAAAATCACTCTGCAGGCACCGACCATTCCCTCGTTGGGAAAGCAGTCTTCAATGTGTGAATGTGAAGGTCACCTTGAGCACGCTAAGCAGCACGTGGAGTCGCTGCATTTTACAGCAGAGTGTTTCTGAAGAGCGAGACGGTCGTCATCCTAGCTCTTAATTAAACACATTATTTCAGCAGGCGGCCCGGCAAGCACGGGCTAATGCTATTACAGCTCTGTCTGCCAGACTGTACAACACACACACACACGCACACACGCACACAGGCACACACGCACACACAAATCCTCCGTGCATCCTTAGTCTGCTCTGAGAAGGTTGGCGACCCCAGCCCAGCCCAGCCCCCCCCTCCCTCTCTGCTCCTCAGGGGGGAGACGTGTGATCGCGGCTAATTAGGCTGTAGCGGTAAATCATGGAAGTGACAAGGTTCTAATTCCTTATGTTGTTCTAATTACATCATGATATCATTAATTATATACGGCGCCAAGGGTTAACATTTACTGCCTCTGACGCTATAGCGGGAGCTAAAGCTGAAGTCATGTGATTCATATTGACAACTGAGTTTTGGGTTTAGATGCTTCATAGGTTCAATATCATACCAACATTATGCTCATTGACCATTCATAAATAAATGAAGCCGTACTAACAGGAGTTGAATGACTATTTTCATGTAAAACTAGGGCAGTGGGATCCACTGAGATCAGTCAGGAAAGACGGAAGCAGGGCGTTGAAATACTGAGGCAAAAATCAAAAATGATGCAGACAATGTGCTGAACCACTGTTATTATAACTCATAGACATTATTGTCATCATTATTATTACTAGCCAGCACTTTATATTCCACAAGAACAGATTCAAAGCTTGTTTTTATTTATATATTGCCTATCTGGATCAGGGAAACCACTGCGAGTAACAAAGACATGTTTAAAATTCACTGAACATGTAGAACTAAGGAATATGCCAAGAGGAAAAAAGCAGCACAGTAAAAGAGAGATGCTGTTCTCTCCCCAGTGGGGATTATGCTGGTTTCACTGTGTAGGGCCAGGAAGCTGCCAGCTTGGTCTGATGCCAAACGCCAAAGCAACAATGAAAATGAAAATCAACCAGAACAGAGACGAGGCATTAAAAAAAAAAGAAGCAAAGATCTTGCTTGAGTTCTTCGATATCTGATTCATGTTATCTGGTTGGAACTCTTTGACTGGTTATGGCGTCAGTCACAGCGCCACCTTGAGTCCCGGCTGCAAACAAATCCGCTGGCCTCCTTCAGGCTCCCTTCTCACCTCCTTTTGAAAGCCTTTTTTATTTCAACTCCATCCCTAAACTCTCCATCTCCCCGGTGCCCTTGCCCAACTGCAGCTCCCTGCTCTTTGATGTCTGGATCTGTTGATGCTCTTGGGTGATGAGCTATTGTGCAAAATGATGGCAATTACGATGGCCCTTCCCCCTCTTTAGCACTAATCCTCCTTTAAAACAAATTATGCAAAGCAAAAAGGGTCTTTTCAATGGAGTCTTTCACATCGATGTCTTCAAATCTCGCTGAATGCTGAAGCCATCAGAGCAGCAACTGTAACCTGAGCCTGGCAGGACAGACGGGTGGCATGCAGACGTGGTGAAGACGACCTGCTGAAGTTGAAACTCAGCATCAGAATTGGGACAGAAAGGGGATTGAAGTGACAGTGAATGTGGGACAGTTGCTGGTGTGAGATGAACTGGCTGGGATTTTCACTCGCAACCATCGCTAGGGTTTACAGACAGTGGTCTGGAAAAGAGGAAATACACAGAAAAAATGTGCACATCCAGAAGTGTAAGGAGCTAATAATGTTGTTGTATTATATGATTACATTACCAAGACATTTATTTTCTTGCGACAACAGTAATTTTGCCATGACGACTCCTTAAAGTTTCCAAGAAAAATAGTACTTTCTTCTAATAAATCTCTCCTTATTTCAGTCACATAATAAGCAAAATCTCACATAAAGGCTGGATGTCGTCATTGTCCGTTCAATTGTTATTTTTTCCTGTGCCTTTTAAGTTTTTTTTGCTGTCTGTCATTGTCATTCCCTTCTTCCTCTTCACACTGGTGTTCCACCAGCGTCTCATTGTCGTCCCACTCTTTGTCTGAATACTGAACCTTCCTTTTGTGTTTCTTGTTTTTTGGAGGTTTTTGGATTCCCTGAGTAAATCTAGCGTTTTCGTACCTCTGCTTGTGTATTGTGACATTGCCTGAATCTTCTGCCTGCCAACGACATGGTGACCGAGTCGCTCGGTGACAAATGTTCGCTTCCAGTGAGGGTCCTCCACATGCTTATATGCTCAATAAGCAGCTTCCAAAGCACAATGGTGATCACCTAGTTGTTTGTTTACCTAGATAACATACAACACAGTCCAAAAAGTTTGGACTCACCCTATGAATTGAATGTCTTTTCTTTCATTCTCATGACTATTGACATTGCAGCTTGTCACTGAAGGCATCAAAACTACTCCCAAACTTTTCACTGGTGGTGTATTGAACTTATATTTCACTTCAGTTGACGTGAGCTTCGGACATACAGCAGTGGCGGCGCGATGGGCTGAATCTGAATGCGTAAAGAAAACTCTGCGCACAAAGCTCCCATTCTGTTCCAGTCCGCTCTGTGTTAATGTGGCGGTAAACAGGTCAGCCCTGGCATGAATGCAGTGTTTCTGTGTGCTGCGAGCGCTGTGCTGGGAGAGACCTCCTCCTGCCCCCCCGCGACCCCCAGTCTGCCACAATTAAATGTGTCGGCATCAGCGCGATTGCAACAAGTCATCCGGCAGAACCATGTGACCTGGCAGGCAGGAGCGCGCGCACACACACACACACACACACACACACACACACACACACACACACACACACACACACACACACACACACACACACACACACACACACACACACACACAGCTAACTGGGTTTACTGGTGCTGGTGGACAGTACGGGGCCAAGACACTGGGACAGGCAGGTCACACCGCAGCTCTGATGTGATGTGTCACGTGTCCCACTTTGGTCGGCTCCCACTTCAAACTGGGGAGGTGGAACAAAGGCAGCAGTAGGACACAAAGGGCCACGTCCACAAAGGACGGAGCGCGGCGGAAAATGACGGCGCTTTTTTGCGACGGCGTTGCGGCCGTCATCGAACCCACAGAGGTTTTAGCCGTGGTGATGGCCTCATGGGCCACTCTGAACTCTGACCCTCCCACACACGGACTAACTCAGGTTCTACATGGACAGCAGCTGTACCACCCCACTACTGAACATTTAAGCATATCTAAATGTTATAATTTGATGTTTACTACACAACATCTATTTGTATACATCTACATGTTTATATTGCTATAGATGTAGATATATGTAGAATTTTTTCATATTTCTACATCTATATTGTGAGAGCTTTGTTGTTCACCCTGCAACTCACTCTGGCCTGTTTACCACTCTGGCTACTTCTCTCTCTATTCTCTCTCTTTCTCTCTACATTTTTGTATTTCCTTTTCACCTCAACTGGTCAAAGCAGATGACCTCTGACCCTCTGGAGTCTGGATCTGCTCAAGGTTTCGCACCTTGCTTGCACTGGGAGTCCAGTTGATTTTCCCTTGATTGTACAAAGCGCTTTGAGACGCCTTTGGATGTGATTTAGCGCTGTACGAAGAAAAGTTGATTGATTGATTAACTGATGGCTGGATTATAAAAAAAACAAGACTACTATTTAATTGCAAAATTAATATTTTGTTTTTGCCATCAAGTAAACCTGCTGGAAGCTCTTTGTGTTTACTGTTACCTCTTCAGTATACTGTTGATGTTTTTGTTTTTTTAATTAACATTCATCAAATATTAATTCATGTATCAAGAATGTTTTCTTTTTAATAGTTCTGTTTCTGTGCTGTATTCTTTTAAAAGTTCACTTGATATTTTTGAAGCTTATTTATTTCACTTCTCCTATTTTGTTCATTCCCTGTTTTCCCTTTACGTAAAGCATTTGCTCTTTTTCTTTTCATGATAATCTCATGTAATATTCCACTTTGTCTGGTTTCCTCTGGTGTCATCTGTCCCTGTGGCCTGCCAGCGCTGTATCAACCATCGCGTGCAAGAGAAGCTGTGGGGCGACACAGTTTCTGCGGGGCAGGTGTTGGTGCTGTTGTGGCTTCATGGGTTTCCTCTCTCTCACCCTGAGCCTGAGGCACTTCCCTCTGTTGGTTTTAGCAGAGTGAACCTAGGCGCATGAAAACTGTGGGAATCCTGCCGCTACAGCAATTTATTCCCACATTCTAGCGACAGAGGATTTATTATTAAAGTTTGTTTGTCGCAAGTTGTTTAATATGAAACATTGGAAAACAATGCACTAAAATCCTTTTTGTTTTTGATGATGGCAATTCATCTGATGTAAGCAATTAATTGTTTTGAGAAAGAAGCAGGTATTGTTTGTTTTCTTCACCCGGCTCCTTTCCCCGCACTTCACTTGAATGAATAGATAAAAGAATAAAAAAATACCAAGGCAGCAGAAGGGAAGGCAGGTGGCTCCCTCTGACTCTGAACTACTGCTTCACTGCGAGCGTCAGCAAACGCATCGTGTCAACGATGTGGTTGTAAGAGGTCTAACGCTCAAATTTCCACTCTTTTAATCACACCACTTAACGCGGCGCGCAACATGCTGGGAGTGGCACTCTGGGTCAACGCCGGATCGATGGCTACAATTAATTAGAAGCCCGCGGGTGTGTCGTGAAACCGCTGAGCGATGATGTTTCCTGGGGTGCGGTGAGGTAAACTGGAGTGCAGCAGCAAACAGAGCAGCGTTTCTCAACCTTTATTCAGCCACGGCACATTTTTTACATTGAAGAAATCCCATGGCACACAAACCTAAATTATTATACAATGACACTTTTTAGCCAAATAATGACAATATAGTCTCTTCATTTATTTATACCCTCTTAGTTTGTAACCTTGGTCTGTTTAGATGCTCACAAAGCTGATATGCTGGGAGGAATTGATGGATGAAAATAGGCTGACATTCCTTTTGAAGCACACTCACTCCACAATGGAATGTTAATTTTTTTTTTGGTTTGTTTTTTTCAGACCAATTAAGCACAGTGGTTGTCGATCGTATGAGAATGCGTCACACCAAACTGAGATTGAAATCATGGCTGAACAGAGCATTTTTCCTTTGCTGTGCTTCCTCTGAATGTCTCACATGATAGGCAAGTCAACAGCTAACAGCGCTGCTCTGCAGATACATTTGTGACTGAGCAGGCAAATGAAATGATCAGAAATTATTAAAGAAAAAAAAAGGCAAAAACAAAGACCACTTAAACTTCAAATGTAGCAAATTTGTTGCTATGAAGTATTGGGTCATAATGGAAACAGCAGCTACATAAATTAGTTTCTGCATAAAACAACTACATAAAACAACTGAAATAGACGGCTTGAGGTGTTATATTAAATTAGACAGGCTATCCCAAGAATTAATGATGCAAGTTCATTACCACGATTTATTCGTTAGAGGATTGTTTATCTTTTTCTCTCTTAAAACAAACAAAAAAAAACTTCCAAGCTCAACGCACAAGCAGGCACAAAAAGGATTAGATGCTGGTGACAGCATCACTGTGCAGGGTGACACGCTGCCTGTCAATGGACTGGCCTCACTTGCACTTTGCACCACTCAAGTCAACTATATGGAAGACTTACGACAAGCCTGGCATTTCAAGTCTTTCTATTAAAGCTTGTATTCATAGAAGAGTTTAGCTTGTAGAAGAACCACACAGCTAAAACGTACTTGACACAGTAAGACTGAAGTCCACAATGTATATTTCCATCCATTCTCTGTGTTTAAAAGTTTGCCGCTAATGGCCTTCACGATAACAAAATTCATTCTTTGGGACGCGCTACTTGGAAACCCAGAGCGAGTGATCCCATTCAACGTGTTGGATCCTCATTCAAAGCCTAAATAGCCCCAGAGAGAATGTCTAAGTGGCCACATCACTCAGTCTGAGTGCACCCTGAAGAGGCTCCTGTGTGTCTCCTGTGTTAACACAAGCCGTCGGCTAGAACAGAAAACATGTGTTAAAGAGAATGTCTCAGGGTTGGATGGATGTGTTTGAATAATAGAGTCAGAGAGGACCCCGATCTTCCCGGAAATATTAGAACATGGAGCGGAGGATAAAAAAAAAAAACGCACGTGTCTGTTAAATGTACAGAGAGATGGGCACACGGCTGAGTGTTTGACTCCTGACAAACCTCTGGATCATCATCATCCTCTGAGGTTGAGCAGAAACAGCTCACGGCTCAAGCTTGAAATTTCAATCAAGCTGTCCAAAAAAAAAAGCCTTTTCAACATTCAAGTTGGGTGTTTTCAGGTCAAAGGTTGCATAGCCACACAAAATTCATGCATTTACCCCTCCTGTAACGATATTTGGACCCTAAAGATTTGTAAACTGCGAAAGAATGAGGTCCAAGAAGACAAGGTTAAGTAAAACCACATTTAATACTGACGCCGTACCTGAGCACACTCACGTATGAAAACAGTCCAATACAGTAGGTGGCGCTATGAATCGAGGTGTATTCCAAACTGTCAGCACCACAAGAAGAAAGCTGCAATTTTGCAGATCATCGCACTGGCAGACAACACATCCATGGACAACGGAGACCACATTGATAAAGTGATTTGTTGCTTTGTTTTTGGGGGCACTTGAGTGACAACATCCCATGAAACTATTCAGACGTCTGCTGCAGACACCAACCTCTCACTAGCTGCGTTTCCATCACCCCTACAATTGCGCCAAACCTAAATATCGCAATAAAAAACTGGAAATGCAAACACTGAAACTTGGAAAAACCTCTCTAATGTGGCTAAAAGGTTTAGATGCTCTCATGAGGTGGTTTTTCAGACGTATCCATATAGAGGTACATTGCAAAAGTGTCATGGGAAGACTTTTTTTGCAAGTACATGTCAGTGGACCAGGTGGACCAGACCAGGTCCATCTTTTAAAAGCACCAAAGTGTATCATCACTTCTGGTGTGTTTGAATGTGAGGCAGCCAATCAGGGTCCTCAGAGCAGGAAGGCAGAGAGCCGGTGGAAATGGACAGCTTTAAATATTGGGGGGAAAACAAAAGTGGCATGAAGGAAAAGGAATCTTTTTGTGTGTCTAATGCCCATTTTGAGCCTTTATGCAGTTTAATGCTCAGCCTCCTTTGCCTTCCTTTCCGACTCCGACTGATTTGCTTATATAAATGATCAGCACAAGCTTGTGCTGAGCACTGTCAGGACAAAACACACAAATACAAAAGCTACACACACACACACACACACACACACACACACACACACACACACACACACACACACACACACACACACACACACACTTGGGAAACCTATTATCTAATCACAGTTCACACTGACTGGAGTCTCCAGACATGAAAGCAGTTTTGCAGCTCACAGACAGAACTGGACATTAATTATAGATGGATAGATTTTTTTTTTTTTTTTTTTATGTTAAACATCTTTAAGACAGACTGCAGCACAGCTTTTTGGTTTTAAAAAGTTAACAAAATTCTTTTGAATGATTTTAAACAAGATCAATTGTTCCTTTCAGGTCAAAATGAGCATAAAATGCTGCTCTGAAGTTTTCATCCACTTGGCTTTTATGTTTGTTCTGATGAACAAAAGAGCACTTTTACAGCCACTGAAAACAGAGCTTTTGTGAATCTCTTTCGAGGAGAAGGAATTTTAGGAAGCTCAGTTTTATTATATCATCTTTTGTGTACAGCGTTGGCTTGTGCGTCTTCATTATGAATAATAAGTCGGACACGTAACCAGAATGTTGTTACTCTAAACCTCTCTGAAGCTCTTAGTTAGTCCTAGCAAATTTAACCAACATGAAATTTTGATTCTGAGTTGGTGTCTGCGCAGTATTTAATCTGTTGATGCAAAAACACTGAATGCCATTGTGACCATGTTCTTCATCTCAAAGAACAAGCGACTGCTTCTACCTTTATTGGAACTATTCTGCTTTTTGCACTTTAAACACCAACAAACACATTTGGAAACTCAACAGCAACGTCTCCAGCCAGAACCAACGACCCGGTTGAAACAATCCTCAGATGTTGCGATAAATTTCAGGACCAATTTTCTCTCTATAACACCTTTTTGTTGCATTCAAATAGAATAAATCTATTTCAGAGGGTTGATAAGGGACTCATTGCAACTGTGACTAAATCTCTGAATTTATGTGGAGAGTGATGACATGGGAGCAAAAACTTCTGCTATGTAAGGCTCTAACCTCTCCCTTCTGCCAGGATACCACACACCAAACACTTTTATATTTTTTTAAAGATTATTAGATTACATTACAGATGTAGTTATCATTAGAGCCATGACCAGGCATTCATTTCTTCACCTGTTTAATTAAAACTAAATAACGAACCCTGCTTTCAACTGGAGCAGTGCTGCTTAGATTTTGGCTTCCAACGACATCACATGTATTTAGGTGCTACTATACTACTGTTGGTGATTGTCAGATTAGCTGTGGTTGATTTGGAAATGTTTTCCAAGTTCCCTTTGTTATAGGTATGATACAACAATGTTCATTTATGTCAATGGTCACACCAACAAAGGAAGAACTTCTAACAAAATCGACCCAGATTTCTGGAGATTGATCTATCCGACGATTTTTCTTTTGCCACCCACCAACCTCACTGATAAGCCTTAGATCAGCGGAGGAAGATTAGAACTAATGACATTAGCTGCTTTCCATGACCACTAGAACTGCACAAAAAAATGGTAATGTAAACACTTAAAACTTCAACAAAAAAAAACCTCTCAAATATCACTAAAAGGTTAATCAATAACACCTAATGGTGATATATTGCTACAAGGTTTCCATTCTGGAATCTGGTTCTCCATCTCGCCAATTCCAATGAAAAAACATTTTTCTTGTTCCTAGTATTTTTATAATCAGCCAGTTTCCTTTTTTGTTGTGATGAGAACATCAGGTATCTGCTGCTAGCTGCTCCTAGCAACCATAGAAGAAGAAGAGGAAGAAGAAGAAATAGAGAAAATGACTGTGAGTCTTGAAGCTGCAAAGGAGGACTGGACGGTATTTTCCCAGCAAAGGAAAACCACCAAATGGTGCTGAAGGTTTTCCTCTAGCGGCTCAAGGAAAGAAATGGAAACACTGTGGTGCATCCTTGTAGAATATGTTTCCAACATCACCCTTTGTACAAATAGGAAGTCTGGAGCTCTACCAGGTTAACGAGCACTGAACCATGTGATGGGTCCACTTGCAATGCTATATTAAGAAGGTGTGTCTTCTTAGCATAACATTATTTATTTCATTTATTTTATCTCCACTTCCCAAATACTGAATATGGGCAATTTCCCAGATGGCCACAGCAGTTAAATCCAAAGGATTTCTGGAAATCTTCCATTTGGCATTTGCTGTTGGTCAAAACATAAATTAAATATTCTATTGTCAGTGCTGTGCATTTTCAGCTGAAATCTATAGCATAAGAATTCTGACAAATGAATGGATTCACCTGTTTAGAAACCAAACAAATCCCACTCAATCAGAGGAGATTAATTATTCCAACAACACGATCACTCAGCATGGTAAACTGAACGGCTATTCTGCAAGAGCAATCTGCAGGCTGCTGCAGGATAACAGCAGGCCTTATTGAAAACCGAAGACATGCACGGAGTCAACTCGAGGAAAAGAGGATGAAGACGGGCGAGTGCAAACACAGGAGGCCTCGATTCCACGCCGGAAATTACAGTTCTGGGGTCGTTAAACGCAGACGCCTTCACGGATCTACCAACGCACGCCGTTCAGGTCGCAGCACTCGGGTCTTATCCACTCCATGCACCGTGTTACAAACGTGCTATTTTAGCAGCGCACGCTCCCGGCACCCACTAATCCCGAGCACGCCCCACGTTGCAACCATTGCGCTCTTTCTGCTCGACACGCCGCACCGTAATCCCGCCGCCTGCCAGCACTGACTGGACCTGCCGGTGACATTTTGAGGCGCACCTGACCGAACAGAAAATCCAAATCGCGACCAGGGATGAAATTAGACCACAGCGGCGCGTCTGCCTGCGTTACGGCACGAACCCGAGGCTTTAATTAACAGCCTCGACGTTCATTAATTAAACGGCAGGGGCCGCATTGTGCGTTTTCTGCGTGTTTTCCGCCACGCAACAACAACAACAACAACAACAACAACAACAACAATAACAATCGCGCCCTCTTCCCGTGCGCGCACACACGGAGAGCAATCAGCGAGCAGTCAGTCACATGCAAAGCCGATTTCAGCAACACCACACCGGTCGGCGTTTTTTTTTACCTGCTGCGGGGTGGACGTCGCGTCCTCCTCCTCGGTCTCTCTGTAGCGCTGATTTCAACGGAAATCCTCGTCCCTCCCCTTTCTGCTTCTCATTCCTGGTCGCCCATGGTCGCAGCTTGATGGTGGGATGGAAGATGAGGCGGAGGTGGAGGAAGAGGAGGAGGAGGGAGGTCTTTGAAGTGCGGAAATCTGGGTCCCCTGTTCGCGACCCAGCTGCGTGGATGGGATTTATGTCGTTTCCAAGGCAGCGTCCGTCCGCCCGAGCAGCACCAAGTTCGACGCCTGCAGCTGGAGATATGCACATCCGCCATACCTTTCGAAATAAAGGTCATAGTTCATATACAAAAGATATACGGACTTTATCGCATCTGCGATGTTTTAAACCAGACGTTAAGACTGTAATGCTTAAGTATGGTTTGCACTAACAATCATGTTATATTGCTTGTTGTTTTATATTGTTGTGTGAACTGTCAGCAGCACAAGAGCATTTAAAGGACAGATAGTTAAATTAATTAATATACATGTTAGTCTGTACCTAAAATTTTCTTTTTTGTTGCAATCATAACCAGACGTTTTTAACTTCGTAAAACAGCCTTTGCTTTTGTTCCCCTGTGGTAGGCTGATGATGGTACATTTTAAATCGTAATAGATTCGCTGTGTCTAATATATTATCACAGGAACCAGTCCTATATATTTGTTTTATCTGCTCATTTCATTGTTTTATCTGCTCTTCCTATGTTTTATTATAAAGCACTTAGAACTGCATTTCGTGTATGAATGGTGCTATAGAAATAAAATTTTCCTCACTCACTTACTTACTTTTTTTAAACAACACTGGTTCAAATCAGTATTGTTTCCAATTAAATTTTCTTTTAAAATTGTACATTTTGTCTGGTGAGCTGCGAAACTCCATCAAAAACGCACTCATTTGTTCCAGCCGCCAGGTCTCGTCGTGGTCGTAGAATAATAATTGTACGTTCCGCCACAAAGCACCTTTACATTGGTGGTTGACACAGAGCGGCGTTTCCCCTGCTGTCTCTTGGTTGGCTTGTCGCACCTCCAAACGACCCATTGAAATGCAGCAAACCGAAGAAACTGCGCATGCGCCTCCGAACGGGCGCGACTTCAGCCGGTGATTGCCGAGAGGCACCACCCACTCCGGTGAGGAGCAGGAGCCGCTGCGGCCCTGAGCGCAACCCCACTGGTGGTGTGCAGTGTCTGTTCGGTGAAGATAATGATGTATAGTGAAAAACCAAAACGAAACGAAACAAATGCTGAGAGATTGAATATATTGAATGCCATTCGAGGCCATGTGTTTAATTTCTAGGTTTCGTTATTAAACTGTAAGGTTATAATGACTTTTTTTTTTTTTTTAAACAAGCACACTTAGTCTTGTAGTTTCCATCCATCCATCTGCTATACACGCTGACTTCCCGGTCTATCTATCTATTTATCTATCTATCGATCTATCTATCTATCTATCGTGTATTTTTTCTTCTTCTTGACTTAGCAGCACATTTCAACCACTGAACCGTCATATTGCACCTTCTCCATTCAGTGGCGCTGCTGCTTCATATTAAAAATCTGTTCTCTGAAGCCTCGCCGCTGTCCTTGGTGCTGATTCGAGTTTCATGGAGAAAAAAACAAATGCGTCAGTTCAAGACGGCAATCTGTGCAACAGTGTTGCCACCATGTGGTTGTGACGCCTTACTGCACGTTATTACTGCAGTGTGCGCTCACTACTCCTGCTAAAAATGGTCATTATAATAAATACATAACGAAAAACAAAAGAAACAAAAATGTTTATGATGATGTTCGGTGCTTGTCTGCGAATAAAGCATGAATGAATCCATCTTTGTGATTGTTTTTAGTTTTAGATTTGTTCCCTCCCCTCCCCCACGTTTTAGACCCTTCACCTCAAAACACACTTAACACCAATTAGTGTAAAATATTTCAACACCAAAATTACCAGTAAATAAATGTAACTCCAGGGCCAGATTTTTCAGTCTGACCTGAATAAGCAACCTCAAAACAATGATACCTTAAATGTAAAAATGTAGCCTCTATATAGACATTAGCCTGAGCCAGGCCTGGTCAACAGCGACATTGGAAACAAAAATAGAATAGATGTACTTTATTTATCCCAAATTATAAAAACTACACAGTTATGACATTGAAATATAAGGAGTTGACCTTTGGCTCTATGCTTGTCCACACCTTATTTGTAGACAGTAATGTTAAGGCTGGCCAACATTAACTTAAGTAGACCTCCTGCGGAGCAGACAAGAGAGGTCAGATCGACCACTGTGTAAGTCTGTGTAAGTACCTCACAATTAGTGTAGAGATGTTCAGAATTAAAATGAGGTGAATCACTTAAATGGAAAGCAGAGCTTCCTGCAGACCTGCAAGCTCCGGATTCCATTCCTCCACTGCAGGTTTGCACTACTGATATTTGGGATTTTAGAAGGAAGAAAGACAGGGTGTACATTCAAGCAGTTGTTCTTCCAGCCAAACTGCAGCTGAAGGGATTAATACAACAATAAATGATCAGTCACTGACGCAAGTGATGGTATGAAACAGTGACTTATCTGGCAGAAAGGTATCTGTATTTTATTAATTTCTGCAGATTTTTTTTTAAGAAGCCAAAGCAGCAGAGGCTGATATATTTGGTTTGAAACACTAGATTTCACTTGATCAATCAACTCCTTATTTGCCTTTTGTGATGGTCCCTCTGATCAGTCTTTAACGCTAAGAATTCTTGGCATACATACAGTATTGCCTAGATGACATCCGCACGACTTTATTGGAACAGTAGAAAGCATCTAAAAAGCCATAAAAGGCTTTAAAAAAAAGAGACCTGGCAGTCTGTTCGATACAACACAACCGG
Organism: Thamnaconus septentrionalis; assembly: GCA_009823395.1. Classification (NCBI taxonomy): domain Eukaryota; kingdom Metazoa; phylum Chordata; class Actinopteri; order Tetraodontiformes; family Monacanthidae; genus Thamnaconus; species Thamnaconus septentrionalis. The sequence continues at coordinate 23,563,595 of CM020503.1, forward strand.
AGCCTTGTTATACTATATTGCAAATATATGCTTTGAACAATATTTCAAATTGCATTTCCTGTGTGATCTTGAGCAGATTCCAACATGTTTTTTATTTTTTATTTTTTTAATTTCCATAAGATGGAGATGCATCATGAGGGAATCACACCACCTGACTGATGATGAAGACATGACCATGAAGATCTCCACAGGGTCAGCAGTTTGTGTCTCTGCATACCGACTATCTGCATGTGCTGTCTGGAATCTATAAGAGTCTTGTCATTGTGTCAAGGGCGTGTTAGGGTGACTGGAGTGGAACAAATTATAAAGTAGCTGAAGATTAAAGAAACTGATTTAAAAACACATCTTCAAGGTCCTCACTTAGATTACAACCATTGGAGTCACTTGAAGGTGCATGGCATTTTGATGAGTTCAGTTTCCGACAGAGAAATTGTTTAAGATGGAGTGTCTCATGTGACCGTGTTTCATGTTGCCTTTTTAATAAGCAAGTGGTGATTCCTCACTCAGAGACCTTGGATGAAAACACAGAACACTGGACAGAATAAATGGAAGAACTTCTTATTCAATCAGGAATAATTTAATATTTCATACAATAATAAAATATATGTATCAGAGACTTCAAACAATAGTATGGAAACTGCTATGCAAAGATGCCTACGGCACCAGAGACCATGACTTTAGCTCGTTTGCTTCAGGATTCTCCAATGTGTGGCAGTATTTCACTGTTGAAGAATTGCACTTTAAACAGTGCCTAAACATTGGGTTTGATGTGGTACATTACTAATATATATCAACCCTTGCAATACAGCAGAATCCTTACAGATAGTAGGTCTGACATATTGCACATCCCGCCTGCAGAATTCTCGTCTTTTTGTAACATTTTCAACTTTTTATTACGTCACAGAACAATCCAGCATTTAGCAAACGCTGCAAGAGGGAGGAGTGTTTCTGCAAAGATGGGTGTTATGTTCACTTTGTAACAAGAAACAACAATCAGGTCTGCCCACAGTGGAAAACATGTTTTCACTTTACCCCTGACTGGCTTTGGCAAGAGTTTAATGGTTGAACACCACTGCAGCGACGGCCATTGACTGTTGCCCTCTGCACCAATAGGAAGCCTTCAACTGCTGCCACCTGACAATGCCATCGATATAGAGTGAACACTGTTTCCTCTTTTTTCTTTTACCTCTCTCTGTGTTCATTTTCAACAGGTTTCTGGGTTCAAAATGTTGTTTCTTTTACTGCTGCTAAGCCATCCCAATTTCAAAGATTAAACAAAGTAGACATCCGTTTTGCTTAAAGATGCTGGTGCTCATCCGCTTTCTTGAGTACTTTCACTTCATGAAGGCTGCTGACAGAAAGCCAAACTCGTTCAATTGAAATTGAAACATGCAAATAATAATAATAATAATAATAAAAAAATTAGAAAACATCAACAAAAAAATGCCTATAACTTTGTCCGTTTCTTTTGCAGATTTCACACTGATTAGACTGCCTGAGGTAAAATCAATAAAGGCTTGTGGCTCAACATTGATCAATGGTAACGTCTGATGAATCCAAAAGAGAAGGAAGGCATGAGCTGTGTGAACAGTGATGAATGTAAAGGCTAATGAAAGCAAGGTCAAACCTAGAAATTGCATTCCATTTAAGAATGACATCGTTGTGCACTTGTGTATTAAAAACATTTTTTCTTTACACATACTCGGATTTCTCTCTCTCTTTTTTTTTTTAATTACCTAGCTATTGTTTTCAGTAAAAACGTATAGATGTCAGGATTAAAACTCTTATATGATTATGTTGGTCAGCGAAAGCAGAGGCCTCACATCTTTAAGATCAGAAGCCTGCGCCATTTCTCTTTAGCTGTTTTTTATTTTATTTATTAACCCTTAATCATTCCAAGGAAAGCTTTGTCACTGATTCATGCGACCACTAGATGGCACTGTGAGTCCACAAGAGACTAGCAGTCGGCGTTACATTCCCCATCTCGGGCCTCGCAGGCAGAACTTTTGGGCTGCAGCCTTGAGAAAGTTTTCTTTGAGCGGATGGAATGAAATCCTGTGGAATAGCTCGACGATACATGCTGCAAAAGTTCACACACAGTCTTGACTGCTGTCGGCAAGCTCCACCTGCACGAACATTGATTTGGTGTGCGGGCTTTAGGACCAGGTGGACCAGGCGGACCAGGGTTCGGACTTGCATTGAGACTCGTTGGTTGGGCTTGAGGTGGAAGCTCGATCCCCGCTGACCCCCAACGGTGGGCGCTCGACTCTTTAACCTGCATCAGCGGGACTCCGTGAAGGGTCACTCGACTTCATATCAGGTTAATACTGATATCTCCTGCTTCCAGTCGCGTCTCGTCTTCCTCTTTGCATCCCAGCAGAACCGCGTTTAAGTGCAAAAGCCATCTGACAGGAAACGGTTAAAATCATAACAGCTCCTGTTCCATAAACCCTTTAGTTTGCCTCAACCGTGGTGGTCCTTTCACAATAAAAGCACCTGCTTAACAGACAATGATAAAATGCCCTGGACCACCTTAGTGAAAACCATAGCTTGGCCCGACATCTGCTGGTTGAGATAAAGAATAAAACGATTCAAGTCAATGACGATGACAACAATGGACGGCAGCGACCATCACACGGTGCTTGTGTGTACTCTGGAGGCGGGACTATAGCTGATGAGTGACAGCTCCTGCTCCGCCTCCGTCTCGGCCTCCGTTTCTGAAAACGTGCCAATGTTGTGGCACTCGGTGAAGCTCTGCGACACAATTCCGATTTGCGTCTCGTCGTCCGTCATGTCCTCGGGGTCCACCGCCAGTCTCCCGTTGTCCCCCCTGCTGCCGTTGCGACAGTTGCTGTTGCGGTCGACGCCCGCCTTGCCGTGCGCGTCCGCCAGCAGCGGCGTCACCACGTGCGACGGGCACGGAGGCGGCATGAGGAGGGTTTTGCAGCTCTGTCCGGCTGCGTTGGCGCTCACGTTGTAGCGGCACCTGATGTAGTTGGAGAACGCCCGCCTGTACGTCTTGTTGAAGAGGGTGTAGACGAGGGGGTTGACCCCGGAGGAGATGTAGCCCACCCACACGAAGACGTTGAGAAGGTCGTGAAGCAGCGACTCGTTGCACGAGTCCCGGCACAGCACGGAGGTGACGTTGGTGATGAAGAATGGACACCACATGATGAGGAAGAGGAAGAAGACGATTCCCAGGACCTGGAGGAAGAGAAATGAATGAATGGCAGAAGCATTGAGGCCACAACTAATAGACTGAACAACAGCTTCTGCTCCACTGCAGTAAATGCACTCCATGCAGTTAAGATGTGCAATAGGATGTGAACGTGTTTGTGTAGATATTTTATTCCAGGGGTCACCAACGTGGTGTCCGTGGGCACCAGGTAGCCGACCTTCAGCAAGGTTGGTGACCCCTGTTCTATTCTATTTTTTTCTATTGAGATGTTCTTAACCTAACTGCTTCTGAAATGCACTGGATTGGTTTTCCATTGGAATAAGACCTTGAAGACACCCCAAGGATGTTTGGGGTAACATCCAAATCAGATTTAACTGAGAACTAAAAGCTCCCTATTGGTCAGAGGGACGACAATGTGTGTTTCCTTCCCGTGGTGAGCTGTGACACCCAAAGATCTTTTTTCACCCTCACTTTGTAGTTGGTGTTTATGTGTTCTGAGTTTAACGTGACCTTTTCACCCACGATTGGATAAAACTACCTCTAGTGCAGGAGCCGTGTCAACTTCCTGAGCAGAAGTAAGGCTTGCTGTCACTTCCTGTACTTCTAATTTGTCCTCTTCTGTAGGTTTAATGGCAGTTTGCAGCATTTTCTTCCTTCCACAAATGCACCCTGATCTCTCTATACTGAGTTGGGCTAAAAAAAACAAACAAAAATGCTTCTTGTAAACACTTGTTCGGATTACGCCTCTGTGTTGTGGAGTAAAATTCATCCTCATTGCAGCGTAACGGCGGTTAAAGTTATCTCAGCCTCTTGGCGGCAGGCAGTCATATTTTGGCGAGCAGGAACTAAGCACTTACGTAAAGGATGAAGATTAATACTCATCTACTGGAAGATTAGATGAAGAGTGGCACAGAAAAGGAAAATATGCGATGCTCAAAGAGCGATTGAGCCAAGGATGTGCAGGCAACATGGTGTTTGTTGTTTCTTCTTCTGTTCAACCATAGCCAACGATTTCTAGCTGGGAGCTCGGCTGGATTCATCAAGAATCTTTTCCATGCAGCCACATCACAACATGATTACGCTAGTGTCACTTGCGCTCTCTAAAGCTACTATAAAGAGCATTAAAAAATAAACCGCACAGGAAAGCAGATTGGCCAACTGATTTAACAGAACACCCGACACCAGCTTTGTGATAGCTCTGTTTATCCCCCAGCTGTTGCATAACATGCCTTAAAGCGCTCCAGATCACCTCAGCACTCGGCTGCAGCGCTCACTCTCACCTTGGAGGCGCGCCTCTCGTTCTTTATGGCCTGCATCATCCCCCGCCGCCCGTGGCACCCTGACGCATCACTCCTCGTCGTCCCGGTGGCCGGCGAGCTGAGCTGAGACGCCGCCTCGGAAGTGGGACTGATGCTGATGCTGTCTGGCGTGGAGGCGCTGAGCAGCAAGCTGGGCTCTGCCCCCCTCAGACAGCTCAGCGTGTTCCGCCTGCCCTGAGACGGCAGAGACCTTAACTCTGTAGACAGGGGGCAAAACAAGGGATCATGGATCCACGGAACCAGGAAACGGGCTTGTGGTTGGACAAATGTCTCTTGGAAAATAAATAAATCATAAATAGCGCAGCTACTTCCAATGCAGTTTCATATTTGTCTGTGTGAGCACGTATCTACCCCCTTCCAACCTGTGAAAAAAAGATCTGATTTTTTTTTTCTTCCAGCAGAGCAACCAGTCCAGAACTATATCAGGCTTTGCGTTGACATTTATCTGAGGACAGGAGAACATATTGACGCTGAACACATCTGAGTGATTCTCTCCAAATGACGAGGATTCACAAGTCTAGTCGCGTTGTATGATGCACTCATCATAAAATGTGATCTTTACTGAAGGAGTTTGAAGAGGCAGACTCAATCAAAATCAACAAGTCTTGACCAAAAATGTTGGGCAAGAGAGTTACTGTCAGTTACAGCAATTGTGATTCCAAATGTTTTTCTCAGATTTCATCAGTAATTGTCCTATGTGGTGATTACTGGTTGAATCCACACATATTATGTAAAGCTACAGTATGTTCAGCAAAGACAAATAAGCAAGAAGCTATGGCCAAAAAAATTGGCAATAAGATTTCTTGTCTGTCCGATTGTCTTCGTTCGGCTTAACAGTGATGGACACAGGAGTAAAAAGTATTGTTGCTTAAACTTACAGTTACAGAAATCTATACAAGACCACAAAATGTACAAGCGAGTAAAATGCTGGCTGTTAAAAACCAACTCTGAATGTGCCTCAAGACTGCAAGTAATGTTTATTCAGTGCAAGAAGAACACGTTATTGGTTGTATCACAGTGGAGCCTTTTCCTGTTATTTAGGTGAGAAGAAAATGTGCAATGTGCAACGCTTTGACAAATAGGGTCCTTTTCACCGTTTCACTGGTGGAAAGCAGAAAACGCAATTCCGCTTCAGCTTCCTTCTTGATTTCATTTGCAGACGGTTTCAAAATGTGCTAATCTCTAAAATAAAATTGTGGAAATAAAGAAGAAGAAGACCTTTATTGGCTTATAAAACAACCACTTGCAGTCTTTGTCTCTTCCTGACTTAACAAAACGACTCCCTAGGGTGTTGCTAATGAGCTCATGGCTTTCCTAAAATTTTTGTGTTTTCATTATCTGCCGCGGCCCAATAGCCGGATGGGCTTTTACCTTGAGCATCTGAGGGGGCGATTGTGTTAATCTGAGGGATGTGGAAGGTGTTGGTCGGAGGCTGCAGCGTGTTTGTCATTGCTGGTGGGTGCAAAGGCTGCTGGGAGGAAGCCTTTGCCTCATACAGGAAGACGGTGGCCTGCCTCTGGAGCACCTGCGGGAAAGACGCATGATGAGGTGGGTGGAGACAGAGTTATTGGTAACACTTCATAATAAATACACACTATTAAGCATTAGTTAAGCATTAATAAATACTGAATGCATAATTTATCGTTTCTGACATGAATACTCATTAGCATGTAGTTTATTAACACAGTTATAAAATCTATTGGAAAATAACTGTGAGTCTTTATAAAACATCTACTAACACATTCACTAACCATTAAGCACGCTATTGACGAGCTTATTCATGAAGAGTAAAACATTTTTGACTGCTTAACTAATGCCTAATAGTGTGTCCTCATCATAAAGTGTCACTGATCTTTTTGCTGTGTTTGTCCTGAAGAAGTCAGGAGTCAGCAGTGGCACTACCTTTACGGTGAGGCAGTACGTCACCACCATGATGACCAGTGGGATGAAGAAGGCCACAAAGGAGCCAATCAGCATGAAGCGCTCCTCGTTGAGGACACAGCTGCCATTGACGAAGACCTTGTCCTCATTGAGGAGGCCAATCACTGGGATAGGCATTGACACACCTTGATGGGGACAGAAAGGGGCTGTGATGGAATCAATGTTTTCCGGGTTTTTTTTTTTTTTTCAAGCCGGTTTGCCTCGGCGGCCTCACACATCTTTGAAGCGTTTCAAGCAGGCTGTTAATCATCACTGTTCCTCCAAAACGTGGCATTGCAGTCACTGCAGGGTTTTACATTTTGGTCAGTAATAGATGATAAGTTCCCATCTTGGTTGAAATGGAGAGATGCATACACAATATGTCTAGTAAAGGCAATTTAAATAAATGAGGAAGGGTTAAAGAGGATACACCAACTCTGATATCTATCCTACATGCCATTTACCAACAACTACATCATTTGCTGAAGACTGATGATACCCATTGAGCTGCAGCCAGTGTGCTTTGACAGAGAATTGTTGGAGCTGTTTTATTAATGATATTTTTGTCAGAGTTCTGTTCACTTTAGGTTGTAACGATTGCCAGATGCAATTTTTCTGACAGTCTGATACTTTTTAATTGCTTTAAATGTCATTAATGTTGAATGATGTAATCACCTTCTTGGAATACACTAATCGCTCATATACAAGCTGAAACCTCTGCCATGATTATATTAGTGAGATCAAAGTTTCACATATGCATGGTAAAAAGCAGCAAAATTAAATACTACTGCTGCTTATATACAAATATTAATTAAAAGTGGAAACAAATTCCAAAAAAAACCCACTCAATGCACATTTAAGTAATTAATCACGTAATTAGTTCATTTGATTTATAATTATTTTATAAGTCTATTCTTTTCTTACGATTAATTTATTTCATGTTTCATGTGCCTCAAGAAAATGAGATCATTTGAAAGTTAATTCAATGCTCAGATGAAGGCAGATGTTTCTCTGTGGCAACCCCTGAGGTAACAGCCATGAGGGAAAGAAGGAGAACCAGCCGGCCTAACTTGACTTGACTTAACTTAAGTTACTTCTTTCCAAATGTGGCTGCCACCTTTTCAGCAGACACTAGTGTGCTCCTTGATGAGTTAGTGAGAGAAATCTGAGCAGCAAAGTAAAATATGACAGCTGAAAGTAAATATGACAAAGATAAAGAAAGAAGAAGAACAATTGATCGAGAGATCTGGATATTTTCAACCAATTTGTCCCAACTGTTGACGCATGAGGCCCTGTGGAGCGTCAGTCTGTTTCATTAGTAAATGATGAGAAAATAACCATAACAGATTACATGTGAGAACAGAAATAAACCTGCAGTGAATCAATATGCCCTCAAAACCTGCTCACATCTAATGGATGCTCATGGTGTTTAAATGGTTGCTCTGGTGCTGCAGAGGATGCTGACTCACAGAGGAGGTGAGCGTAAGCCTTTCAGAGCCGAGCTGATTTTCTGACCTGTGATAATAACACTGACTAATGTGCACCTTCTCATTTTCAAAGCGCTTGTCAGTTGAAAGCCATCGCTGACCTGGGATCCATTTCAGAGAAGAGATCCTGGTGTCGGTTTCAAGTCAGGACAGCTCAAGCGTGGGCTTGGAAGAGTTCACATCCCAGGTACATCGCTTTCTACTGCACAGCTTGTCACTCCAGTCAGTTCTGCTTCCTTCACAGAATTGTTGCAGTCAACTGCAGACACATTACCCTGATGGCCGAGGTCCTTTTCGCTGTAATTGTTTATACGTTTCTACCCATCTAAATATTTCCTGTGCACCCAAATACGTGTTTGTGTAACGCAAATGTGGACTGATCATCTTCTTTATTTTTATTATAACTATTTAACTAATTCCGCAAGATGATGAAACAGATATTGATTTAGACATAACTATATGAGTAATATCTATATACGTCCATACATACATGGACAATATAAGCTGGTAAAAGCAACAACAGTTTCAAAAACAAATACTAGAATAGAAATAAATGACAGTAGCCGTCACAAATAAAAATCCCTTCAACTGTTTCAAAATTTAAGTCTCTTCAGGCAACTAAAAACAGCACTGCTTCATCTCAAGAGGACACTTGGTTGTGCAGCTTAGGCGCAGCAGTGTCTACACACAGTTGAAAGGTTCTAGTGGTGCTGCTGTGTACACCGTGTGAACGCTGCCACCTATTCGTGGCTCGTATGAAGACAGCTCAGTGTGCCTTTTAAAAATATTGCAAAATGCTGTAAACAGAACAATAATGTGATTTAGGAGCTCAGCTGAAGGTGAAAAATATCTATCTACCTATCTATCTATCTATCTACCTATCTATCTTAATCTAATCCTGACCAATGTTTATGAGCTTTAGAGTGTAACTGGACGAATTAGACTGTGGATACAAGAGGCTAGAATGAATGAGGGAGTTAGATGTCCGTAGGGAGTGCAGGGCGAGACAGCTGCTCTATTTACGCCTTTTAATAAAAATAAAACAACCTAACAACCTTTTCTGGATGTAAATGTCCAGCTGGTACGGCAATAACTGAGGTGAAGTGTTTTTACCGAGCCTTTCTAGTCAGCTCTGACAACTTGGAATTAAATCATTCACCCACATGCTGATTCAATTGTACCACATTATGACATATCATGCAGCGCTGAAGATGGGGATTTATGGTTCCTGACGCAGTCCAAGCACAAGCACAGTGGCTAATTGGCAATTCTGTATCTTCTGTGTAGTTTAAACCCACATTCATTTTAAGATTATACATTGTGTGACAGATGTGCATCCTGAGCTACCACTGTCGTGCGCATATTGTAGATATACTTAATTGGAGCTTGGATGGATGGACCGAAGTTGAAATATATTCTACGTCAGTACATCTGGCAAAGAAGGGCACTGGACCGATTTAAATGGGTATCCAGCAGAACCATCTCCTTTGGTGATGAGTCACTAATACGGGACAATTCTCCATAGCAGACTCTAAATCAAGTACAAATCTGACACAAGAGGACAAAGTGGCGAGCACAGGCTCAGTCAGAGCGCTGCAATGCTGGAGACCAACACACCAGTTTACAGCAAACTGAGTAGTTTGTGGCTGATTTCTGGAACTCTAGCAGTGTTGTCCAAAGACACAGTGTGAGACTAAAAAACTAACAAAAACAAAAAACATGTAAATGAACAAAATTTGGAGATATTGCAACGGCTTTAAAGCCCCTTTACAATTTTGAGATGGATTTTTGACAAATGCCAAATATACTGTATAAATACATCAGACTTAATAAACAAGGGAAAGGTTTCCGTTATGAAGCTGTCTGGTATGGATTGCTGCAAATGTGATTTTGTGTTTTATAGTCTCTTTTTAGTGTGTCTTTTTACAGTCTCAAAAAATAATGGATGCACATTAGGAAAAAAGTTTTTGGACACCATCAATAATTTACACAAGCTCAAATATTATCATGAAATGTTTATCATATTCCATATCATAACATATTTTTTGCGGTGGCTCAGGATGTACGGCGGATTGTCCAATGACCGAAAGGTTGTCGGTTCAAATTCAAATTGGCAGCCATGCTTTGGTCAGCCTGCCTCAGGACAGTTGTGGTTACACATGTAGCTTACTACCACCACCACCTCCACCACCAGTGAATAAATAATGGTTATAAATACATTAATATTTTCTGTGTTCAGACGAGTAGCAACACCAAGACCCAGAGGACCCTGTCCAGAGGGTCACCTGGGCTCCACCCTGGAACCAGGTGTGGGGTCTGGATCGGCAGGCGAGTGCCTGGTGACTGGGCTTCTGTCCACGGGGCCCGGTCAGGCTCGAACTCAAACCAAGACATGAGTCTGCCTCCTGGGGCTCATAGGAGGCCACATAGGAGGAAATATTTCTCCATAGAAATGCGTAAACTGAAGTCAGGGACCTTAAATATTTTCAAAGGAGTTAAAGTTGTTCAATTTTAGTTAAGTTTTTGCTGGATCCAATGGACCGATATGTCAAGTGTGCTGTTGCTGCACCAGATAGAATGAGCTGCAAGGATCTTTTGTCAGATGGTTTTCCACTAATCCCTGAGCATTGATCGCCGTAAGCCCTCTTAGACCTCAATCACAGCAACATGTAGCAGTGCAAAACCTTTCAAAGGGTCAAGGAAATGCCAGCGGAAAGAAAGGGAGAGGATTTCTTGTGATTCAGAAATGGTCGCCTGTGAAGGACAGCAGAGGAGGTGGGGAGAATGTAAAAGCCTGCCCGGTATCAGAGGTGCCAGTCATGTTCATGTCTCTGAGCTGCTTGCAACATTTCTTTCGTCCTTCACAGCTGAACAACCAGTTTATTTTGGTTTAAACCCAAATTCAGCCCACACTGTGATATGTATCTATTAAAATTCTAACCCCGACATGTAACTCTTGGCTTCCTTTGCACATTCCTGCAGATTAAAAAGTAAAACTAGGGCACCTTGCTTTTTTAATATTTCAACACATGTTTAGTGAAGGATTCCAATTCCTGCCTTTCCAACACATATAGCTGATCATTCCGAAAACTCCAATGCATATGTGGGCATGTGTTTTTGCATGCCAGAAAAACAGCAATTTCTGCGTTACGTTAATGCTGCGCTACTTGATAATCACCCTCCAAAAACATGCCTGCAGAAATATGCTAAAATGTAAATTACTCGCTATAAACTTTTATTCTGTAGTATTTCTTGGTTGCCAGAGTTCTTTCAGCGATGTGGGACAAGCACATGAGTAAAGAACGGACATTTCTTATTTATGGCATGTTTACAGGCGAGAGGAAAATTCTGTTTCTTCTGATCAATAGTTTCAAATTCCTGACAACTTGCCCGTCATAACATACGAATGGCAAACTGTGACGAATATGTGAGAATGTAGCAACAAAAAAAAAACAACCCTGATTTTTTCTTTTATTTACTTATTTATTTTTTTGCTGACATCTTTCCCATTCTTATTGCCAGTGGATGTTTACATAATTTCCAAACATTTACCTAATCTCACTTCAAGGCAGACAAGCAAAGGTGCACTGACAGCTGCACTCAAACGATCTGTCTATCTACAGGGCCGAAACAATGTGCCACTGAATGAAGTGAGTAAGTTTTAAAATGCCAATGCAAAGTGGGTAAATTTAATCATTTCTGCTATTTATCTCTTTATAGATTAGCTGCGTGACAGACATTGATTTATCTCATGAAGGTTATCCCCAGAAAACATCCATCTAATGGGGGCCAGGTGTGAAATAATTAGTACCGGTAGTAAAGTGGAGAAAATGAAGCTCATTTCCTGCGCTCAGTCCTCAGAGAAGATGGTCTGGGTAAAGCTTTTTCCCTGATCCTCATCTTAAATGGGCTTACAAGATGCATCTGTGATCAACTCAGCCAATTGAATCTTTCAGGAGGTCACAGGTGAAGAGGTTATTCTCAGGACATGAGATGATGTGTTGTGCAGACCTGCTGACCACTAAGAGGAAGCCTGATTGAATACTGAGATCACAATGGCTATTTTCTTTTCAGCCTAAAACCTAAACGCTTCCTTTCTCATCTTAATCCCACACACAAAGTTTACCATTGTTGCTTATTGTATATTGTGTTCTTTGATATTTTATGCTCCCTCCTTCTCTTTCATTCATTGTTATATGGACCACTGTCACTGTCAGCTTTCCTTCTTAACATTTTTTTTTTTTAATATCCTTTAGAAAAGCGTGCTTTCTCCCGTCACATGTCCTGCATCCTGTGCAGTACTGGATTGAATTTCTAAAGTGTTCAACTCAGATTGCAGACGCTGCATGGTCTATTTGTGGCTTCCCAGTATTTGCATGATTGAATTGATTTGGAAGAGTTGTGATCTTTTTCAAGTCACTGTAATCCGACTCTTTATGTGGACCTCAAACAACGTTGAATACAATGATTTTAGGAAATTACTATTCACACTTCAATCTAACCTAACATTCTTGGGCTAACCACTCTGTGCCACAGTTCATTAATACAGGAGTTGTAGCAACGGTGGCAGGCCCAATGACTTTGACGGCCGCTTTAAAGGAGGTAACAAGATGAGTTGGAGATGGCCGCTAAAAACCGCAATGGAAATGTGAGTGACAGTCAATTGTTCTTAACCAATGGCTTATAAAACTATGGAGGAAACTTGAGTCACCTGAGCCATTGGGTACAAGTCCAGCCAAAATGTGTTGCAATCTGCTGGTCACTCACTTGCACACACACACAGTATGAACAAAACTATTAATTCTTACATTATTGTGTGTGGTTCATCTTATTTGTTGATTCATTTTTCTCAAAGTTTTATGTGTGCAAGGCAGTTTTCCCTCAACACGTTAGACTCGTAGGCAAGAGACCATCAGCAGTTATTGTCTGGTAGCGTGAAACCTGGCCTGGTCATGTGTTCTGCATGGAGACCTAAATAATGAGCACATACAGTTACGTAAAAGGAGCTGCCACAGTGGGAGGGTGAGCGTTTGCTGCTATAGAGAGGTGAGCGAGGGATCTTGACATCTGAAGTGCGGAGCCGAGAGTGGAGTGACCCAGCTGAAGTGGATCCTGGATTTGAATAAGGTGCCACCTGAGTGCATCCTTTTGGAGGTATTCAAGGTGTAGCCAATGGAAAGAAAACCTCTGGGGTGGATCCAGAACTCACTGGAGAGCTCTTTCACCTCGGCGGGGGCTCCAGAGACGAGCCTGAGAGTGTTGCCTGGGAGAGACAAGACTGAAATATCCTGCCAGGCCTGTTGCAGCTGCCAACCGAATGCAGATGAGTGAATGAAAGAAATGGTGGATGGCTGGAAGGAAGGAGAAATATTGATTTTGAAAAGGGTTCATTGAAATCCAATTTAATGTAAATGCAGGTTTTCTCCTTGACATTGAGAGGACCAGGAATTCCCATATGAATACAGTTCATGGCAACCTGTGCACAATGAAATTCCTTTGACTTTCAGCATCACAAGGACAAGGATGTTCCAAGTTCACTGGTTCCATACAGCTTAACAAGGACAAAAGAGGAGAAAAGCCACAAGGCTGCATTGGTGAATGATAGCACCCCCCAAAAAAAAAAATGAAATAATGCTACTCATGATAAAATTGCTAATCCTTGATTTACTGCAAATGTCCCTGTCATTGGATAAATAAAAGACAATCTTATCTCGACACTGATTCACAGAACTCCAGTATCAACAACCAATGTGGAATTTTGTCCCACATGAACCTATGTGAGAGTCAGGAAAATACCAGCACTTTTTAAGGCTTTAAGAGCAAACTGAAAGGCTGAGAGTGAGTTCAGATTGAGTGCAGCCGGTATCTCAGGGAGACACTCAGGGCTTAATCCACTGCTGCTCTGCACCTGAAGCAAAAGTGCTGTTCAAGACAATATTTGTTGGTGGGTCAGACAATTTTGGGGAGCAAATGTTTTGAAATTGCCATTTACTTTTCTAGTTATGCACCATATACAATTCACAGCAATGTGTCTTGACAGCGATTCATTTTTATCATAAAGTAACTCTGAGTTTACCTCACAAAGAACAAGCAAAGATTTTCTTGTATTTCCAGCTGAAACCTTGCTAAAAATAAAGACGGTTGAATTCAAGCACCTGACAACAATTTAAGGCGACAAATGACGGGGTGACAAGTTTCATCAGACTCCTGGAAGCCTAATGTGGTTTCACAGCTGGAGTTGAGGCTCTCCAACGAAAGCCTCAAAGCTAAACAAACACTCTTTTTCACCTGCCTGCAGAAACAATGGCAAAGCAGGCCCGTGTGGAGAGCAGCTATCAGTAACAACAGAAACAACCTCGATGAAGTCTGACAAAGCTTACGTAAGGTGGAGGTGGACTGTAGCACGGCTTGCGGCAGCAGTATCATGCCAAAGCAGCTTGAACAGTCCGTGCTGTTTGAAGTGGCTAATGTGGGGAAAAAAATGATTCCTCCTCTCAACCTCACAACCTTCTGAGCCTCTGCCAAGCTCTGTTTTACTTCCCTTTTAAAGTCGTATCTGATCCCCAAACCATCTGGCAGTGCACCTGCATAATATTCTGCTTTGGAATAACGATCATGGCTGTACATTCTAAAAATAGCACGCGCATTACCCCTGAGACTGCAGGAAATGTGTACACAGCAAAACAGGAACCATCGACGGCAGCCCTGGGGGCGGGCGGGCAATGTGCTAATACAATGACTTAGCATATTAGAGATGCCTTTTCTGCTTTTTCTGAAAGTATGCCTAGCTGAACAATCTCTCTCTCTCTCTCTCCTGTGTATCTCTCTCTCTCTCTGTGAGTGTGCCTTGGGGGCCATAGACGTTGCCCTACTTGGTCTGTAAGAACATGAAACCAAAATGAGCATAAGCCTGAGTCAGACTGAGAACTAAAAAAAAAAGTTCCCAGTGTTGTCTGATCTCTAAACAGCTTTCCTAGGAAGCATACGTCTCCTCAGTCTGCTGAGATAGACCATGTGACATAGTTTAAAAGTGACAAACATCCGGAAACTCTCCCACTGAGATTGCGTTGACATTTACATTTATATTTAAATGTATCGAAGGATCAGTTTGCTGTTGGGGGATTTTTTGTTATTGCTAAAAGGCCACATAATATTAAAATTTCCCTTTCCTTTTCATTTTCTAGCAATAACGTCTCTTTAAGCGGTCAGTGCACTCGGCAGAAATGAGAAAAATCCTTTTACTTTTGTTACTTGCTCCATCTTTCAGAGTGTGTGATGAACCAGTAAAAGTGTTGTGAAAGGCAGCCCTTATGAAGTTTAATGGTGTTTGATTTTATTATGTGGATGATAAAACAGCAAGGGTTATTATAAAAAGGATGATATGATCATGATCTGAATTAATAATTAAGATATAAAAAATAATGAATATCACGTGGTATCTCTAAGTATTAACTTTTAAAGTGATGAATAATGACTGTGAAAATGTTCGTGGAAGAAGATGAGCCAACAATTAAATTCAGAAAAAGTTCAAAACAGAAAAATCATGATGGAGAATTGTGTTTCTTTTAATACTACCTTGGATGTGTTGCCTCTGCTTTAGCCTTTGTTAATGTGTTTCTCTAGATTCATAAGCTGTTACGTTATGTAAAGATGAGAGTTACAATGCATACTATTTAATTTTTCATACTTGACGGCAAATATGCTTTAGCTGTATGCAATTATATTCATTCATCTTCTATACCCGCTTATTCCTATTCAGGGTCACGGGGGTCTGCTGGAGCCTATCCCAGCTGTCTTAGGGCGGAGGCAGGGTACACCCTGGACAAGTCGCCAGTTCATCGCAGGGCCACATAGAAACAAACAACCATTCACACTCACATGCACACCTACAGACAATTTAGAATATTCAATTGACCTCAGATGCATGTTTTTGGAGTGTGGGAGGAAGCCGGAGAACCCGGAGAGAACCCACGAAGACACAGGGAGAACATGCAAACTCCACACAGAAAGGTCACAGGTCCGGGCCCCGGAATCGAACCCACGATCTTCTTGCTGTGAGGCGGCAGCGCTAACCACTGCGCCACCGTGTCGCCCTATGCAATTATAGTCACTACAAATATTAGCACGCCAAACTTGTATCATTGTAACTTGTAATCATTGACTCTGTAAATGATGTGGGGCTTCAATCACCTCTGGGAGTTGGGGAAGTGTGTGATGCAAATCAGCTCCGTCCATGACAGTAAGTCTCAACTAACTGGCGTTAGTAAGCTAGCGGGCTAGTAGCGGGATAGTAGCAGGCTAGGAGCAGGCTAGTAGCGGGATAGTAGCGGGCTAGGAGCAGGCTCGTAGTGGGCTTGTAGTGGGCTAGTAGCGGGCTAGTAGTGGGCTAGGAGCAGGCTAGTAGTGGGCGTGCCACTGCAAGCCTGAGACCATTTTGAGAGAGCTCCTTGAATTTAATAGCAGTCTTCAATCTGGTAAAATCAAAAGCCAAGCGATTCAAAATTTAAAAAAGCAAAATTTAAAAAAATAAGAAACAATATTGAAGTATAAAAAGACACAGGCTTCTAAGTAAATCCTTTTTGATTTTTTTTTTTTTTTTTAACTCAAACTAAAAATTTTCCAGCAAAAGCAAAACAAGTCATGATGTTAATAATAACATGGTATTTTTCAATACTGAAATGATAATCTTTTGTCACTGTGTTTTCTTCCTAATTTCTTGTTGTTTGTTTTCTCTTTCTTTCACCATTAATAATCAGAATCAGAATCTGAAACAGAATACTTGATGAAAATGAATCCCCTCGGAAAATTGCTAACAGGCATTTGCCAATCTTCCAGACACAGTGTAGGCACTGCAAGTTGCTCTTTTGAAATGGGTTGTTTTAACTGAGCCCACTCAATGGAATAGATTTTTTGATTTAAAGAAACAAAAAAGGAATTGAGCACTAAAATACACAAAATAAACTTTTTCCTGAAGTCTGATAAGCTGAATTTTGCATGTTACACCATCAAGTACTGCATTTTGCAGGTGATCCATAATAACGTTAGATCTCTCTCAAACTTCCACGTAAGCATGCAATGAAACGGCTGTCGTGCAACAGGCCGGCCTACCTATAGAAATGGTCCAGACGGCTGCGATCTTCAACATGGCTTTGGTTCTGGAGTTGAAGCGGCTGTGCTCTATGGGGTTGCGAATGGCGACGTAGCGGTCCAGGGAGATGGCGCACAGGTGCATGATGGAAGAAGTAGAAAACAGCACATCTAGATAGATCCAGATTGGACAGAGAGCGCTGGGCAGCGGCCAGGCATAGTCTAGACGGCAGAGGAAGAGAGAAAAGAAGTGGAGAAATAAAGTTCCAGGTCTGATAAGGGCAGTGCAACATTAGCAAAGAGCAGCACACAGCAAAAAATAAAATCAACTCTACTTATTGCCCTTCATTCATGGAGTGAGTGAACCTCAGCTATTATTCCACAGTATAATATATATAATATCTCAAAAGACAGATTTTTATTTAATTATTTCTAAAACACTGGCCTTCACTTTTCGCTCCCGTGCTGCTGCACAGTCGCCAGAGAAAGCAACGATGTAAACACATCCAATCTGTTCCGAGGGCCGGGCTGAGTGAATGTCATCAGGTTCAGCCGAGTATGAAGGCTTGAGGTGCGGCACTCCAAGGCTTGCAAAACTTTAATTAGAGCGCATCTGAGCACGGCACACTTGACGTGCTCTGAGAGACGCGGCTCCTGTGAGGAATCAGCTGGAGGTCTGATCACAACATCGACACGCCTTACAAGAAGCCACTGTCATGCTTATGATTATGCTAATTGGCTGTGGTTGGAGGTGCACTGTCGGAGTTGGGTAGTAGATGAGGGGTTTGCATTCGGCTGCTGCCGGAGGGGAAATAAAAGGCCTGTTTACGTGTTGTGTGTGTGTGTGTGTGTGTGTGTGTGTGTGTGTGTGTGTGCATGTTGGCCTGACGTGGATTCACCAGCCATGTGAAAAACAGCACCCAACTGGAAGGTAATGCATTAAACCCACTGTCCTATTCACCAATTCAAGTCTAGCAAGCTTCCTAGTAATATGAAAACTGACACTTGACTCACGTCACAGATGCAACACATGCAACTGGCTTCCAAAAGAATTCACAAACAGTTGGAAAAATTAGATTTTTGGGGGCAATTCAAAATTCAACTACAGTGAAATCTAATTGGAGACAGAGGCTTTGAATCCGCAACATGTATGACATAAGTGAACACACACACACACACACACACACACACACACACACACACACACACACACACACCCTTTTATTAGCGTCTGACCACCGAACCCAGGCCGTCTTTCTGGCCTCTTTCTTCTCCGACAATGCAAAACTATGACGTGTTGAAAATGAGAGTTGGGAAAGTTGACTTTCTACATGAATTAGTTCAGTTCTTAAAATTTTTTAATGAACTAGTTCCATTCACAGTTCATCATTCAAAAATTTCAACTGGAGAAATTGTTCTGATCCTGGTTAAACTCTATACGTACATGTTTGGCAACATTCACAACCATGGACAGCACCTGCCAGGTCACTAAACATACTGTTTGATTGGTCATCTGGGACGTGGGAATCTCCTCCTTTGGTGGTCAGGTTGTAGCTTCACCTCACTTTCCATTGGCTCACCAAGAGATTCATTTCTAGTAATCCTGGTATTGTGTTCCTAACTGATTTTGACAATTGAAGCGACTATTGTGCATGTGATGACTCATACAATGAAGTGATGCCGAGATGTTTCGGAGAGAAAAGCCATTAGTCTGAGAATGAACAATCAGTTTAGACAAATAGGATATATTCACCTGGAAATTGTTCTAAATGTGGGCTAACTGTACTTCATCATTTATCCTTGGCAAAGATGTACGAAAACATTTGCAATTTCATGAAATGAAGGAGAAATTCAATTATGTTGATGTATTTGGAGGTTTTTTTTTTGAGAAAGTAATTTCTGTTTCATGAAATGAGCAAACAAATGGATTAAAAAAATGTAACTCCTGCAGCACTTTGGGGCTGTATTTAATTTCACTGAAGACACAACCCGTGGCTAGACACACACACACACACACACACACACACACACACACACACACATGCGCGTGCTCACAAGAACGGATGCTTTCCTTAATTTCTCCTTGGTGTCACCGGACGAGCAGCTCGCATGCATGCGATGGCTGCGCCGTGATTCATTTGCTTTCTTGAGCCAAGAGGGAGGCAGCTTGCGTAACTTTGCAGAGGTCAGGCACTTGGTGGGGGCACTGCATGACACACGCTGTGTCACCTTGTGTGATAGCGCTCAAGGTGTTACTCAGCTGGCTCACGGCTGCGGTCCGGTGTTATTACACTGCTGCTGTGGTTAAACACTGCTGGCTGGGACTCTCCTATCTCAAAAAGAGACAATTTGGCTTCTTAAATGCAAAAAAAACCCAAAACACTCTTAATTCCAACATGATAGTCGAGGATAGATTTCCGCTCTAAAATCTCCATTTTGCCAAGTTTCAATCTGAAATGTTTCCAGTCTGGCTGAGCGTTACATCACCAATCAGCTTCCTTTCAGTCGCAACGAAGGCACAACAATGCGACTTCCGCAAGCTGCCGTTTAAAAAACACAGAAAAGTAGAAAGCACAAACACAGGAAGTGCTTGTGAGCCACCTGCTTCGAGTGACACTTTGTGCCATATATAAGCCTCGAGCTGTTGCTAACTGGCTCAGCTGACTGTAAAAAAAAAAAAAAAAAAGATTGCTGATATAGTAATACAGTTCTGTTCCCCCGTGGAGAGATTTCTGTGGACTATTTGCCAAATCCCTGCACAAAGTAGTTCAGATAAGCAAATTAGTTCATTACTGTTAAGAGTCAAAACTATCATTTTATTCTTGATTTTTTTTGCAGAATGATTTCAACATATTTTGTTAGACAGGGAATGTAAACAACTTTCTTTAGTTTCACGGAAGAATTGAATTCCACCCAATGGAACGCAGCAAGTTAGCTTACAAAGCATGAGTGCACCCAACGCTCTCATCATCTTCCTCTACTGTCTCCGCTCTGTCTCATCCTGTACCACCCTGTCTACTTTACATTCAGATGATGATGAAGATGAAGATAGCACTTCCCCTTTTTTATATTTTAATACAATTGCTTGTGAAAATGTGAGATTTTCTCAGTTCATACATTATCAATGTTTTATTAGCACTTTTTGCTTTCATCACCAAAAATGAGGCAACAAAAGAGGAATACTTGTAAATGGCAATAATTTGAAACGGTACCATTGCCACATCCCATTTATGGCCAATGTATGCACTTTGGGAATATGCCAGTTTGAGGGTTGGCCAGAGCAGTGACACAGACCAGTGAAAAATACAGATTTCTGCATCTTCTGCGTCTAACAAAGGCAGAAGGAAACAGTTTTCAAAAGTAAGACAAGTCTTTCACCCACACTGTTGGAATGTTGTGTGTGATAAAATGAGCTCATTGATCATCATTTCTTGAACGTTAAGGCTAAAGTGCTTGGAAATGTGCAACAATTAAACATCCTGGACTGCATAGGCGGGGTTTCCAGAGATCTTTCAACCCGTCAGCCAGAGCACTTCCACACACTTCCAGTTGATGGCCAACCACCACACTGACCATTTTCACCAGGCCATTAAGCTTCTGTGACTCCTCAGCTTTGAATCCCACCACCCAGAACGCCACAGTCTGCTGACAACTATGGTTGAGTCAAAACTCTCCAAGAGCCTTTGGTCAGCATTGATGAAGCGGAGTTTATGGGGTATGGTGTTCAGTTTGTGCCATCCTAATCAGAGCCTCGGTCTTTGCATTCTGAAAGATGCAATTTAAGAGATTAAACCATAGTTCCACAAGCATGTAAGCCATGAGCTGAGGAGTGAGATCACAAAAAGCCAGAGTCTGGAACTGGATGATGATGATGACATGTTTCCATCTCTGCTGGATGGCAGCTCGTATTGGCAATTGGTGCTCTTTGTGATATCACAAAGGGCACCAATTACAATTATCTCCCCTGAAACTGTGTATAGTTTTTCGAGATATTTTTTATGAGAGGCCAATGCACTTAAGTGCAACATCAGACTGTGTGTTGGATTGTCTGTGTTGGTCACGACTGTCACTCAGGCATTTGTGAGCGATCAATGCAGGCAACGGCCATGCTGAGAGGTAACATCAACTGGTATGGATCCACGGTGGGCGAGCATGCAGGGGAACAACTGGTGGTCTGTCTGCCTCAGTTTGCATTTACTTTTTTTTGTCAGCATTTGTTTTCTTTTTCCAGCGCACCTTGGTGTGAAACATTGATTAACGCAACAGCAATCAGCGGGAGCAACCGCTTGAACTGACAGACAGACCTCGGCCGAGTGTGTCCCCTGAACACACAGGGGCAGCAGAGGAAGCAGCAAATCAACTTTTCCCATCCTGCTTTCCATTCATAAAAGAAAGTGGGACATCAGAGGCGGCAGTCTTTGTGAGAAAAGAGCAGCAAGTTGAACTTAAAATGAGCCAAAACAGGAACCGGATATTATTTATGATTTTAAAATAGTTCAACAGATTTGGGTTCAGTTCAGGTAGAAGTCTAGTCCTGAACTGGTAATCGTTATATTTGTATGAGCGTAAAAATGTATGTGTACATGCTTTTTATGTGTTTTTTTTAGACATTTCCTGATTCAGACACATACATTTGAAAACTTTTGGATTCTTTACAATACTGTATACTTCAGTTGTTCATGTTTTAATGATTCAAAATTTGACCTTTTCCAGCTGCTGTAAATGTATTTGTGTTATGGGAACCAAACTGTGCTCTGCCTCAGAGAGCTGAATGAGAAAACTTTCAAACTTGTGTAATTTGCACAACTCTCCCGAACTGAATAAACGATTGCTCTGTCATGATAACCCTCTATGTTTGTTGACTCTTCCAAATCTGCCGCCACACAGTTGAAAAATGCAAACACACTTGCCCTGGGCAGTTCCAATTCCACCAGTGTTTGACCCCAGAATGAATTAACCTAAATAATTGCATCACAGAGACTGAGCATGAGCATTTATTTTTAAACACTGGATAAACACTGAAGGCCAGATCCCCAAAGCCATTGCTCGGCTTTTGCAGAAGAAAAAAATGCGCAAATGGGACCAAAAAAAATAGAATGTGCCACGACAGTTGTACCCTGAGCATTTGGTGGATGCAGATCACAACAAAATGAAGCTTAAAGTGCACAGAACAATGTTGTTCGTAGCTTCCGTCGTCGTTCTGGGGGCAGACTTGGCGCCTGCACACTGAGCAAGTGTGGCATGAGCCAGACACAACTCGCTGGCTGCAATGTTGACATAATGTTCAGCATGGTTGGTTTGGGTGAAACAGCACCACCGTTTCCCTGTGTCATTCTGTAGGCTTGGAGATGAGTAATGCGGCAGGAAGCGGTCTGCATTTTAATGCAGATTGTGAAGTGCTGGTGTCTGGAGCACAGATTTGCATTTTCAGTGACACGTAACTCAGTGCCGGGAAATATCTGACCCGTCTGCTCTGACTACAGACGCACTGACAGATATTAACGACTCATATCAGATTTATTTTCACTTTCGCTGGAGTCCAGACTCCAATCCAACAATACCCAGATTCATGCACCAAATACACACGTCCCTTGCTTACAGGGCTGTGGTACAAATCATCCATCCATCAATCCATCTGCTACACTCGCTCCCCCCCTGCACTCACAGTTGCAGGGTTTTATGGAGGCTATCACTGTCATAGGGCGAAGGCAGGTTGCACCCTCAGGTTCATCGCAGGGCCACAGAAAGACTAAGTTCCCATTTTGCGAACCTTCGACCTCCTCGCTGTGTGGCAACAGTGCCAACCACGAACCACACGTTACAAATCATCTTTGTCAAAATGGTTCAAGAAGTGGAGATCAAGTTTTTGTGTAGATCAAGCCAAAGGTTTCCACACTTGTTCCTAGTCTGTCCCTTAACACTAAAATGCTAAAGCCTGTAGTAGCACTGTGAAATGCATCCTTTATCTGTATATACTTACATAAATCATGAAAGTTGTGACGTTTTAAATACAATATCATTCAATGACTTCTTTGAATTCGCAGGGTTTTATAGGACACTTGATTCATCATCAGCAGATATACATCATATTTTTAATGAGAATGCACAAGTGGGGAACTTCCCAACATTAACCGTCAAGCTTTTTCGCTTAACAGAAATAGTTTTTTTTTAACCAAAAATAGGGAAGCATCTGCACCTCAAACCACGTTTGTCTTTTTTCCATATTTGGAAAAAGCAGACAAGAATAACATTTTTCAAGAGATACATGTCATACCCAACACGTAAAACATTTATAAATGGACAACCTCTCAATGACAGTCAAAAAAAAACTTGCTCTATTTTATTGTTCTTAACATTTTCTGCGATAGAACTGTGATTTGAGTTGACAGTCCATTGCAATCTAAACCCTTCACATACTCAAAAATATTAGAGAAAAGTACTAAAATTTGACTGTAGTCTTAAAACTGTCAAAGCCACTTCTGAATTATTGTCACGTCTGATTGGCAGCCTTCCAAGATCTTTATGTGATTTCATGCAGCCACTTGGTGGAAATGCAACGGGGTTACAAAAAATGAACACAGCTTTTCTTTGATTAAATATTTGCGACATGCATGACATGCAAATTAAGTCACTGAAGCCTTCCACGTAACAACACAGCTTTCTATTAAGGGGTAATGTGACCAATCATGCAGCACCCTGGCAAGATAAACCTAAACAAGAGCAGCAGCTGACGGCTGAAATGATATTACAATTACCAAGCTGGCAACCATTTTGAATGGCAATGTGCAAGTTCACAGATAAGTGGTGATTATTTTAACGATTGCACTGAAATAAAAAATGTTTTGAAATAGTGACAGGGCCCGAGTTGCAGTGTCCTGGCAACAGCTGGGAGGTGGGTGGGTGTCAGGGATCAGGAGTGGAGCTCTGCAGTGAGATTAATTTCAAGTGCTGAGTCACATTTAAAGAAGTGAAAGCACCTGTCTGTGCTCAAAGCTATATGTGTGCTGTCAAAACAATAACAGTCAATGCTTTTTTTGCAGAGCAATGTAAAGAGGGGTAGGTTTTAAGACAAACACTGACCTACAACTAGTTTATTGGGCAAAAAAAAAAAATAATATGGTTTGTAGGATGATAATAATTGCAGAATAAAATATCAGAATTTTTTTTTGTATTATTATTTTTTTTAAGCTTGTTCAGCTATAAAGAGTTCTTCTATATTGCAGCCTGTGTACAGGCCAGACTGTACCTCAGTCTGTGAACTTTAAGGTTTGCTGTCTCTTGTGGTCACTCCACTTTTCCTCTGGTTTTTATAAAGTTGATTCATTGTCATTGATGACAGAATATTAAATATTTCACCCTAGTATTTGTCACCAGTAAAGATCAGGTTATTGCGGGAAAAACACTTGCATTGACATTGTAAAGACAAGAATGTATCTCCGAGAATGGAACCATGGACTTGCTGGCAGTACCTACTGTTAACTGTACAGCCTGCGGTGTTTGGATGGAGGCTGACATCTCAGTGATGGATGCACCAAAACTGCTCACCCAAAAATGTGCCTGTGCTTTTCATACGTCACAATTTATGTCACTCTGGGAGCGAGCCCACAGAAAAGGCCTTAGAAAATGGGAGCTCCCTCTGAAAACAAAACAATTAAACAACAACTTCAAATGTGATCGAATGACAAATTCTGTTTGGGTCATTTGCATATTTATAGTGGACTGTCAGCTTTCTTTTTATTCAAGTTTTTATAGGGGTAGTAAAAAAGCACCTAGTTAAAATCTTTGCTGTTTTTTCTATTAAAGAAATCTATCAAATTTTGATGAAAATACAAATTGTGCTTTTTCCAAGCTGTAACTCAGTGCTTTTGTTACAGCTAGAGCCTTTGTCTCCTCAGACTGGCACACAAAGTGGCAGAAAACCATTCAGACTGGACAAATATTAATTTATTTATGGTTTGGGTCTGTGTAAGGTATGTTGCACATCTCACTTACACAACAAATGTCAGTAATTACAGTGAAGTGAAGGAATTTCTAGAGAAATTGATTCTAAACATGTACTGTAGTCATCAGGCAGCAAAGTCAATGGTAGCATTTGGTTAATGATTTTGGTTAGATTGTACAGAGGTCATTAAAACTCACCATACAGGATGTTGATGAGGGATATGGGCATGACCAGGATGCCTACAAGCATGTCAGCCACGGCCAGCGACCTCAGGAAGAAGTTAGTGGCGTTCTGCAGCTTCTTCTCCAGGGACACGGCCAGGATCACCAGGATGTTGCCACCGATGGTCAGTGCAATGATGACCAGTATGAGCAGCGCCGGCCAGTTCTTCTCCTTCATCGCCGTCCTGGTGACGGAGCCCTGGGTGAAGTTGTCCACCCCGGCGCTCATGGCCGCAGCGCCCACGCCGCCTCCTCCGAGGCCCAGACCCAGCGACAGGGTTTGGTTGAGGTCCAGGGAGTTGTTGCTCAGCCAGGCCATTCGACTCCCGACCTCCAGGGAAGAGGTGGTGGTGCTGAAGCCGCCCAGCAGGGTCCTCGCTGCTCCGTCCATTCTCAAGGCCAGTTGCTTGTGGAGGGTTCCGCTGAGGCAGCTATTTCACCTCTGTTGAGATGTGTATTTTACAAGTTCTGTAGTGGTTGAGGTCTTCCAACATTCTTTTCTATTACAGCTTCTTTTTAAAATAAATAAAAAAAAAAGATCAACTGATGTTGATGCTGGTTGAGAGAAGGAATATTGCAAAAAATGGATGAGAAGGTAAACGAATGGAAGGGAGAACTTGCTCCTAGTGTTTTTGTTATAATCCCCACTTTCTAACTGTTGGTAGCCTCAGAATTCTCTGTGTAGCTCGGATCTCCATACTATGCCAGTTCACCAATGGCAACAACTTCCCAACAAACAAGCAGTTATTTGTGGTGCTCATTCGCAAGGTGGGAGTAGCAGCTGAAGAGTTCCTGAATGGGAGTAGGAAGTGGATTTTTTCCTGTCCATGGTTGCAGCCTGGTCAGATGTGTCCCAAGTGTCAGCGTTGGCGATCAGGATGATCTGTGGAAGAAGGCAACAGAAAAAAAAAAAATTGTCAATTTGTTTTCGCAAGCTGCAGTTCCTTTAGTTTTTTTTTTCAAAATAAAAGCCATATTTATACAATTTCAAAAAAGTACAATTGCGATTTGCAGGTGTTTCCATTGAATGTTGTGATGTGCATAAGACGTAATTCTCGTCAAATCTCGCCCCTTGAGACCCCACTTTGAGGAGGATGGAGGTATAAAACATGTTGCGTTTTCACTTGAAGCAAACTGGTCACGTGACCACGTACGTCATGTCCGCTGACGTGTAAATGCGATTTAGTGATATACTCCTATATGGATACGCCTCAAAAACCACCTCATGAGATTAGCTGTTTCCATGACCATTTTTTTTTATCGCCAAATTTAGGTTTTGCGCAATTGTAGGGGTCATGGAAACGCAGCTACTGATTATATTTCTATGCAATTCAATCCAACAATTCTGTCTCTTTGATGTCCCCGACTGTCTCGGCATCTCATCATTTCTTTCTTGGTTTTGTTTGTTTTATTTTAGTTGCTATTTCTGCTTTGACATTTTTGCCCTTGCATCCAGTAACTCTTCACTGGTCAAACTCTTTCCCTCCCTGGATATTTGCAACTTCAGGCCACTCCAGCCATCCATCACTCCAGCCACTCTTATTACTTGCACAGGACTCATTCCTACACTTGACTAATTTATTGCCTCCTCTCCACCTCAAGCAAAGGTGTGGAAGAAAGAAAGTGACTACCAGTGTCACATCCTGTCTTCATTTATAATAGATGGTTGACAGAATACAACAAAGACTTTTAGCTTCAGTGTGTGTGTGTGTGTGTGTGTGTGTGTGTGAAAGCGCCGACTATCCTCACCATGTACCCTTAGCACTCCGATAGCTCAGTGATTTAGCACCCCATAAATGTCTTCAAGGATTACACAGCATAAGTATAGTGTGTGTGTGTGTGCATTTTGTGTATTTTTTTTAGAGGTGAAACAACAACACCTTCTTAAAAAAATAAAGGGAGCGAGAGCGAGAGAGAGAGAGAGAGAGAGCATGTGTAAGTTTGTGTTTCAGATGAAATATGAAAAATCGCTGCACATAACCAGATGGAATCAGTCTGGTAGGTGGTGAGTTTACAATGACATCAAGTGCAGTACGACAGGCCCTCTGAATATTTGAACACATATTTACATTTACATTTCCCCAGACTGTGTGGACAGATGGAATTTTGTCAGATTAAATGTTTAATGAACATCTTGCTCTTTCACACTAAAGGCATTCATGCACCACTGTTTAGCATTACTTAAAGAAGAGGGTTTGCAAATTCATTGTTGTCTGATTATTAGTGCTGAATGCAAAATCACAAGTTATTTTATTTTTTTTATTTCTTGACATTTTCATCATAAGTACTTCCTTCCAATCTTGAGGTGACAGAAGGCTGTTTTCTCCTCATAAAGAATGGTTCATGTTATCTGTGCACCACCGCAGACCTTTGTTTTTAATGGGATCATTATACAGAATCGTATGCAGATGATTTTAAGATGGTTTGTTAAATTACAACATCCAGATTTTTAGCCCACAAGGCCTAAAAATCTGCACTGCACTGCATTGCAGTCAATGACAACCATAGGCTTTACACACACTGGTCTTTGTCTCCAGCGCAACAGTATCAAAATTAAAGGTAATTCAGATGGTGCAGCCTCATTGTCATTTATTGGTCATTATTTACTAATTATTTCCCACCAATAACAGTCATCTATTTTAAAAACATGTTTAAATGTATATTTTCCCCGCCTGCCCCGCTCCCCTTCCACCCCCCCCGGCTCTCTTCTGCTCATGACATGAATCATTACGAACTGCACATTCGCTCAGCGTACAAATCAATACAAAACGTCAAAATGTCAGCAAATTCCTCTAGAACAAAGTTCTCAGAGATTGCACGGAATTTCAATGCGGAGTGACAAAGAAGAATAAGGTTTCTGCTGTGTGCAGATTTTGTAACGTTGCATTGACTGCGGCACAGCCTTGGCTTTTACAAGGAAGCTGAAGTGGAAACATCCTGAGAGGCGAGTGAAGTCACACAGTCTCTTCCTATTTCTATGCAACAGAAAATTGGGAGTACGTAACCTATCCTTGAAAAGACAGAAATAAAGGGCTGTCATGCAGATACTACACACAATTACTTTCACCCAAACACTGCCCAGAGTTACAGTGATTATAATAAGAACCTGTCTGCACTGGCTTGTGGATTGCAGAACTAGAACCTTGGATGAATGTATTGAGAACTTAAGAATTGACCAACATAAAGCTCAAAGTTAAATAAGGAAGATTCCAGAGCAGCAGGATGCTTTAAATGCAATTCATCATTTTCCCAGGGTCATGGTTCTGATGAGTAAAATAGGAAAAAAATAACATCGTCAGGTTAATGTCAAATATAAGGTCAAATAACATAATCAAATCAAGTAATTAACAAAACATATGGCAATAACTGAACTAATGTTGGGGGTAAATGAAATACCAAATTATAACATTCAAACAAAATCAACAAGGTCAAACCAACTCACTGTGACTGGAAGGGATGCCAGTAGAACTAAGAGGGAAGAAACGGTGCTTATCACCTGTGCCACCTTTATACTGAGGAGCACAGGTGATTGAAATTAACATTGAATGTGTGTCTGCAGGGAGAGCTGGCTTCTCTGCCCCATGGGGGCAGCAGTGAGAGTGATATTTTTTATTGTTTTTATTTGTTGCCTCAGTCTCTGTCTTGTTGTTGCTCTGCTCCTGGCCTTGGTCTCCACATAATCTGTTCTGGTCTTGGACTGGCTTGAGGGAATCTTTATGACTTGCTGCTGTTGAAGTGTAGACAGGTCGTCATCCACCAACAAATGGTGGGAGAGCATCATTAGAATGTGATAAAAGACACAACTGTGAGCCTTAATAAAGATGTAAGATGATGTTACCGTACAACTAAATAAAACTGGGTGCTATGAAGTCACAGATAACAAGCGATTTTTTATTAATGTGGCTTTTGAGTAAAAAAAAGACGACTATTAATCATTTAAATTATGTGAAACGACTACACTTTTTCATTATGGAGGAAATACTTGACATTTATGAGTTTCTTTGGACACTTGAGTTGATTGTACTCACATCTTGTGGCGGAATAAGCTTGTCTGGTAAAAATCTCAACCCTCCATTTGAAGTGTGGTCCTGAAAAATCTCCATTGGAAGGATTAGTTTGCCCTCTCACTTCACCCGACCCCCCCGGGCTCTATGAGGATTGGCTCAACCTTGCCTCCTCATGAACATGCAAAATAGATTGCTAGGGCCATGGGGTGAATTGTGATTAGGCCCAAATTGAAGAAGGTGTCAAGTAGATGACTATCTAAACAGGAGAGTGATAGAGCCTCTGCAGCCTGCTTAGAATCCACACTGTGATTAACCTGTTCTTCTGTGGTTGTCACAAATCCAATTGATTTGCATGTTTAGTTTTCCATTATGTCTATATGAGATGCTGCCCTTGTTAGTCGACATCTAGCGCTGCTCCAAGAGAAAGGCCAACTGTTGGATCAAGGTGTTGTGAAGGGACTGGGGGAGACCAGGGAGGATGGAGGTGCATGTGGAGCTGGCCCAGGAGTGTTGGATGTGTTGGGTGAAAGATATTGTCATTAGTTTGGTCATACAAACTGCAAATTGGGACACTGCCCTCAAAGGTCTCCTCAGAACCAAAAAAACATGAACTCCATGTCCTTTAATTTGTATGTTATTTAAATGTCTGTTCACTGTTCAAAGTGTCTCCCCTTTTTCCAGAATGTTGGTTATCTTATAATCTTACTTACAACTACCTCTCTGGTTCCTCCCATCATTATACCTCCTTATCTGTTGGTGCAGAGTTCATCCAGCTGAGGAGGCATGAGTAGGTGAGGAAAAGGACAATTTCCCATTATAGTGTGTATGTTGTTTTATTTAGTGTCAGGCAGAGCTGATGCGGTGTGTCAAAATAAAATACTATTAAGTTTTAGTTAAGGCCAAGCCAAACTGCTAAAAGCCCCAGGGATGACTACACCACTTTAAAAAAATCCATCTCATTAATAAGACTTGATGAAATGTAATTTCTTCCCAGTTATTTTCAGTCCACGTGTTTCAGTTTATCTCTTCAAAGTTCTTTTTAAAGCGGATCAGAAGGGAATCCATCAAACTGCTTTGTCTTGTCATCCATAATTATCAATGTAAATAGCCTGAGTCTATGTGTCACAAATCCTCTTGTCAGTAACAGGAAGCGACAGTGCGTGCAATCTGTATCTTTAGCTGATTAGTAAACCGTGATTCATTGACTATCTGTCCGGGCTATGTCTCGCTGATAAGAAACAGGACCTGTGCAGCATAAAATCAGTGAGAAAAAAATAAGTGATTAAAAAAATCAATGCCTCTGCTGAGATTGCTGTAAACATGATTCCAAAATGAGGGTGAAATACTTTCAGGCTTCTGATGATGGGTTTTTCTTTTTTCTTTTTTGAGTATGCTCATCGAGTCCTTGTTGCTTCACCGTTGAATAGACAGGCTTCTGCGTGTTGGACTGCGTCCTATCACCTCCTCTCAGTATCAACCAAGTTCACAGGAAACTAAACAAAGCTGCAGCCAAGCCATTTACAGGCCTGATAATGCAGCAATACTTCACGCACCGGCACAGCGGAGGGAGATGGACAAGGTCATGAAGGACAACAGAGTCCTTCTGATCTTCGGCAGCACAACAGGAACCTTTTCTAAAGAAAGGAACACAACACCGAGTTGCTTGATTCCGAGCCAGACAAGTCGAGGAGCCCTGTGCCACATCTTTGAATTGAACTGCCTTGATGACGCTTTGCGAAGCTTCTTAAAACGATTCACACTCGAAACCAAGGCGCAGCTGCGGCTGCAAGTGGACTGGCGCACTGGGACAAATGTGTTTGTGACACTTGTGTTTGTAAAAGTCATTTCTGCTGTTAGACGTGAAACAGTGATGGCGGAGATGAATCCATTTTTCATCCTTCCAAAAAAAACAAACTAAGAGTTTCTAAATGCTAGTGTGTGTGTGTGTGCGTGTGTGTGATTTGGGTTTTAGACTCCACAAACACTGCAACCATATCTACACTACCAGTCAAAAGTTTGGACACAGCCTATGAATTTAATGTCTTTATCTTTCATTCTCATGACTATTGACATTGCAGTCTCTCACTGAAGGCATCAAAACTACGTATGAACACACATGGAATTATGGAGGAAACAATCAAAGTATGAAATAACTCAAACACGTTTTATATTGAAATTCTTCAACATCGCGACCTTTCATAAAAAATATATTTAGAGTTACTGAACGTGTTTTTCTTTGCTGCATAATTACACATATCTTGCTCATATATTTGATGTCTTCAGTGTCTATCTGCAGTAATAAATGACAGTGTGGCCCAGAGCTGGGTGCAGCAGCACCTCACAAAAGGTTCAATGGGACGACCGTCTGAATCATGTTGCCAGGCAGCGCATCATCATTTGCCTTTGCTTGCTGCATGGCTGTGTTGTGTTCTCACTACAATGAACTGCTCCAGGGTTCAAACGGCACGGAGGGTGAGACCACCTCCTCTATCGATCCCGTCTCGGTTGTTGTGTTCTGTGCCAGAGTGCAACTGTTGTTTTCATGAGTGCAAAAACACACAGCCAAAGGGGAAACGGTGCCTCGGTTTTTTTAGTTGATCCACCTCCATATCGAGTCAAACAAACTTAGAAGAAAAAAGACATCATAATCGGATATGTAGCATGTCTATGTTGATGTTTTTGGTCAATATAGAAAATGAACTATTGCAGTGGGGTTGGGATTGTCTGACGTGCAGTAAACCTACAGTTACTATAGCTGTCAGGGTGACTCAGTGTTTGGACCTAACTGCCCTTCCTACTGTATGTGTGGAAAGCCTTAAAGTAACATGACAAAGAGAAGAAGACGTGCAGGTATTGCATTTGTACTTGCTGCGCTTACCTCCCTTCATGGAAAAAGACTTGATAGTAGTGGAAATACAATTGTGTTGTGTAGCCACAGTGGCAGCAAAAACACATTGCCAGCTCTGACTGTGATCGGCAGTCATTCCTAATGGCAGGCAAGCATGATAGTTCATTGTTAGACAGCATTACATTTCATAAATGTCCCAGCAATAGTCCCAAGTAATTTTGTTGATGTCTCTAATGGTGTTTTTCTGACTTTAATGAAGAGTCTTTGTCCTTGCTCTTCCATATTACTGGATGGGTAAGAAATGTGAGCGACTGTCTTAACGTCAGCGAATTTGGAATACAACTTGCCAGAGTTTCTATTATATTTGTGGTATGAACTCCAATATCCACTTGAGTTGAAAGTGAGGTTTTTATGTTTGGAGGAGACTCAGATTGCAGTTCCAGTTTTTGCTGCGTCTGCCGATGTCTGCTGCGTCTCATTTGCAAAGTTTTGCTCATGACAATAAACCTGCAATCCACACATCAACATCAAATGGAGTGCTTTGGTTTGATGGGAAAGGTTCAGGCTGGAAACCTTCTACCAAACGTTCTGTTGTTGTTCATATTGAGCGGTTTGGGCTGAGCCCTTAAAGAGAGAGGAGAGACAGAAAGCAAGAGGAAGATAAAGACACAGTGTGAGCGGCTGTCATCCTACTATCAGTAAATCTGCTCACTTACCTATCCGTGCCTCTCGATCGATGTCTCTGACCTTTGCCACCGTTGTCCATTGCTGCCGACGGCGAACATGTCCGACGTTCTTTTCCTCTGTCACTCCACACCTCCGGACCGAGGAGTCACCATCAATCGTCTGCCTTGAGAGAAAGAATGGAGAGGAAGGTAAAGAAGGGTCTTTAAATGAACTTAGGTAGAATGTCTCAGAAAAAACCAGAGGTGGAAAAGTGACACGTGTGAGACCCAGCCAGCCATTTGTTCCTCACAGCTCTTTGTCCCTGCCTTCCACATGACCAAACATAAAGACCGCCAAATTAGGATGTGACAACATTGTTCTTGTATTCTATGATTGTATTATTTATAGACCGTGGTGTGCAGAAGAGGCAAATCAGCCTCTTCTGCAAATCAGCCTCTTCTGCACACCACTTTCCTGTCTGGGGTCAAAATAGAGACACTCTCTCTCTTTTTGCTTATTATATGTTTAAGAGTTTGGTGTCTTGAAGCTGGAGGACTTTGTGAATAATTAGTCAGTGTTACTCTTGCGAAAAAATCAAAAAAGTAATCTCATTAATTATTACATTGTCTAATTAACCCATTTCATTCTCTTTAAATGCCATATTATACATTATTCTGGAATCCTCTACAAAAAATATTGTTTAGGTTTTGCACACATTGTGAAATGGAGACCTAGTTTCAGTTTCAGGGGAAATATCTGGGCAAATGTAGGTCTTTGAATCAACACGCACCAGACAGGTTGGGTCACATTTTTTAGAGAAAGGGCTGCAGTGTGTCCCACTGTTGATCCAGGTCAAACCACAAAAAACCTTGTTGTCTGTGCTTTGCTGGAGAGTGATGCCCCCTGGGAGTAGGCTCAGAGTACGGATAATGTTGTACCACAGGGTGCATTTTCATTTCCATCAGGGTCCAAACCATGAGGTCCCCTGCTGGAATAAGGGAGCACCATGAGAAAGAGGAGGTGGACAAGGTGGAGGAACGTAGGAGGACGACCGGGGAAGCAGAAGAGGCTTCAAATGCCTGTCAATTGTATCTGTTATGACCAAAATAAAAATATTATGGAAGTATTATATTATATAAGATGTATTATAAAGTAAAATTTTTCTTTGCAATCTTTCCATTTGACTCATTGTGGCTGTGTAAATGTGCTCTGAGGCTGTAAACGATTTCAATACCATACCGCTGAACTGCTACACTGGCTGAATGCAGCGACTCTTCAGGTAAATACCCCTCTGAAATTCCCTGTTTAATCAGAGATAAATGTTTGAAAAAGAAAACGAGTGGTAGAAAAAGTTGTTAGTGGAGTGTAAATGAGACGGAAGCAGCAGAAGGAAGCAGAGAAAAGCAATTCTGAATGACAAATTCACATTTAAAAGACACATTTCAGCACTGCTGTGTCACAAATATTCATTACAGCTGAGGAAAATGTTAATATTAGACTCAGTGCTGCAGGGTGGCCGCAGCCTAGGGTCCAAAGACCGGAGGATCTGTTTGTCTCCTTTAAAAGTATACATTGCTGATAATGCACAGATTAATACAGCCTTCACTTTACCTTCAGCTCTCCCAAACTGCATTCGTTCAGCAGCTGAATCGCTAAAGGGTGAAAGGCAAGGAGAGAGAGAGACACCAGTGCTGAGAGAGAGACAAGGAGTCCAGGTTCTTTTTCTGTTAGATGATGTGAAGACCATTAGAACAAAGCTGCACTGCTAATGTAACACCACGTAATCCCCCCATCTGTTGTGTGTTTGTCTGAGGGGGTTTGTGAGCATCACTGTTTGTCAACTGCTCCAAAGGACTAAAGCAAGATAAGGGGCAAAACCGATGTAGGCGTAGTTTGAGAGTTCCTCAGCATTTGTGAATGTGTGCTTGTTGTGGGTGCGTGCGCTTTAAAATTTCATGTCAAATTATTTCCCAAATTATCAGGGAGACCCATGCAGAGGATCGGAATGCTTTCTGGGTCACCGCCCTCTCCATAGAGAAATAATGGAGGAGGAACGAGTGGAAAAAGAAAGTCACAAGCGAAGTACGGAGTGTTAAAGAGCAGGAAAGTGAAAGAGAGGAAAGTAAAAGAATTGTGTTGGCAGTAGGAGGCAAAGAGAAGATTATAACCTTGAAGATTTTTTTACACTCTTTTCAAATACTGCTTGACGCTGCAGTGTCTTCTTCTGCTGTTTTAAATGACACCTGACTGGAAATCTGCACCCTCCACTACTTAATTAAGATGGCATTTCAACTAATTTGCATATCAGTGGTGGATGGAAACACACATAAATTACTTGGTGAGTTATGGATTAAAAAAGACCCGGCAAAGTTTTACCTTGAGTAAGTGACCAAAGGCGACAAAACGGGGTTAGTTATTTAGCAGCTGAGCTTTCATAGTCAGTATGAGAGTAGTTGGCACCGACAAGTTTTACTGAGGAAAACAGACCAAAAAATAATTCTGCTCAATTTTCAGACAACATTGTGCTCATGTTGTCTGAAAATTTAATTAGATAAATTATTGATCTAATTCTACAAAAGTAAATATGCCATTTGATATCATAATGTCTAGACTTAGAGGACAAGACAGACATTTGTTGCTTCTCATATAGTAACAATTATTAAAGGTCCAGTGTGTAATATTTGGCCTGATTTGTGATATTTGTATTGTTAGAAGTTTGATACCCTAACCAAAAATACATTAATAAAAGTGTATAATCGCAGAAAAATAAGAACATTTGGTTTTCCTAGCTTTAGAACAGTTCTCACATCTATGTAAGAATATACATAGAACAGATAGATACATAGATTTTTAATGCAGCCTTGTGTGGAAAATGCAGTCTCCCAGCGTTTAGTAATTTGTAATTCGGGTGGACCCCCGTGTCTTCAAATAAACCAACGACGAAGAAGGTGCATGAGGTATCCAGGTTTGGGTGGCGCAGGCCACCGTAGCTCACCAGCAAGCTCAATCTAAAATGTAACCACTTGATGTTGCTGTTTCTTTTTCAAAGTCTACAAAAATTACACACCATTCCAACCAGTGAAATAGAACTTATCAAAAATGATCACATAGAGCACAGAACACCAGCGCACATAGTCTGTCTAAAAAGCATCCATCCACTTTCTACACTGCTTCTCCTGTGCTCAAGGTCACAGAGGGAGCTGCTGGAGTCCATCAAGAAGAACTTGTTAGTGGCCTCAACCACTGCAGCACTGTGTTGCCCACATACAAATTGTGATGTCTGGACAGATTTAGATGTGTAGAATACTGCACCATTGTGCTGCTCCCATATAAAAGCAAATATCAATAAAATAATCACACCTGAAGAAATTAGGACCCAGATTTGTAGTTTCTCTGTCAGTGTCAAGGCAAAACAAGTCAATAGTTGCAAATGCAAGACACCAGGAGTAGTACCACAATATTTCTTGTTTCTATCTTCAGTTCTGTCTTCCCGCTACGCAGCAGCCCAGTCAGCGCCAGAGGAGGAGGCCGAGCTCACTGAGCCGCCTCCAAACTGCTCCTCTGCGTGTCCCGACACCCTGTGTTCCACGTCAACCTCTTTTTTATTGTGTTTTGGTATGTCAGGCAAGTGCCCGTGCCGACGCGCCCATCGATGCTGCTGTCAAAAAATTCCATTAAAGTTCAGTTTATTTGTCAACAGCAATGTCATGAGAGGACAATATCTGCCGGCCGTTTGAGCAAATCCAGCGCAATCAGGGAAAACAACAGCAAACAACAAGAACCGTGTCTCTTCAGGAATTGGTTTTCTTCGTGATTTATGTGTCGGGCAGCCAGTGAGCGAAAAATGTCCTTTTCAGCACATCAGTGTCTCTAATTGAAAACATGTTTTTACATGCACAATTTGGCGAATCAACTTGTTTTCAAAATTTGTTAACTAAAACACAAAGGACAGATGACATACAAACAACCTAAAAACAATTAAAAGCCACTGTATAAGATTTAAAGGCTATATGGTTGCCTGGACTACGACATAATATTATATATAGGATATAATAGGACAACATTAATAATAACCATTTATATTAACATACAGAGCAGGTCCACTTGTAAAGATAATCTATGTCCACAGTTACACAGAAGCTGGATCTGCTCAAGGTTTTCAGATTTCTGTCTTAGAAACATGCCAGATCAACTGGGGCATTAGAAAACTAGGAGGCAACATGCAGTGTCCTCTCTTGCCGTTATATGCGTCCAAAACTTGCACACTGGGTTTTTAATGGACTACATACAATTTGCTTACAAATATTACAGATACAAATGGAAAATCCCCATGGCTATTAAAGTAGAAATAGCTCTGAACATAATAGCACAAAACAGCACTAACTTCTTTCTAATAACTTTATTCTGACTTGTTTTGCTGCATAAATGACTTACACTATTTTGTAAAATAATTTTACTGTGTGACAAAAAACAAAAGAAAACAAAAAACAAAACTATTTTTCAAACCCTGCAGAAAGAGTTGTTGGTTTGGACCTAAACGACTTTATTAGATGATAATCAATCTGGTTATTTCATATCCCAATGGATCCAACCAACCAACCAACCAGCCAAGTTCAGACAGTTCAGCTCTCATTCTTACTAATGTCAGATTGAATTAGAAGTTTGAACCCAAGGGAGATGTTTTATCTGAAAGCATCTGAAAATACTTTCTGCCTCCTTTTCTTGCTTTATTTTTAATGTATCTACAGTGGCTATAACTTTATTTGCAGGAAACGAATCATAATGATGCATTTTAAACAAAGCAATCAGCACTCACTGTAAATGAGTAGAGACAGTGGGCCGAATGGGAACTATATTGTGACTAACACTGAGAAATGAAAGAGGCCGTTGGATAAAATTCTGATTTCACACCCCTGGTTATGTGAGCAAAAATCTGTGAGAGAGCTGGAAAGATATTAAGTGAAGATGTGAGATTAAAGGTAAAATATGCTCCAGTTTGGTGCTGAGGTTTGTGCGAGATGAATAAGTCCTGGCGTTAACACCGCTATGTAATAGCAATGTGCTGAAACACAGTTTGCCAGATGCTTGTTGAGATGCTTAATTTTAACTCATATAATTCAGTCAATAAAGGCTGATAGGGGCTTGAGGATGCATTTGCCAAGATGCCCATCTGAGCTGGCAATGGGAATCAGCGACATATTTTTTTAAAGAAGATCCGTCTGGGGACAGTTTAGCTAATTTAGCAAGCCCAGGATAGCTTTGTTTCCATTCCAGATTTTTGCAAAATAAAAGCATATTTCTAAAATTTCAACAAAGTACAATTTCGCTATGCAGTTGCTTACATTGAATGGTGTGAAGCGCATAAACCGTAGTTCTCATAAAATCTTGTGAGATCTTACGAGAACTACGACTTGTTTGTTTCCGTTTGTTTGCTGTCAATGGTTGTTATATTTTTCTTATTGATGACTTATAAAAAAAAATTCCTTCTCCTCCTCCGTCCAAACATAGTGCACCATTTTCACTTGAAGTGAACTGGTCACGTGACCCCGTACATCACGTCCGCTGACGTGTAACTACGAAAATAGTGTTTCCACTTTTGCGATGTAACTCTATATGGATCCGTCTGAAAAACCAACTCATGAGAGCGTCAAAACCTTTTAGCCATATTTGAGAGGTTTTTCCAAGTTTAGTTGTTTCTATCCCCAGTTTTTATTGAGATATTTAGGTTTTGCGCAATTCTAGGGCTGATGAGATAAAGGGAAGTATTTATGGAGGGTGGGACTACCTGATGCGGACGAACATGTTTCACCAGCCTATTAGCATAGGCGTCATTAGATGAATGCTTCTGATGGCTGCAGCAGGAGCATCCATCCCATAGTGGGACATTGAGTGAGTAGGAGGGACGAGGACACAGAGCCTTTATTGGTTATTTCCCGAAGGCAAGTTGGCTGTAGCGCCATGAGTCGCAATCAGAATGAACTGCAGGGAATATATAGATGTTTTACCATATGTTGTCATGCACATAGAGACTAACCGGGAATATCAGACACCATCTTTGAATGTGGCTTAGTCTCTTGAGAATGAGAATGCTGATGGAACGCACTGCTATGAAAATAAAGCAAATGAAAACAACCATCAGCAAACCATCAGCATCTCGATAGACGAGCCGCACATTTGAGCAATTTGATTGGACACCGCACGCTGCAGCTGCGGCCCATAATAATTCCGATAAAGCGCTGCTTTTTCCATCCTACAATGTAAACACGTCACTGTGACTGTACGGCACACCAGATGGTGTCCAGTTGTGGATTATGAATGTGCTCCTATAAAGTGTCCTCTGTGTGTTTGAGCATGCGGGAGAGCAGAGGTGTTTTCATCAGTGCAGTTTAAATTGGTTAAATCCACGTCCAGCATGAGCTGCTAAAGCCTCTAATACACCAGCAGTTAGTATCAGCTGTTCTTCTCAAGAACCTGCCTTGCTTTACTGACCTTTTAGGTTCCCATATTATTTCCCTTTTCAGATGCTTCAGCTGTCAATTATCCAGGAAAAAAAAAATATTTCTCTCCCTCTCTACCCATCTATCTATCTATCTATCTATCTATCTATCTATATATATATATATATATATATATGTACATATGTCTATCTATCTATCTATCTATCTATCCTCTTTTCCCTCACCTGCAGGTAGAAAGAGGATTTTTTTTTTTTTTTTACCAGAATTCATGCACATATTGTTGTCAAAACTTTAGCGAAGTAAATTTTGCATTATATGCAAGCTTTAAAGCTAAACTAGAGATGATATCATTTGTCTGCCTGACTGTGTGTCTGTTAGTGTCTGTTAGTATCTGTTAGCGTCAGCTAAAATAAAAATTGACAGCTGATAGAAAATGACATGTTTCTTGTTGTAGGATTCTTATTTTGATGCTGAGTTATGTAAAAAGTGCAGCTGAGAGTTTGAGATTATTAAGAGAGATTCCCATCATTTATGAGTATATTAATTATATTTTAGGTATGCATATGCATTTAAGTAACTCAGAAACAGTCCTGAAGCTCTCAGTGTGGGCTCATGCTATTTCCCAATACTCTGCACATATTGGAATAGCTGGCAGACCAATTCACAGCATTCACATAAGAGCCTAAGCTGGAGAAATGATAAATAACCTGCAAGCAGTTTGGTCCAAATTTGATCCACTCCCATAAACATGAGCCACAATTAAACCCTTCAGGCAGATGTCTAATAACACAGAATGCGACTCTGAAAAGCCACATGCAATATTGAATCGTTCTGCTTGAAAGCAAATGCGAACAAAATTAATCAGTGCGTATGCAAAAAATAAACCAGGAGAAGAAGAGGAAAAGTAACTTTTCATTCTGTTCAGCATTTTCTCTCTTCTCGGCTCAATGTCACAGATTAACCTATGGCTGATAGGGGGTGATGGATCCTACACCCATATGACCTAAAGTGGTATTAATGGCAAATAAACATTATCCAAGGCTTAAGGGGAAAGGACACAGATGGCTGTGCGTCCACACACAAAGGACACAGACACACTGGCAAGACATACTGAGAGTGAAACGGTTTGTAAAAATTCATGACTTGGTTTAACTGTCCTGTTTTCAGCAAATAACAAATAGGCTTGAATTTGGTGCATTATGTTCCATTTGACAATTTGTCAAATAATCCTACGAGGGATGCGATAGTAAATGTCCATCCATTTTATTCAGCTCACCCTTTGTCACCGCTGGACCCATTCAGGGTTACCATGACTTCTGGCCTTGCTAAAGAAAGCAAAATGAAAGACAGACAGAGTGTTTTTGAGTCATTATTATTAGTCATTACTGACGGAAATAATAGTCAGTGGTACGACATAAAACGCTGAAAAACAGACAAGGTAGAAATGAGCCCAATCCTGCACCTTTCAACGTGCCAAAAAAAAGGTCGGCATTATCTCCTGATGACGCACGTCTCGGCTTTCACTACACCACAAAGTGAGATGAGAAGTCCTTGGCTCTTTTAAAGCAAAAATGCTAGTAACGGTGAGCTATGAAAGGCTGCAAAAATAAGGGGTCACTAGTGTGTGTGTGTGTGTGTGTGTGTGAGTGTGTGTGCTTCAAGCTCTGCATTTCGTACAGTCTGTACCGAGCTTAATTGAGGCTTTGTCTTGTGCCATACACACGGCAAGGACAGTTTGACTTAAACACCTTTATTCCAGCATGCAACGTGCACATATGCAGGGCCATTATGCAACCGCAGCTTCGCAGTTGCACGTCCAGTACCCTGCGTGCGCTCATGCACAAGGCTGACTATCTTATTCTGTTTAGAAACAGAGGTGCCACACAGGTGATAAAAAATACGAGCTTTCTCTCACCAGGTATGAAGAAAATGTTGCATGCGCACAACAACACGCCTGCAAGTTGCACAGCAGCATCAGCTTCACTCGGTGGGATTGATTCCACGCCTTTATCAGATTTTTGTTTTGACTTTGTTTATGGATTCCAGTTGAGTTTTTTGTTTGTTTTTTTAAAAGCATATTAGCCCTCTGTTTATAGACCTGCAACAAAAAAAAACTTGCTGCTAAAACTGCTGTCTGACGGTCGACATGCTTAAAGGAGGGCAGAAACAAGGCATCCAGTTTAGTCTGAGTGGTGTGGAACGGTCACCTGGCTGCAGGGCTGCAGGGCTGCAGGGCTGCAGCACTGTCATCTCATATCCACAACATAAAATGCTCGGGCTTTTCTAATTTCTCGGGGAAAACTTTAGTCAGGTATTATCTGTGAAATAATTGAATCTTTCTCCACTGTTCGCCTGAGCATGTTGAGGTGGAACAAAAGTGTGTGCATGCATGCTGCTTGGTCTACACACTTCTTATATCCTTGTGTTAGTATCTTTTGTCTCTCTTGTTCACACCATTCATTTGTCACTCAAGCTGTTGGATAAGTTGTCACACTCTCTTATTTCTGTTCTGGAAGATTTTAGTCTCCAATAGTCAATTTCCCTTCCACCACCAGTCCAATGCCTATAATCTGTATAAAGACCATCCATTATCAGGAGGGGTTACGGCCAAACTGACACGCAGACCTACAGACAGTCTTCTTTCTTCTCCCCTGTGTTTAATTTATTTATTTATTTCTACTACCTGCCTCATTCTCTGGTAGAAAGAGAAGGATGGATGGATAGATGGATGGATTAATGGGAGAGATTGATGCATGGAACTAATATTTATTAATGATCGATGTTGATCGTATTTAATGATTTTTGATTTTTGAAAACATTCAGGCCAGTTCAGCAGAAGTGATTTGCATATTATGTCTGTGCTTTGCCAGTTGGTGTCAGACTTCAGTATTTTGTGTGAACACTCAGTAAGTGAGCAGGAAACCAATGCTGGAAGTACAGAAAATATACCCATATAAAAAGGACAAAACTATTTCAAGTTGTTGTGTTATATGATGTTTTACAGTGGTTGAGTAGGGTAATCTTTCAAAATAAAAGAACAGAAATAGCAGCTTAGCATCAGCATCAGCATATATTTCCCGACATAACATAAATGCCTTGATCTTCTCCATATGTGAAAGTAAGGCTAAAGAAAAGGGAACGAGGTGACAAAAGAATGAAAGAACAAACAGGAGTGCACAAGACTTGAAGACGGAAAGCCTGGCATGACTGTGTTTTGCATTTGAGGCAGTCAATGTGCTCTTTGCCCTTGAGTGGGCAGTGGCACACTCCTCCATCTCTCCCCACGGCCCGCCGTATATCTTAAGTGGAGGAGAGCTGAGAAACAGCGACTGGAGGGTGAGTGACACAGTGGCAGTCTCTCCTTCCTGCTCTGGATATTTATATTCCCACTGCCCCATGATGACACTTCACCCTTTCCCTTCAGCCTCACTTGTACGCATCCTGCACCAGCCTCCCATTATTTACCTACTTTCTCTGGAGAACGCTGAAGGAGGAGTTGTGTCTTAGGGGCAGGAAGTCTCTCAAAAAAGTATCCGGTCCACTCACGGAAGGTCTGACGGCGACTGACTGGCACTGAAGGTGCAGCATTCACACATCCGCTTTGGTCCAACACTCACAAATGCATCTCTTTCAGTGTTGTGCTCAGCTTGACATACAGACTGCAGTTAGTTTTTAATACATGTCCACTTTAACAAAGATTGATGGTCTCAGTTTTAAACAATGCAAATTTGAGAGATAATGCTATAATGATTGTCTGGTTTTTAATATACAGAAGTTTTGTTTTGACATTTGTGAATTACAATTTTACAAGAACTTTGTACATTGGATCTTGTCTTGTAAAAAAAAAAAGAGAAAAGAAACATCCAACTAATTTTAGCCGAAACGCTTTATTCACAAGTTATG
Organism: Thamnaconus septentrionalis; assembly: GCA_009823395.1. Taxonomy (NCBI): domain Eukaryota; kingdom Metazoa; phylum Chordata; class Actinopteri; order Tetraodontiformes; family Monacanthidae; genus Thamnaconus; species Thamnaconus septentrionalis. The sequence goes on from CM020503.1 coordinate 23,606,631, forward strand.
AAACTTTTAATACACTAAATCGACATCAATCTTTCAGTCCTGCAGTTGTAGTTCTAACTCTCTGAAGAGGATTGGTTTTTCGTGTATTGGGGAATGTTATCATGAATGAGCAAATTGTTCTGAATGTTTAATGACAATAAATTTAATAGCCTCCCATCACAGCAATATAGACTGCACAGCTTTTTCTCCAAATGATTCAATCCATATTGAACAACTTAAATGCTTGATTGATTTCAGCAGAACATCAGTTTGCATTTTGTTCTCAAACCTCAAAAGCAGTTTAATATTCTGAATATATAACAAACCTCCCATGTTACATTCATTGTGGGGTTGGACTCCTATTTAAGCAGAACACCTCGATCATCATCACCACCCCCAGGATCGTCACACCTTCTATCTCAGCAGGGAACTGCCCTGGTCAGATGTCAGCTCCCACATCAAAAGGAGAACCTTGGTGAAGACCAAGTCGTCATGTAGGTAACGGCGTTAGAGCGACCTGGCAAAAACCTAAGAACCCGCCTCTGAGTGAGGGAGAAAGTGTTTGTCGTGCATACAGGAGCGATAAAGAATGTTATACTTGCCCGAAACAAAGGGCAAAACTCACTAATATAGAAATGGGACAAATAAAAAGAAGAAAAAAAACAATACTCAATTCCACAAATTGATCAACTTTTTCAGTGGTTTCCTGGTGATGTAGCCATTACTGGTACCATTAATCTCTGCTGTTTCCATCAGCAGAGAAAAATGTAGGTAATAAGGAAAATAATACATTAAACTCAGATTAATCTCTCGTATCACCATCTTTGTGTGTTTGTGATTTCTGTTTTCCTCGACAACATCATCCATTTTACCCCTGAGCCTCTAACTCCTGTCCTTGCCATCAATCACTACTTGCAACCAGAATGGATCTTGGATTTTCCCCCTCTCTGTCCCACTGTCATCTAAATTCCACCTGAACTAAAAGTACTAAAGTCAACCACCCTGAATGTATATCAACCCTCCAAGTGTCCCCTTGCCTCTGTGTTCTTGAGCCTTCTCTCCATCTCTCTAATTGGTCTCCTGGAGGCCTTGGAACATTAAGACCCTTCCAGACCCTTCGGATTGTCCTTGACTGTGCTCGTTCTTAAATTGTCCTGCAGCTTTTACTGCCACTAGTGAGGCAGCAAGAAAGATGCCCCCTGGTGCTAATGAGACAAGCTAAAAATCTTCAGAAGATACAAGCATAACATGTTGATTTGAGTAAACTAGAATATTAAAGACAAAATGTCAAGAGATTAGGACACAATCACAAGCCACAGGGACTGGAGTCTAACAAGCATGAAGAAGATGAATGGACTCAACTGAGTCACTCAAAAGCAATTAGAAATAGGGACACTGACATTGAGTCAGATTACCGAGAGATGGTGAAGGGAGAAAGATGAATCAGAAACAATAAAGGATAAAAGATTATATCCTTTCAAAGACCAAACTAGGTGGACAGAAAATGTCACCAAGATGATTCATTTTAAGAGAGGTTTAATTTCACTACCATCCCCTTTCTGGAAATTGAACTTTGGTCCGCTCCACCTGCACGAACTACACTTGCCACCCTAACTCTGTCTTTGATCAGATATACCCTACTCATTTTTTAATTGTTTGTCTTGAATTTCTATCTCAATTTAATAATTGGCCAGAATATTCAATTCACATTCTTTAAACTGCATTTTTATTGTCTGTAAATCACAGGATTATGTTTTTATTTCATTGCTATAGTGACAGATTAACTCTCTTACTGTTTTGGACAGTCAAAGGAAACAAAGGGAAGCTGCTTTGCTTTGACCTGATAAAAAAAAAAAAAAAAAAATCAACCAAACAATTTCTTTAGCCACCTGAAAAGATTATTGTTTAAATTAACAGAAGCGTTTGCCCTCATCTGCTAATTTAGGCCTTTATCAGAGCAGAAAAAATCCATAGCCCGATATTTGCTGGTCAAAAGTGGACCTTCAGAACACATCAAGACTGTTGAGTTGGACAAATACACAAGCTGTGTTCTGTCCCTCTCATGTTCTGATTTCGGTATTTCCATCATCTAAACTGCAGCCAAAGTTAACATCAGCTACTCGACAACCTCACAATCACCTGCTAATTCAAACAGCATGTCCTGGCCTTGTCTTTTCAAATTCTTGAATGGGTTTTACTTTCTCGATCCTAGCGAGTGCTGTCTCATCCCTGTCTGCCTGCGTCTTGGCTGATTCACTTTAATTTGCCTTCACTGGCACAAAACACACGAGATGCGATCCAACCAGCTAAGCGGGGAGCGGGACAAATTGAATTTTAATGGCAAATCTGCATTGGAAGCTGTTGATGCGATGGTTTCTTAATTTGCCCGTTTTAAACAATGATGACAGACATTCTACAAAGCAAGAAAACATCAGGCCAGCGCTCCAGGTTTGCATTCGCACAGCCACAGGACACAAACACACAGAGACATGGGGGGTAATGCACCGTGAAATGAAATACTCAGCGGGGTTTTTGGTGGAGGGTTCTCAATCAGTCACAGTGCTGTCACTCCAACCTGAAGACCTCCACTGGCAGCTCCCCACCACTGCCATTCTCACGCACATCTACTCCCCCTTTGCTTGAGGGACTCTGTGTGTTTTCATTACAGTGCACAGTGATTGTCCAGATGTTCAAGTTTCCCCTTTTCAGCCGTTGGGAAAACCCAAAAATCATCAATATTTTAGGGAGTCTGTCTTCCTGCCTCTTGTTTCTTTTTTTATTCAGAAGTCTTGTGGGTTGTATGGGAGATGAGCTGGGATAAAGGGATTGGAGAAGGTCAGCAGAGTCCATAAAGCTTTGTGAATTCCAACAATCTATTTGCCGGCCGTGAGCTAAATGGGAGAATCATGAGGTAAAAAGTTAAGGCAGAGATCCAGAATATTAGGTATCCATTTTAAAGAAGTGACCTTTGAAAACTAGACTTAACTGTCCCTGAAGTTATAATTCTGTTCATGAACCAGGGGAATAGTCAAGACTAACGATTTTCTGCCTCAGTAAATCCTCAATATGTTCTGCTGGCTGGCAAATGAAAGAGTCAGACCCAGGAAGTTTTACCTGCTGTTTTATTATTGCTGTCTACCAGGAGCCATAGTGGTAGTGCAGCAGCGATTAAAGAATGCCGGTGAATCAATTAGGCTGTCGAAAATGGACAATTCACTGCCACTTCCATCAGAGTAATTTTGTGGTAGTTTGGTGCAAACATTTTTAATACAAAAAGAGTGTTCTTTGTTTGTTTGATCACATAGAGATATGGTTGGAGAAAATAGAGAAAATTATTGTACTTTTTTAGATGTTAAATGTCTATATCGTAGTAATATATAGTATACATTGTTAGAGTAATAATTCTAGTCACTTCTAGTTACTTACTGCTGCTGTTGACTTTGCTTTAAATATATCTTATCTTACATGATTTTTTTTTACAATCATTAAGCTTTATAAGCCAAAGTTAGTTCCAACCAAGAACAAGTGTCATTCCTAGAGTGCTAGTTAAGATGTGACCACTCTAAACCTTCAATACGTTTAGGCTTATTTTTGTACGAGTGCTTTTAATAGTATGTCTTATTTCTATTATTATGTTATTTGTTATGCTTGTTTTTTTTACATGTTCAAATAAACAAACTGAAACTAAAAACACCCACAGCAAGATCATGTTTTTCCCTCAACTATGGCAGCAATTTTTTCTCAGCAATAAATTTTACAGTAGCGGTGCATGCATGTCCGCAGGACAATCACAACACTGCATACTGCTTGTCTGTTGTTCAAAGCTCTGGCAGGACAATAGCTTGGTATGACAGCACTGGGACTTTTCACTCTGTGCATGGCTCAGCCTAACAGTTGTTCTAATCACTAATTCACTTCGAATCCCATCGGCACTATGTAGAAACCTGACAGGGATCGCAGCGGGGAATCTCGTGTAATTAATGAAACGGGACTCATTGTGTGAAGTTGACTTGTGTGAGTCGCACTGGTATAATGACAGAGTCCTATTACAGAGAGACATGAATGCCAGCCTCAGCTTGATGTCAAATGCAGCAAAGTTCAGTCAGCCTGAAGTCAGCCTAAATTCTCTCATGAGGAGTCCAGGAAGAAGCAGAAGACGTCTAAGGTGATCACTGTCGCTGCGTAACTACTGCAGCTGGACCACAGTGGGATCTTGCTGCAGCAATAGTCAGTTCGCCGAAAAAAACTAAAGGTGAACCACTTTATTAGGTAAAATGCTCGATTGCGTTTAAACTCAAATAATTAAATGAGCCAATCATATGGCAGCAACTCAGTGCATTTTGGTACACCGACGTTGTGAAGATGACTTGCTGAAGTTTCAAATGAGCATCAGAAAGAAGAAGAAAGGAGATTTAGGTGACTTTGAATGTGGCATGAATGCTGGCGCCAGATGCGCTGGTCTGAGTATCTCACAAACTGCTGATACTGGGATTTTTTTCTTTTTTACACAAAACCATCTCCAGAGTTTATGGAGATGGGTTTACAGAGAATCTTTGGATAGAAATGGCTTGTTGATGCCAGGGGTCAAAAAGGAAGTGGACAGACTGGCGGTGGCGATAAAGGCAACTCAAGTAATGATTTGATATAAGCAAAAGCAGAATACCATCAGTGAACACACAGCATGTTGACCCTCAAGGCAGATCAACGACAGCAGCTGCAGCAGAGTTAACTGGGTGCCACTCCTGTCAGCGAAGAACTGGGAACTGAGGCCACCGTTTGCACTGATTCACCAAGAGTGAGCAAAAGAAGATTAGAAAAATGTTGCCCAGTCTAGTGAGACTTAATTTCAGCAGCATATATATATATATATATATATATATGACTATATATATGACCACAGTAGAACAATGTTTGACGGGTTTAGTGTTACTCCCAGCAGGATTATGCACGTCAGAGAATGTTTTCAAATAATCTAAAAATGGTTTCTTGACAGAAAAAGACAGAGTTCAGTTGTATCAAAATGGCCTTGACAGCCACCAGATCTTAATCAAATAAAACATTCTAGGGATGTGGTGGACAATGAATGTGCAGCCCAAAAAAGACAAAAAAAAACCAAAACACATTTTCTTTCGTTTTTCACATTAGAATTTAATACGACGCTCACATGTTATAGATTGTTCTTAAAGAATTAATCACATACATACATGCAATTTGACCAATGCGACAATTTTTAGCTGATAAAACACATGACGTGTACTCCACTTGTATGAAAGTGGAAAACTTTTTCACCTTGCAAAGCAACTTTTGCTATTCACTGAAAAGAAAATTGCAGATGAAAAAAGAAACATAATACGTTTTGTACAAATCAATTTTCCCCTCAAAAGGACTTGTGCGCATGTTTGAAGTTCCTTTATTTTGCCATGAAATGTCGCTCCTCTCAAGGGCTGCGACCAAACAATGAATTGTTAATACAATCAATTGTTCGCTGAAATAATACAAAAGTAAAAGGGGAAAAACATTATCTGTGAAGCCATTAGGAGGCTGGTGGCGTCAAACAAATAACACATGAATCATTCGCACACAGACACTCCACACACACGCAATCATACACTCACACACTGATCATCTATGTGAGGTTTCCATCGACAAACTGTTGCAAACAAGAGTGCAAGTGCTTTATGGCTGACAAAGATGAGCGATGCAAGCTTTATCTTGTGTTTATCTTTCACTTCACGCTCCCGTGAACACACACACACACACACACACACACACACAGAAAGACTTTCAACCCATAGACAAACCCGTCTGCTGCAGCCAGCCAGACACGGGCTAAACGTGTAGCTCGCTGTGTGGCGAGTGACCCTGTGTGTATCGAACCCACCAAAGTTTATGGTGCTGCACAATACTGGCATGACTTTTGACGAGTCAGACAGGGACAAGTGTGTAATAAAAAGGCTCATTGTGGAACAGTTTGCCATTAGCACTGATGATCGCCATCCTTCCGCTGATTGTTTTTGCTATCTGGCTCGTCCATCAACGTCTTTATCTGCTTTTTTATGGAAAGGCTGCTAAGCATGGAGGTCTGCTAGTTCATACATTATCAAGCCACAAATAGGAGGAGGAGGTGAGACAAACATCAGCTCAAGGCAAAAGCATTTTTTTTTCAAGCAAGATGGATTCCTCCCCACAACAGGAAGTGAAAGCATGTAATTGTCTTAGCTTATCTCCAGACCAAAACATGCATGTGAGGTCAATTGAACATTCTAAATTGTCCATAGGTGTGCATGTGAGTGTGAGTGGTTGTCTGTTTCTATGTGGCCCTGCGATGAACTGGCGACTTGTCCAGGGTGTCACCCTGCCTTCGCCCTAAGACAGCTGGGAGAGGCTCCAGCAGACCCCCGTGACCCTGAATAGGAATAAGCGGGTATAGAAGATGGATGGATGGATGGATTTATGTTTTGCACAATTCTAGGGGTCATGGAAACACAGCTAGTGTCTTAATCTAAAACAATACATCCAACAACCAGCGAGCACAAGTTTGCGAGATTGGTCGATCGCGTGAATGTTTGGCTTCATTCCAGGTTTGTTGATTCACAAGCGTGTCCTACCAATCTTTGCCGCAGCTTTTCAACAGCTTTCCTATATTCAGGCAGCGAGGGTAGAGAGGTTAACTCAAAGTACACTGTCATAATGAAAGCAGTCCCCTGGTGCTGACCTTTTCCCTTTCGCTGCCTCCTCAAAGAGCAAGTTATCATCGAGCTGTTGCCTGAAAACTGACATGAAAATAATCACAACTAATGTTCAGAATGTGTGGTGTATCTCTCTCTCTTTTTTTTTTTTTGCCAATCAAGCAATTCATCTCTTGCTTTTACGAAATGTACCAAGGGACGCAAAGACCGGGTCGCGTCAAATCACATTGCTTGTTAAAAGTTGAGCAAAAAATACATCCAGTATCATTTTGATCAGAATGGCAAAGAGTCTGGATGCAACAGCCACTACGGTGTTTACCTGAAACATGCTGATACAGCTCACCCGGGATATTAGTTGTGATTGGAATATACGTAGGATGTAAATCCTCTCATCTTAAATAACTCCCTGACGATTAAAGTTATCTGTCGCTGTTACGGATCATAATGAAATTGAGAACTCTCTTGATGCTGTAACTTTCCCCTGACTACCAGAGGAAGCCTCAGAAACGCTCCATTGATTGCTGAGAGTTCAAAATTAGATGATTTTGGACTTTTGGAGCATTGACTCACAGCACTGCGGCAATTTGGGATGAATAGATGAAGCATGAGCTTGCAAATGCATATTTATCAAATATATTTATGGCCAAATTTAAAGCTAGGTTTATAATTTGCTGTAGGGATGAAAAAAAACATAAAACTCTACTAATGAAAAATGCTTTGGACTTTCTTCCTTCATCTTTCTTTAGGATTGCTCCCAAAAAGTTTTTTTTTTTGTTTCCAATTTTGCCTCCACCACCCTGACTTTGGTGCACTATGTGTACGGCTATAAATCTCCCGACAGCTCTGCCTGTTATCTACAATGGATCGATTTTCAGCCATTCTAAGTTTGGCAAACAGGAAGGGCAAAGAGGTGGTGCCATTTTAGCTTTTGTGAAGCTCCAGGGTGAGTAACTCCACGTCATTCAAACTTGCATCTGCCAGTGAACTGCAACAGAACATGCTGCATAGGACACTTTGGGGCTGCTGTACTAAGATTTGACATAAGAGTGCGTTATTGTTGCTTTGCGTGTTGTCCACTAACATTGCATGTGTGATTTGCCAACGTGCAAAAGCGGTCTAGAGGACTTTTTAATTTTGCTAAATCTCAGTGCACCCGCTGAATATTTCATTTGAATCCTCTCCACACAATATTTGGTGTGTTCTGTCAGAATGCACATATCTACATATTCATTAAGCCAAAAGCACTAAAGGGCGTCTGTGCGTTTTTTTGCCTGTGCGATGGTTGCAACCCTCATCAGCTTTGTCATTTATTAATGCATTAAGCCGTTTGCGTTTGTTTTTCCACGTGCAATCCAAATGTGTGTTTGCTCTGATACACACCAACAGGGAGACAGTGGTAAGTGTCATTTCACCCCAAAAAAGGCATCGCTGCTTTTACTGGTTGTCAGAAGTAGAGATTGTCTGTTTCTGACTTGATGTGAAGTGAATTCAACGGCAGCGACGGCGACGAGTCCACCTCCTCTCGTCTGTCTCTCGTTGCCTTCGCGCTCATATTTAACGAGGGGTGTTGAGTGGGTTATTCATTGTTTGGATCGATTGGCCAGTCAACAGAGGAGATGTGCTCGATAATTTATGCAAATGGCAAGGACATGCTTCAGCCCTTATCTCAGCCGGAGCACTTCGTCTCTCTGCCACCGCTCTCCTTTCTTTTGTCTGCCATCCCTCTGCAGGATTTCAGTGTTTTCAGGCCTTTTGCTTTGCCAGGTGGAAAGACATGTTTGAATTATGTGTGTGAGGGAGCCCCTCATTACTCAACGACCTCCCACTCCTAAATGAAAAAACAGTGGTGTAGCATAAACAGAAAGTCCTACTGAACGATGCCCTTATTTTACACACTCACTGAAGAAACCAACTCTTCCTTTACGTTCGTTCCTCAACCACTTAAACTGAGTGAAGCTGTCAAAACACCTGTGCCCCCCAGGAATAGGCCGTCATTAGCGTGGACTGAAAGGTGGGTGAGGACTTTGCAGTCATTAAATTGCAAAGGTTGTTGGGCGTTTTGCAATCGCTAGAGCATTATTAGCATTTCATTATAAAGGCAGTGTGGCTTTGACGGACAGCAACCTGGTGGTGAGGAAGCTCTGAGAGCGCATGAGACTACACAGACACTGGTTGCTTGTCTGATTGCCATATTGAAAATGAGTATGTGCGTCTCTCATAGCAGGTTGTTTTTATTCTTATGTGTGGAAACATTTTTACTAACTCTTTTTTTTTTTTTTTACACCTATACATTTTGATTGCTTTTGTGTGCCCACTTAATCGTTTGATAGCATTAACCAAAGCACCACTGGATACATGGCAGTTGTGAGCAAATTAGTGTCAGTATGAACCCTTCTAACAGGACTTTGACATAAACAAGATCATTGCATGTCTACTTGCGCACCTCATGGAGCATCTTGATGCCAATGAAGACGTGGCTCGGAGTCTCAATAGGTGCATTTATTTTATTTTATTTTTATCATCGACCACCTTGAAAACAAGGAACAAACAGAATACAATTGGTTTTAATTATTTAAGAAATTAACATTTCATAATTTCAAATTATAACTCTGTAATGACAATTTAATTCATAGCAATAAAACAATTATATTGAAATTCATAAATACAACGACGATACAAACAAACAATTTCATTAACCAAACTGAGCATAACCCAATTTATAATCCCAATATATTGAATCAAATTGCCATGAATAAATTATAACAAAAAATCTAATCAAATCCCAAATGCCACAAATGAAAGCTCCAACGAAGAAACATCAAGGAAGTAAATCATTTACCTTGCTGTGCAAATCAAGGGAGTGAGATACTTAGTTGAGAAAGTAGTCTCACTTGCAATTAACAGGGAGACAACTTTTTAAAACTACTAACCAACATTACAGTTGCTTACAAGCCTCAATGAATAATCAAATAATCAAGTAAAAAAAAGTGTGAACTGAGGCTGTCGTACCGTCATCCTGTTCGACAGGCTGCACGCGCTGGGCTGATTTCTATGTCTGCTCCAGTGTGGCTCTAATTCAAACGGATTGGGGTGAATAAAGTTGCCTTAGTATCACTGTGGTTGTGAGATTTTTCAAGATAAAAACATTTCAAACCTAAAGCAGATGAACAGGAATCACTTTCAAAATAAGAGTAATCTAATTGACTGCAGAAATATTCGCCCCTCCCAACAGGAAGACTGAGCTGCTGATACCTTGTTCAGGTGTCGGAAAAATAATCTTTTTTCCCCACTCACTACACTTTTGGGTCTCTCTCAGGTGAACACGCCTAACCCTGGATTCATCTGCACTGGGTAGATACTTCACCAAATTGTCATAGTGTCTGCCCTCCATGCACCAGTGTGAGGAGAGTTAAATTTGGTTCCAAACACCCAGTGGAGGGGCAGGGGGGCGGCATGGCTGGGTGGGCGGATAGGGTGGGTGCTGTCAAATGTGCTGCATAATGTCAAAACGCACTTGTGCTCCCATCCTCTGGTGCCGTCAGAGGCCTGAGAGCAGTGATTGTTTCAAATTAAGCCCACCTAATTTTAGTGCCAGAGCATATTGGGCAAGCTGTCCTTGGGTTAAGACCAAGGTTAAGATGTTTGGTCCAATAATTAGATCCAGGGGCCAGTGTGTCATCGAGGCCGGCATTTACAGCAGACAATGGAGCAAGTGTGATTAATTATCAATGTTTAACGAATACAAAAGAAAATACGCAGAGATGGATTAAGGTTGGGATGGATTTTTTGGGTTTTGTTTAGAGCCCACTGTTGTTCTTCTTGAGATTAGATTGAATATATTTAATTTTCAGTGAAACTAGATCTGTCTGTGACCAAAATTACTCTTCATAATAGACCCAATTGCCATACTTTGTACTTGATCCTGAAATTCTGACTTGTTAAAATGTCAATAATAAAGTTAGTCGTATTGTTCATAGAATAAGTATCACCATAAAGGGTAACAGAGAATAGATTTTGTCTGACAACAAAAATGAGGACAAGGTCTTGCAGGCCAACACAATAACCTCTTCACAACCTCTGCTGGGCATACGGGTGTAAGATAATGATCTTATATCAGTCTCTGTTTTCTTTTCTTATTTAAATGGAATAACCAAGAATAGGTCATATATTTAATCTATATTATAAAATAGACAAATCATACACATATATAACATCTAAAAAAGCTTTCTAATATATCTATTAGCATTATTGGTATGCCAACTCACACAAAAAGTACAAAAAGTGACAGCATAGATTTTTCTAGATGGGCTTGAGTAATGCAGTAATAGAGAACAAACCTTGTGTATTGTTTAAAAGTAGACCAACACATCGTAATTATTAAATCTATAAATGTCATAACAGGGCACATTTAAATATATCAATGAATACATAACATTACATTAGAGGTGTGGCACAAAAAGTTTTCAGCACCACAGACAGAGACACAGCTCCACTGCCACCTACCCAAGTCAGCACCATGGACAGCAATATGCAGAGCAATTGACTAACATTTGTATATTTTTTTTAAACTTTACAGCACCATGGACTGCGTCAGCGCCACTGCAGAGTAATTTTCTGCACGAGAAATCTGGGCATTTAAATGAAAAAACAGGGGTTGTCTCAATAAACTACTAGTGCATCATTTCTACCTCAACACTCAGCACTTTGTTTCTTACCCACATAAAGTAAATTTCTGTCCGTTTGAAATGCTTATTGAAGGAATGTTTGGCGTCCAAGCCCCGACCACATCACTTTCCACTGATAGGTTATAAAGAGTGCTGAGAAAGCACACATAGCGAACCCCTGATGTAAACAGAATTATGAGGAGTGATTGAGGAGGAAATCACAAATAACCCCCAGCTTGCAGGTGGATGCTGGGCTCTAATGACAAGTGCAGTGTTGATGCGGTGCAACACACTGCAAGGCAGAGAGACAGTTTAAATTTGCTTAGTCATGCAGGTCATCTTAGAGCAGAAGGTCTACGTCGGGGCAAGTGGATCTTGAAGACGCTTTGGCTCTCACCCGAAAGGCTTCTTCTGTTCTGAACTTCGTCACTCTTCAAGAACTAGTCCAGCTGCCCCAACTTAACCCTTCAACAGTTTAAATAAGGCGCCAAATTAAGAAGGTGAGTTGAGCTCATGTGTGTGTCAGTGCAGCTTGACTTGGCTGCCTGAGCTAGCTCGCAGGCCAACTCATTAATCAGCAGGACACAGTAGCTGCGGTTCCATGACCGTTTTTGGCAAAATAAAAGCGATTTTTCTAAAATTTCGACAAAGCACAATTGGAATTTGCAGGTGTTTCCATTGAATGGTGTGAAGCGCATAAGCCGTAATTCTCGTCAAATCTCACGGGACGAGATTTTCTGAGAATTACGTTTCCTTTTGTTTGTTTGCTGTCAAGAATGGTTGTTATATTCTTGTCTTTGATTACTTGTAAAAAATATTCTGTCTCCTCCGTCCAATCATAATGTGCCATTTTCACTTGAAGTGAACTGGTCACGTGACCCCGAATGTCACGTTTGCTGACGTGTAAATGCCAAAAAAGTGTTTCCATGACACTTTTGCGATATACCTATTGGGATACATCTGAAAATCACCTCATGATAGCCTCGAAACCTTTTAGCCATATTTGAGAGGTTTTTCCAAGTTTAGTTGTTTCTATCCCCAGTTTTTATTGAGATATTCTAGGGCTGATGAGATAAAGGGAAGTATTTATGGTGGGTGGGACTACCTGATGCTGACGAACATGTTTCACCAGCCTATTAGCATAGGCGTCATTAGATGAATGCTTCTGATGGCTGCAGCAGGAGCATCCATCCCATAGTGGGACATTGAGTGAGTAGGAGGGACGAGGACACAGAGCTTTTATTGGTTATTTCCCGAAGGCAAGTTGGCTGTAGCGCCATGAGTCGCAATCAGAATGAACTGCAGGGAATATATAGATGTTTTACCATATGTTGTCATGCACATAGAGACTAACCGGGAATATCAGACACCATCTTTGAATGTGGCTTAGTCTCCTGAGAAAACCACCTCATGAGCTGCTGTTTCCATCACCAGTTTTCTATTGCCAAAACCTTGGATAAAAACACATCATTAAAAAGTTCCAATTGTGTTGTTGAATTAATCCATTTATGTGACTATTATGAACTATTTGAGCATTTGAATTGCAGCAAACCTGAGAGCTAGTTCAGGCAGTCAACTCCAGCCGCACTGACATAGAAGTAATGCAGCCATTTTTTTCACAACCAGCTCCCAGATTGGCGATTTAGCAACTGTTTGCCGCGCTCAGCCTCCCTCCCCACCCCATCATCCACCTGCAGACCCTGGAGATCGCTGTGTGTTTTTTCATCATTCCTCGCAATCTCTGTGTCAACCTGTTGGGGTTCGCTGTATGTGTTTATCGTCACTCCTCGTTGATCTATGCTAATAGTGAGCGGGGAGGGATTAGACCGCAGACTGGCAACCTTGTAACATTTATTAGATGCTGCAATAAACATTTCAAAGGTGACTTGCCTGACCTGAAGTACATCTTCATTAGTCTTCACAAATCTCCATCACCTTAATGCAAAAATAATAGTTTTACAGTTACAGCAAAGTATGCTAAAACCACCTGGCTTTGCAAAAATGCTGCAAGATACAGTAAATATCTGCAGGTTGGTACTCTTTAACATTACATTGTGTCAATGAAGAGAAGAGAAAGACTTTTTGGAGAAACCAATTGAAAGAAAGAATGTCAATGAAAAGTAATGTAGTCAAAGAGTGTTCTAACAGCACCATTTAAAAAAGCTGGCAGAAAAACTTAAATTTAATGAATTTAAATGCAATGTCAATGGAATTGAGAAAGCTGCTTTTCTTTGAATTTTCCTCTATTATGAGTTGTGGTTAGTTGCATGGTCCAGCATTTAACTCATTCCCATCATTGTTTTATATATATTTAAATTAAATGTCCCTGATACTTAGAAAACATTATTGATCTGAACTGAGAGGAAACTTTCTCACAGCAACACAAGATGGTGCAGTGACTCACTCACTCACTCACTTAACAGAGGGGGGTCTTCATGTGTGACGTCTGATTAGTTGCAGATGAACGAAAATAGGCATTTGCGACTTGGGTGGTGTTGGGGGAGCCAAGCTGAATCTGAATCAGATCGCACATCTTGGAAAACTCATCGAAAGCATTTTAATCAATCATCTTGTGATGAAAGTCACTGATGGCTTTTGCAAGCTGTTTTTTTAAAACCAGAGAAAAGGCCAAGGTAGGGGAAAAAAAAGTATGCCACTCAAGGTGCACCTCAAGAGATTAGCGTGGAAGCTGCAGTAGCAGCTGCGTTACCTGAAGTGGATGGCATTTTCACATTAAAAGAAGCTGAGCAAACCGCTCTGGAGCTAAAGCTAAAGCTGTGCTCTGAGAAAAAAAAAAGTTATTTTCTTTACTCTGGAATGGCTTTGAAATCTGGAATGGCTTGAAATGTTGTAAAACATGTGATGTGCATCCTACTATATCACACCAGTAGGAGGCGTTTCTAGTGCTGGTGCTAATGTGGCTGTGAGGTCTCTGATTGAGTTCCTGTGCTGTTATTGTGCTCTCGTGAGAAAAGCAAGGTGCCAAAGCCTAAAGTAGCCAAATGTACTTCATAGTCATGACTTTTCATGAGCTTTGTTGCTTTCTCGTAATGTCATATGTACAGTCACTGCTGCTGTCCACCTCCCTACCAAAATATACACTTGCTGTGGGCACTGTACCAATCACATTCAAAACAAGATAGAAAAATCAGGTAGTAAACATGCAGAGCATATCCTGAGTAGCTCTAAAGCAAAACAAACAGCAATGCAAGTAGTAAATAAACATGCATTCATGATGCGTGGCTGAACAACTGCACATGCCCCATTACAAAGGTAAAAAGAAATCACTAACAGTAGATAAATAGAAATCACTTTTCTTGCCCTGTTTGGTCTATACACCAACTCACATTCTTTCTGAAGATAGATTCACACATTATAAAGTATCCCCTCTGCGGCACTGCACATATTTTTGACCCCACAAACACAGTGAAAAGCAATTATTCGTTGCAGCTCCCCTGGGGCTGAGCAAACAAATTGATTGTGCTTTAGGATTGGAGATACGGCGAAAGCACTTCGATGCGTCTTAACAGCCACACGTGAGAGAGTACGATCCGTGCACGGCAAAACACGCACAAAACTGTTCCGAGAGCTTTTTTGACCTGCGCCCGAGCGGAAGGCTCAAGAGAGATTAGATGAATTATACAGATGAAGGAAGGCACAGTGCCAGTGTGGGAAAGGAGAGCTCCTCCAGAACCTGGAGCTAAGAGAGACTAATTAACTGGAGAGGCATGACCTTTCCCATCGCCCCCTCCCTCAGAGAACATGTGTTGTGTACATGTGCCCTGTGTGTCTGTGCGTGCGTGTGTGTTGTGTTGTGTTAAATCAATACAAGGGCATAGTCATTGTAGCCAGATGGATCCAGCACATCATGTCTCATCATGGTGCGAGAGCCAGAGGCATTATGGGAGATGTAGAGCGCTGCTGCAGATGCTCTCAAGAAGGCCAAACTCACACTGGCAAAGGTGTTATGGCTCCTTTATGCATTCATTACGGATGAAAATGGACACATTTGAGCATTGTAACCATCACTGGACACATATTCCCAAGCCTCCTTGGCAGGGGGAAGGACATTAGGTATCACATTGCTTAGAGGGAAACATTTTTATTTATTTATTTATTTATTTTTCTGGCTGCAGCACTTCATCAGCGTCCAAATCACATTGATTTTTCTTTGCATCTCTGGCCGGCTGGTTGGTAGTGCTGTACCTGTACCTGTCTTTTACTTTACTGAAGACCTCAAACTTTTCAACTCTTAAAAACTAATGAGTTTTTTTATTTTTGTTTTTTTTTGTTTTTGTTAAGAGGCGTTAATAAATTATGGTCTGTATTACCCCTGCAGTTTCCTGTGGTGCAGATGCATCCCTCACAGATGCAGAGGTACAATCCCACTGACTGTAAAGTATGGACAAAGGCCAATGTATATCTACTGTAGATTTTATATTTTTCTATGTGTTTCAATATCCACCTCACAATATGTTTCTCTCGGCTGTCAGTGAACTCTCCAGAAATTAAAAACAGTGCTTCCTTGCTTCTTTCGCTCGCTCCACCTCTCAGACAGTGTTATGAAAACACTCATTTCTGGAAACCGTGGTGACTCTTAAGGTACTGCTACATCTTCCCAGATCAGTCACAACGTCCTCAGTCACACTGAACCCAACATTCCTCCACCACCTTCTAATATGGAGTTTTTGCTGAAGTTTCTTGATCTGCAAAACATATTTTGAACTTGCTCTCCAAACTGTAGCTCATGAGCTGGAGGTTGAGCTCTGGTTGCTGAAGTGTGGTCTCACACACTCTTCAGCACGTGTACAACAAGGCAACAGATGCTGTGCTCTCTTTTGCTTTTTTTCAACAGCTCAATTTTGACTCTTGTATTTTAGTAGATGTTGAATATGTTTGGTTTCAATTCAGTAAATACCGGCTGATGAAAGATTTCAACAAACTGCACTGATGATTGTAGCTTTCAATATTACACTATGATACTAGTACTCATATGATACTATACTATGATGTCATAGATTCCTAAGGTTTCACATCCCAAACCCCTGTAATATACACACATGACATCCAATGAAACTCCATTACAACACAATTACATCCCATCATTGTGGGATGGCAAACAAATGTAGAAAACTACTAATCCTCTGTTTTCCAGGGATCCCTTGAACCAACCTGAAAGACCTCTTGGGCTTCCCAACCCTGGTTGAAAAATCTCCACAATAAGACCAGTCAAATATATATACTTAAATAAATCAAGACAACAGAGGCCTTCACATTAATCATCATCATGATGAAGCCCCTTGCTAGAGAGCACCTAAACACAGAGGAAGACCCCAGACTCATGAGAGTAAAGTCACATCAAAGTCAGAAACTTCCACTGAGTCCAAGACTGAAGCGAGGCATGAAGGAGTGTGTGTGTGTGTGTGTGTGTGTGTGTGTGTGTGTGTGTGTGTGTGCCCCTGTGTCAGGGCATTCTCCTTAAATAAACACCATCTGATGCCAGTGGAGGTCAAGAGGAGACAGGTGAAAAAGATTGGTGTGGAGCAGAAAGCATCTGTGGAGAAGCTCATTAGGGAGCGAACGTGCAGGTTGTGGATGGAGTGCAAAGAAAGTTTAGTAGCGAAGAGACAGATGGCCGGGGGAAAACACTGAATGCTGATCTTCCCGACGTCTGAGCTGAACACTTAACAATTCCACACTCTTCTTCTCAGCAGAAAACTTAAAGTGTGACACTGAACAGCAGGTTTGAAACGTGTGTGTGTCGCAGGGCATTGAGTATTTTACAAACTTGCATTGTATTACCAAAGAAGAAACTGACCCACAACCCCCCAAAAAAACAAAACTAAAAAAAACATGAGGATGTTTTACTCACCATTGCGGGGATCCGACTCGATAATGGCGCCAGACTGTTGCGTTACATTCACAAGCATGATGGACTTGGGTTAGACAGAGTTGAGGCACCCCACGTTTGAAGCTTTGTCTTGACTCTGCAATAGAAGACAACATTATTGAGCACAAATGAAGTTGGCAGATGATGTGTTCACTAATTGTGATATCATAAACAAATTAAAAGGTACAGTTCAACATTTGGGCAAAATCACAGATTGCCATAATCCATACAGCCATGTGAGAAGGTCCACTCCCTTTTATCATCAGTGCCATCAATGTTGTTTTGGCATCCAGGAAGCAGAGATGCGAGTTGCTCAGTGAACAAAACGGAGGTGAACAGAACAGGTCTCCCTCCTGCAACTCTTGAACCCTCTTGGGAACAAGTTGTGACCCGCACATTCACCACGGTTTGAAAGAGTCATTTAGAATCGTAGGTGCATGCATGAATGTAAAATTGTTCATTCAAATGTATTAAAATGGTGTAAAAGCCAATCAATGCTGATTAAAAAAAGTGATCTCCAGTGGATGGATACATCGTGTGTGTGTGTTTTTGTGAGCCCCGTCTGTACCCAATCAAGCCACTAAACATTGGCATCTCTGAGTGAACACAAACTGTGTGACTGAATACACACTTATGTAAAAAGAATCTGGATGTTCATCTTACTGGAGCATAATGAGAAGCATCAGCCTTGTTCGAAGAAGCCTTTCGAATGAGAGGCAAAACCTCTTCAAGATCACAAGAACAAGTCCAGTTGCCCTAACTTAACCCTTCTACCTTAAGATGACCTGGATGACTGAGAACCTTCACAGACAATGAAGCATCCATCATTATACTGTATTTTTTTTTGCACATGCAACATTCTATGGGGCTCCAGCTTGGCTACGAGAAAAGCGAGAGAGGAAAAATAGACACTTCTCAGGATTTCATTCTTAAGAGCAGTTACAAGGCAAAAGCCAAAGCAGAATTTGATCTTTGTCTTAGTCGGGAGTTTGTGCTTTCAAGCGTGTCCCATATAGCTAGAAATCTCTTAAATATCGACATCGACTCCAACAGAAAACACTATTGATTTGACTTCCGCCTCCTCTTTTTTGCCTCCTTTTCTTTTCTCTTAATTGTCAAAAGCCACAGTGAATCAGGTTAAGTCCAGCTAAGATCTCCCAGGCAACCGAGCTGAACCTACTGCGTGAAGTGCGACACGCCCCCCAGGGAAGCCAAGATAAGGCAATAAAGTAGTCAAACAGCAAATACTGTGCAGCCACAATCACAAGTGGAAAAGTCCTAAAATAAAAGATTCCAAGCTAACCTTTTAGCCTTCATCTCTTTGGGGAGATAGTGTGCCGTGTAGCACTCCCTCAGTGATGCGCCTTTCATTGACAAGTTGACGTAAACAGTATTTGATTAAAACAGTCAAATTTTCAGATGATTCACTAATTAGTTCCCCTGTTACTTCCATTTGGCAGAAACTTGCTTTTGGGCAGTGGAAAGTCCAGCGGACACTTCTAAAAGTTTGTCAAAACACAAATACACATTAATAGCTGCGCACTTTCTGGTGGCAATTCAATGCAACTTTTTTCCCACTCTTTGAAAAGCTTTCACACTCTCATTTGTTACATAACATCTCCAAAAGGCAATCTGATGTAACAGCTCTGAGGGTGGGAGCCCTGTTTTTGTAAAGAATCCAACTCTGTGTCATTTTGTTTTGTTTTGTTTTTTATCGAAAATATTGGGCTCTAAATAATTCAGAGTCAAAACTGAACACTTCCTGCACTTTGTACTCAGTTTCACTTTCCTGTGGGACAATATAATAGTTTCATTCATTATTTATTGCATCATTTAATTATAGAACTCTTGAGTTCAGTGAGAGGTTGCGGTAGATGCATAATAGATGGTCATCTTCATCTGACTTTCAAGAATTAAAGGAGCAAACTGGTTTTTCTTTTTGATGAATAACTTTTAAAAAGCAGTATTTTTTTTGGATTTATATCTTGTCCTCAGGTCCTGTATATATATGTATATATATATATATATATACATATATATATATATATATATACATATATATATATATATATATATATATATATATATATACATATACACACATATATGTACATGCCTGTTTCTTATTGTTAATGAAATCTTCTTTAAAAGCCAGTATGAGAGCATCAAGTTTGGAGTTGGTGAGGGCCAGGATGAAATGTCAGGAGACTGCTAGAGACACTGCGAATGCTCCTGAGGGGAACATGAACGTCCGTGGGAAATGTCACCTCAATCAATCCAGGCATTTTGAAACGATAAACTTAATGTTCACCTTGCGGTGCAGCCAGACAAATAGTCATGGGAACAGGCCATTGGGCTGTTGGTGGATGTCGCAGGCAGTTGCAGAGGCCATTCAAGGAGCACGTCTGAACGACGACCCGGCAGACATTGCCGTCTGTGACACAAGGACGACCCTTTTTCAAAAACAACTGCAACATTGACGTCACGCGACAGATTGTGCGATACATCCGAGCGTTAATGCGTTGGAGGAGAACGTCGCTGGGTGTGACTGTATCCCTCCCCAACACCTCTCTGACAGGCATTCTGGCAATTAACTCCACACGCCCATCACGTTGTGCAGCGTGGGGGCCACTTGTGAGCACAACAGTCATTAACAGAAAAAAAGCCACCGGTGCAACAGAAAAAGATGCAGCACGCAGGAAAAGCTGCAGACGTGATCCGGTTTTGCTTTGTAAAGTGTTGAGCGGAAGACACACAACCAGTGTCACCAGGGGGGAAACAATCGTATCTGGGTGGATTTCCACATGATGCACTGCGGCATCATGCGGAGGTAGAAGACGGATTGCCGGCAAGAAGCGACGGTATGAGTGAACGCTGGAGAAAGAAATGAGACCGAAAAGGCTAAAAAAAAAGTGTTTTACTTTTGACACACACTCACAGACAATGGGAGCGTTTACTCATCATATTGGAATGAACTTACTGCTTTAGAATATAGCCGCTTCACAAAAGATACTTTTTCTTGCTAACGGCATTGCTCTCTTATGGTAATTGCGTCTCTCTAATGTTGGCCATTTAAGTCGTCAATGAGCACTCAATATCGGCCCCATGCACCAGGGAAATGCAGGCACAGTCAAGAATGGGGAAACATTGTTTGCTGAGAAGTCAATCGATACAGACATCCCAGTTAAGCTAAATCACCAGGCTTTTCCTGCTGAGAGGCAGAAATGTGCGATGCAAAATCAGCATGATTTCACCCCAGGGACCCGTCTGAACAAAATAAAATATGTAACAGAGATAGTTGGCATGTTCTAATTTGGAAACGATGACTTACCGTATTGGTCATGGACCGGATCAATTTCTCTGAGGGCTACGAGGAGCTCAATAGGTCAACAGTCAGTGAGGTACTTAGTTATGATTAGACGAGCTCCAGTCCGACAACCACATTGACATGGAACACTTCATTTGACCTACAGCTGAGACCTCTTCACAGAATGAGGGCTGGTGGACCAGTTGAAGTCCAACAATGCAAAATACTTCAGGTAGGTTCTCAACTGTTTAGGAAGCAGTCTGTGGTCATATACCAGGGCACTGGCTGAAACATAATGCTGTGTATCTCAATAAATGCAATGCATTTTAACTGGAAGTCAGAGAAAATATGTTTCACAGAAAGAGACTGTTACATAAAAAGCACTACACAAATACATGTATTTTTAACTAAAAACGTAGAGGTGTAATATACATTATACCAGCAGTGTGGATAGAGTGGAAGTCCAAGTCTCCAAAACATTTATATAAAAAAGGGTTGAGACTGCTGGGACTGAGTCCAACACCAAGTGTAGAACAAGCAGTGATAGAAAATTCATCATGGATGGGTGGGTGGATGGATGGATGGATGGATGGATGGATGGATGGATGGATGGATGGGTGGGTGGGTGGGTGGATGGCTGGATGGGTGGGTGGATGGATGGGCGGGTGGATGGATGGATGGATGGATGGATGGATGGATGGATGGGTGGATGGCTGGATGGATGGATGGATGGGTGGGTGGGTGGATGGATGGATGGATGGATGGATGGATGGGTGGATGGATGGATGGATGGGTGGATGGATGGGTGGGTGGATGGATGGATGGGGCGGGTGGATGGATGGATGGGATGGATGGATGGATGGATGGGCGGGTGGATGGATGGATGGGCGGGTGGGTGGATGGATGGGCGGGTGGATGGATGGATGGGTGGGTGGGTGGATGGATGGATGGATGGATGGATGGGTGGATGGATGGATGGATGGATGGGCGGGTGGATGGATGGATGGATGGGTGGGTGGGTGGATGGATGGATGGGTGGGTGGGTGGATGGATGGATGGATGGGTGGGTGGATGGATGGATGGATGGATGGATGAATGGATGCATGGCTGCCTTGTAAAGAAAAGTGAGTACAAACACCTTGATTGAAACAAATCATTGGTAATATCAATAAACTGTCTCAAGTTGGTGATGTTTGCGGTGTCTAAAACCACTCCCTCACTCATTTACTCACTCACTCACTCACTCACTCACTCACTCTTCACCTCTTCCTGTTTATGATGCAGTGCACTACATCAGGACCAAATGAGCAAGATTCCAACAACAGCACTGAGATTCTCTGAACTTTCTTTGAAATCCTTGCCCTGGGTTTCTCAGACACTCTGTAATATCTGGAGTTATTAACTACTTTTGCGTGTCCCAGTCGAGGGCTGCAATCGCTCACCATTGGGCATCAGCTACAAGCTAATTGGTGCATCAAAGCTGAGGGGATGTTTTTAGCTCTCGGGCTCCTTTGGCTTTTGTTTTCTTGCTTCTCTTCTCTGTATTTGTCATGCAGCGCATGCAATTACTCTTTGCCACTGCCTCTCCTTCTTTTCTCACATCACCTTCTTTCTTCCTCTTGTTACATTTCCCTGATCCAACCTTCCCCACCAACCGTGATCTCTGCCCGCCTTTCTTCCACTCTATTATTTCTCCATTTAGATCTGGGATGACCCATGTAATTGCCTCCAACCAGTGAGTCTTAATGAAAAAAAAAAAAATTGCGTCTCTCCCTCTCTCACTCGAGTGAACACACACACACGCACACACACATGATGAGCCAGTGTGTGTATGTGAGCATGTGCATTCACATGTCAAGCTCGCGGGCCTTGACCAAAGCAGATAATATTCTCTGTCGAACGTCAAAGCAACGCAGCTTTTTTTCAAGGCTTCTCTCCATGCACCGACCGACCTGCAGGAAGCCTCGAGCAGTGCCGACACCCCTTGTGTTACCATTTTCACCTGACCTTGTATGCAAGTGTGATTGCGTGACTCAAATAGCGTTCACAGAGAGGAATAAATAAAAATTCGAGGGCTTGTGGGAGTATGTCTGTGACGGAGGAGAGGGCAGTGAAGCATGACGCGTGTGTGCATGAAATGAAAAGGAGTGCGCAACGAGCAGAGGGCGAGATTGTAAGTGCGAGGGACAGGGGGGAAAACAGGCCTGCTTTACATTGAGGGCACGTCAAAGTGAATGTTTTCATGCAAATGAGTCAAAGTGGTGAAATTGTGTCCAAGAGAACCTTTGTTTGTGCCCAAAAGGGACAAAGAGGCCCAAAGGATGTTTTTTTCAAGAAGGTGAAGTCGGCTACTGTGAGTTTTCCAGAGCAGGTTCCAAAGACACAGGGCGTTAGAAAATAGTTTCCAATCTCATGAAACTCAGAGCTCTGTGTACAATGAATGAATGTTTCCTCTGCTCACCCAATGATCTGTGCAAGAATTGGGGAAATGTGTCTCCTGCTTGAGCTCTGTGTGACTGCAGAAGGCAAAAAAAAAAAATAGAACAAAAAAAGAATTACATTACATTCATTCAGTATTTGCATGGCCCTCCACAAATATATCAGTTTAAAAAGGTGATCTCCCAATATGCATTTTTCAGCTCTAGTCACAGCAAGCAGCAAAGACCAACAAACAATGGGGAGAACACAGCCAAAAAACAAAAAACAAATTACAAACTAATAAATAGATAAATTAAATCGATATAATTTGTTCCATAATGTTTGTGAACGGTGCATTGTAGAAATAGAACAAGGCCTGGATACAACACAACAGGTTAGGATACAATTATCGAGATTTTGCATATAAACAGAAGGTCCGTCCAGAAGGGGGAAGGAACCTTCTAAAGTCGTCCCCCCACTTCTCTCTTCCTTCCCTCCATCCTCTACCTCTGTCCGCAATTCATAAATCCTTCTATCATTTGATTCTTCTCTCGTGATTCTTCTCTCAGCTTCATATCCTGCCTGCTCCTTCTCATTTCACTCTATTCTAACTTGTGACAACTTTTCTGTCGTCAATCTCCAGCTTGGCCTTTTAAGTATCATGTCAATCATCTCGTCCTCCCCTCTTGAAACAAATCTCCACATTTCTGCTCCTTTGTTTTTTCTAAAGATTCCCTCGCTGTCTCGCCGCTGTGACGCCTACACTTGTGTGTTTATCGCTAAATGTTCCCCCTGCCTCCTTCCCAGCTTCTTTCAACTTGCGGTGCTGCTCCGTCTTTGCGTCCCAGCAGAATGAGATCGGACTCTAGTGTAAATATGGTGGACTGATTCATATTTCAAGAGATGCGTTGGTTTTTTTTTTTATAATGCATTTACTCGTTCCCTTCTCATCTTATCATTAGTGTGCAGCCGTTATCGCACATCACATGCATGCAAACAAACCCCCGGCCTGGCGCCCCAAGATATGTTCCATTTCCACTTCACACAAACGGTTCATCTTTTCTCGCCGCCTCTTGGCCTGCACGCCCGCAACCATGGAGTCAAAAAGAATTTAGTGTGAGTCACGCCGTGGCTGACTGCCATCCACTGAAACACATGCTGGCATACAGGGAGATAGGTTCACATTTGGGACTTGGAAGCTGATAGTGTTCCAGTTGGGGCCAATTTGTGAGGATTAAAATGATCAGGACTGTCTCGGTAGATTTTCTTGATTAGACTCGTTTCCTTGACTGCTTCTTGGCTGCGACTCCCGCAGCTTAAACACTTTGCTAATTGTGGATTAGTGGAAGACCACATACAGGAACGATGCTTGGATTTAATGAGAACTGATGACTAATAAGAGAAAGACATACGTGTTTATAAGGAACCACTGAGGCTTTTCAAGTGATGCAATTAAAACTCACGTTTGCATGTACACTGAGACGGCAGAGGAGAAAAGACTGCAGCGATTCCACAATGATGAGGCACAGCTGGGGGAATGTGAGATGCCAGAGTGCAGACTCAAGTTGTTCATCACCAATGCTTCTTTTGACGCAGTTCTTGCAGGAACTGTATCAACTGAGCACAGCAGAATGTCTGCTGTTAAAAATAACAATCAGAGGCAAAATCCATCACCTCCTTTGATCTGCCAATGCCAAGTCATCCTTTGACAGAGGGATGCTGGATACAGCTGTCAAATCTCAACTCAATTTAGAGCATAAATTGGATTCTTTCAGGTCAAAAGTTTGACTTGTCAATTAGACAGGATTCCTTTTCGGTTGCTTTATGATACACTGATACACTGATCAGCTAATGTATCTGTCTTTTAAACTTGCAGTATTTAAACAAAAAACCCACGCTGGAAAATCTTCTAAAAATCTAAATGAAATTAACAGAAAAAGCAATGACGTGGTTCAACTTAAAGTTATTAGACCAATATTATTTAGTCAGCCAGGCAGTCTGAGTCTCAGGAATATCATAGTAATAGTTAGTCGGAACTTATCAAGGGTGACAGAGCTCCCAGGGTTAATTTTGGGCACTTAAACCCTCAACCATGGTAAGGTGACAGTTCAAAAGAGAGATTTTAATATTAAACTGTCGATGTCAGTGAGTTCTGGGGTTCCACAAGGGTCTTGAATCAATTCCTACTTCCTTCAGTCAAGCACAGATAATACCCAAAAATTATTATTATTATTATTATTATTTTTATTATTTACTATTTTGAGGCATTGCCTGTCTTGGGGATAGTCATTCAAGAAAATAATAACAATGGCGTGGCCCTTCAAAGCTAGCAGCATGATTGGACAAACTTTATGGCTTTGAGCTCACATTCAAAGCAGATCAATCAGATTTCTTACTGCTTTTGAATTGGTGCAAGCGGCAAACACACCACACACGCTTCAGGCCATCATGGTCCATGGTGTTCAGCTGAACCAGGAGAACTGAAAAAGCTTTTAGCTTCAGCTTTTCTTTTCTTTTGATTTTTGCAGTTTCTCGTCCTTCTCTGATGAGGCAATAAAGAAGGACGAAGGATCTGAAAAAATTGTGCCTGCAGTTGTCACGGAGAGGCAGCTTTTCAAGGCTGGCCCATGTGTTCTACTCTAGCGCCATACGCTGCAAAGCTTGTAGAGCCCCTTAATTGTTGCGCAACGTCAGCGTTCGTATCGCTTCTTGGCGGGAAGTCATAATCGGGCGACACGGGGGCCCGCGGCACCAAGCAAATGAGATTACAAGGCCAACACGTACAGAGTTAAGTTAATCAATATCAAAGGGGGAAAGTAGCTTGTAGCAAGCAGGAGGCGATGAGAGGCAAAGATGAAAGGACAAGTGGAGAGTGAACATAATTGAGGAAGACACCAAGGAAGAGGAGGAGAGGAGCCTGCTTATTATTTTATAGTGGGAGGAATTGCACTGACAAAAAGTTGAAATGACTCAGAGTCTGATCAAAGGCAAAAAATAGTAAGGTGTGCTAAATGTGGGTTCATGTTCACACCTTCTCTCCTGGCCACGCTATATTTCACATTGTAGTATTAAATTACAATCTCAGAAAATATTTTGTTGATTTTAGTGCTGTAGTATTGGAGATTGGTCTTGGGCTCCAGACCACTTTAAGGGTCTCCGTCTCGTCTCGACTTGGAGGCATTTTTACTGGGTCTTGTCTCGGTCTTGGACTGGACGGACTTGGGATTTTTGACCCAGACCAGTGGAGACTCAGCCAACACTTCAATGACACAATAATAACGGGAAAAAAATCCAACTGTTCCCCATTTGACGCTCTGCTGGTGACACCCAGAGTGACACCCTGCAACCTTATTCCTACTTCATTTATTTATTAAATTTATGAAGCAAAGTTGTTTTTTTGAAAATGGTTCGAAATAGTTGGCAAAGCAGCAAAATGTTCAAGAAAATGATTAAAAGATACCTTGCTGAAAAGAGACGCTGCTGCTGGATTTAGAAGCAAACTTGAATTGAACAAAATGTTTCTGTTTTTTATTTTTCTTTAATATATAGAAAGTCTTTGTCTGGTATCGATCTCGATACTCTCTAGTCTTGATAATGTCTTGGTCTCGGTTGGTGCCGTCTTGACGACAGCAGTAGCTGATTTTCTAAATAGTTAAGTTGCTCCAACAACATAACTTTGTTTAAACCAGCTGAATATTTCCATTAAATGTAATTGGAAAAGCTACTGTTACAAAACCTTACTCGTCCACTTGAATAAACCTGATTTCATCACGTGTTACCAATTGAGGGGTTTTTTTTTTTTTTTTTTAAGTTGGTTCAATGTTGGAGCTGCTTTAGTGGCTGCAGATGAAGAAAAACCACCATCACAATTAATCAGCGTGAAAAATCCTCTGAGCTTGTGTCCTCGCGAGCATGTGTGTGTATGTGTGTGTGTGTGTGTGTGTGTGTGTGTGTGTGTGTGTGTGTGTGTGTGTTTTGCTGTGGCGGCTGACAGAGGGTTTTCTTGCTTGGGCATATGTCTGCACTTGGTGTGCACTTGGTGTGTGTTCTTCCTCCCCCTCCTCCTCCACCACCACCCCCCCCAGGGAGACCCCACGCACCGGCTGTCTCCGGCTGATTCACTATTCACTGCCACAGAGAGACGGGAAGGAGACGATGTGAGAAAGAGTGAAGAAGAGGAAGAGGAGGAGGAAAGGGCTGGAGGTGTTGTAGAGAGGAAAAGGAGCCAAAGCCAGACGACAGGGATGAAGTAGAGGAGAAGCATCTTAACATGCAGAAAGGCAATAGGAGGATGTTCACGCTGATTTTGTCCACTTGTCCTCACAGATGCTTCCACTGCAATTTCTATTATTGCCACAGTTCACTGTGTGAATACTTACTTTTTTCTTTTCTTTTTTTTACCTTGCATTTTAATTGTTTTAATCATTTTTATTTATTTAGGCTTACACTGGGATCTGAGTCCTAATTTCATACCACTAAAGTGCAAATGTGACAATAAAGTTCCTTGAATCCTCCTTGAATCCTTGAGTTCTTGTGTTCCAATGAGGGTCGTCACCTGAGCGTCCAAATGAGTGAATTCTCTAAAACGCAGAGAGAAGCACGAATTCTATTAAAATATCATAAAAAAATTAGCTTTTCAAACTTGTGCTGTTTTGTTCAAATCTCATCAACTATAAATGTGTTAGGACGCGTTCATCTGAAAGACGGGTTTGTTCTGGATCAGCTGCTTCTCACAGGTTGACTGACTCGGTTCTCATTCATTAGAGTTTCTGGATTTCTGCATGCTGATTGGACGATCTGTCGAGGCCGAATCTCTTTTGCTACTGACAGTGACCGTTGAAGCCTAAAAACACCATCAGTGCAGCTTTTCGAGCTCCATCTTGTTCCGGGTGTTACAAGTGTAGAGAGACAAACTGCCACCAATGTCTTGGTTTGCTTTGTGGAATTTGCAGATAATTTCAATTCCACATTGCATACGCTTCATACATTTGTATCATCCCCTTATTTCAGTGGTTTCACAGCGGTTTTTAAAGGGGGTTGCGGCTGCCGCTGAAAAATTGGAGAAGAAAAGAAAAAAAGTAAATAAATGATAGAATCAAATTATCTTTTAATTATCATTATCAAAAGTAATCTATTATAATATATCTGTTGTTTAAGATCCACAACAATTTTGCTGAAAAGCTGTGGATGGCAGAATTTAAATGAATGGACTAATTTAATAATATTGGCCAAAAATGATCTTCCAATGTTTGCAAGACCAGCAGCCACCACTGATCCAAATTTACTTCATTTTCATATTTACAGCGATTTTGTTAGAGTGCACGCTATTATTTTTTACTAAGCTCCAGTGTATTTTTCACCTTTGCTTTCCACAAATGGTGGCCATCAGAGAGAGATGAGCGGAAAAAGAAAACACGCAACTCAAGAGGTGGGTGCGTGTGATGCCGGCGACAGAGAGAAGATGGCAGGGGGGGTTGGAGGAGGAGGAGGCAGAAAGAAATCAGAAGAGATGAGGTGATAAGGAGGGGAAAAGAGAACGAAGGAGCAAAAAACTGGCAGTGGGAGGATGGGATGGGAGGCGTTTCCCATCCTGTTTGCTTTTCATTAGGGCTTTTTTCAATCTAATTTGGCGCAGAGAGGGAGACAAGGGGGAGACAGGAGCTGAAGACAGACGCTATTCAGGGAGGTTGGAGTAAATATTCAAGGCAGAGGAGAAGGAGGAGGAAGACAAAATCCCAGAAGAATACTATAATTAAAAAGAAAAATACATCAGTGAACAGGAGCGTGACACCGTAGTGTTGGGTGACTATCAAGGCAGCAGATACTGAACTCAAGAGACACTAAGTGACAATAAGTGACACAATGATGCTCTGTCAGTGCATGTTCTGCAGTGGAGCACAGAGGAATAATCCTACTTCTGGAGGGTGCTCACACTCTGACTATGGCGAATGAGTATTACACGTTAACCAAAAGTAAATGGATGATTGGCTGCTCAGTTGTTCGATGGCCAGATGTGCGTTACTCTCCCAAAGTTTCATCCATAAGGACCTGAGGAAAGGTCTGAAATTCATTTCAAGTGTGGGATTTCCATTTGGAACCTGGTCATCAGAGCTGTCACTATGAGTAAAGAAAACCATCATCAGTCTAATCAAAAACAAAACAAAACCCATCAGAGAGATTACAATAGGACTGATTCTGCCAGATCTGGCAGAGTCAGCCCAAATAAAATAAACCAGTTTCTTGGAGTCAAACTCCGCTGTTGATTGTGAAAAGGTTAAGTGAGACAAATGAATCCAAAAAGAGGAACTAGATGAATAAGGGGAATTGGACAATGGATGCCTGATTCACTATGTAGAAATAGAGCTGCATTCTGTGATTTTATCCTGGAGGACAAACAGATCTTTGGATTCAGCGCCAACTTTTTTTTTTTTTTTTTTGCAGTTTCCTAGTTTCTATAGAGCCAGATCAACACATCCTGGTCTCGTCCTTTTCCAGATCCTTCACTATGTTTCCCTCCCCACATCCCTGAGTCCAAAAAGATCACGGGGAAAAGATAAAACCAAGGGTAGGAGGCTGTGAGGTGTTTTGGGCTGGTCAGTTCAGCATTTGTTTTCCTGAGTATTTTATTTTTCTTCAACATTGTTTGATCCATATGTCAGTACATTACTTTAGTTAATCAGAATTAACCTTTCGGCGCCATGTTTTGGAGAATTACGGCTTCACACCATTCAATGGAAACACCTGCATATCACAATGGTACTTTGTCAGAATTTTAGAAATATCACTTTTATTTTGTGAAAAACTGTCATGGAAACGCAGCTGCAGTAGCTGAGCATGTTTGAAGCAAGGTCTTCCACACGTTTCCTATTCCTCTAGCTGTCAATAGTCACCACGCACTTACCACTGAGGTGCGTGGTGACTCCCATATTAAATGTGAGATGTCAACACTGTCTGAGCGCGTCCTCATCCGAGGTACAATGAGGCCTTTGCATCATGGCCTTATCTGTGATCCACAGTCCTGGAACATGATGTGTGGCTTGTTTGGGAAGTGGCTTTAATGAAGTCTAATAGGCGTTGGATGGGTGTGTAATGTAGTGCATCCCCCTCAGTGTAACATTGTCCATAGTCTGTCAAGGAGGTGACTGCACTGTCCATTTGCACAGCCAATGGCTCATTCAGAGGTGTTAAATGGAGCGTGGGCTGGACCTGTACAAGGGGAGTTCTGCAACCTGAGTCAGCCTTTTATGAATACATGAATAATTTGGATAAATGTGGAAAGTGTGCTTGTGTGTGTGTGTTTATATGTGTGTGTGTTTATGTCTTGAGCTTATTTGCATATGTGTTATTTGTTTTATGTGTGTATATGAACGTGTGGGTGAGGGATAAGTGTGGTTGTGTGTGTGCGGTGAAAATGGGACATGTCCAAAGCTCAACTGACAAGAGAAAAAAAGACAATTTAGGTCCATAACCCTTTTCTCTCCACTTGCTTCTTCTTCATTTCACACTACTAAAGTAAACTACACTACAGTAGCACCGGAATAATAAGTCTGGTTGTTGTGAAACGTTCCACAAAAATGGATTTCACGATAATGATGGAAGCCTGAGTTGTCATTTTAAATAACAAATAACTTCAACCTGAGATGATTCCTTTTAGCACTTTAAGATAGAAAGTCTACACAGCTTTCATACTGAAACGCCAATGTTTTTACAGATACGCATAGATGGACATTTCTATGACTCAGAGAGCCCTTCTAGGGAGCTAAAAGGCATTAGAACAACTTCTGGACTTAGCGTGACCTGAATTTTACAGGAATTTTGATTACAGTAGTCGATCTAATGGATTAGGAAACATTGTGTTTCAAACCTAAATGGTAGATTTATAAAGTTTTCTAATAGTTCTGTACAACTCCGGTGCAGTACAGTTAAAAAAAAGTGAATAAGACTTCAACTCAGTAGGGATGGATATTTTTGCCATTCATCATGTAACGTTGCAAAGTAAGAGATATATATCTTATATATATATATATATAGAGATATATTCTTTTAACAAAGTAGATATGGCAATAATTGATCATTAAGTGTTTGGCTTTGGCCGTTATGAGAAATAAGTGTGTAAGACTAAGTCTAAAACATCACCTGGACACTTTCAACTGTTCCTGACAGCTTCATACCGCTCAAACTCTGGCTTACATTTTCGGCCTCTCACCTCTCTAGTGTATCCTTTTGCACACAATTGTAACAACATCATAGTATGACTCACCAAAGACAAACAACTGTCTGGTGCCAAACTACAGGTCTCTCTCCCCCCGCTGCTGCCATTGCTATGCCTATTAGCCACAAGCTAATTACCCAGTGGCGCTCCCCAAGGGATTGACAGACCCCCAAACTAATTAGTATGCCACTGATTGAATGGACATGGCCATCCAAGCAAGTGGAACTAAGAATTGCACTCGTGGAAGGAGAGGTAAAATTAGGAAAAGCAGGAATTAGAAGGTAGGGCAGCCGGTGAAGTGGAACATTCATTGCCATTAGAAAGAAAACCTGGCATTTCAAGCTTCATCGAGGGAGAAACAGAACATTAGAGAACAGGAAGTTGTTTGTGATAATTAAGGCTAAAACCGGGAGATTATGAAGATTTTCAACCGGTTATACATCCCAGTGGGAACATGAGATAAATGCACTTCCACCGCAGCACAATAGTTTGGGATCTGTGGCATTTAACTGTACTCTTACACAGCTAATTAAGTTGGCAGATTTCTCAGAACAGGAGCGCTGCATGAGATAACAAGCAAACTCAAAGACCACTTCTCCATTTTGGCACAGCAGAGAGCAGAGTAGCTGAGTTCACCCTCTACTCAGGAGTTTGCAGCATGAGAGGGATGCTGCGTTAACTTATAGACAAAGCACATGCTACTTGGCTCACACTGAAAAACCCTGCAAAGCAGGAGGGTCTCCTTGGTGAGTCAATACAAGGAATGCACGGCGTACAAAGCTGCATATGTTGCATATAGAGTGGAGGCTTCATCTTATATGTAAATGTAACTAAGATTTAAATTAATAACAACAAATTGCCTGTTTGTCCATTTGCATGTAAATCTATTGTGTGCGCTAATCACATACGAAAACAAAAGAGCTTGCAATTGTGTGGGTGAGGCGTCTTTGTGTGTCTCAGCCTCCACATTGCAGGCGCTGTGTGGTAGGAAAAGCAATACACACAGCATGCACAATGAGGAGACCTCGGCACACCGTTTCCTTGGCACTCGGATAAACGCTAATCAGTGAGTGGCTGGGCGGACAAATTAGCCTGACTGGCTAGTAAATAAAAGACAAATAAAGAAAAACGGGGGGGGAACTCCTTTCGCTTCACAGCTGAACAGAAGAGAAACATAGCTTGCTGCACAAACATTTGTACGCCGTCATTCGTGTGCCTGAAAGATAGGACATTCGACTCACAACGGTAACGTTAAAATCATGTTTTGAGCCAAGATGGCCTCTGTCGTCTTCTGGCCAGCAGCCACCTTCATGAGACTGTGTCCAAGAGCAACAGGAGCCGCTTCCAGCTGCCTGTGTTTCCACGCTGCAAGAAGCGAGGCAAGAAATAAGAAAATCTACATGTGTGTATAGTAGCAAAAGATGATTTCAACATAGAGGAGGTCATTATTGCTATATACTGTAGCACTTTACAATAAGTACACACTGTTAAGCATGAGCTAAGCATTAATAAACACTGAACACATCATTTATAAATCATAGTTCTGACATGAATACTCATTAGTATGGAGATAATAAACAGACTTATACAATCTTTTATAAAACATCTACTAATACATTCACTAACCATTGAGCATGCTATAGCTGCAGAGTAAAACATTTATAACTTTGTTTATAAACTACATACTAGTGAGTCTTCATGTCAGAAACATGATTTTATAAATGATGAATTCAATATGTATTAATGCTTAACTAATGCTTAATAGTGTGCATTTATTACAAAGTGTCATAAACCCTGTATACATCACAGGGTGACTGATTTCACTTGGTCCAGGCAAGAACATCACCATTCTGAATCAAACTGGATAGGTTGGCATCTTCAGCACAATGCACAATTTCATAGGACAATTAGACACAGATTGGTCCAAGTTCAACTCGTCTTTTCTTTCAGACAATGGGCTGATATGCATGTGCATGACAAACCAGATGTGCTGCTGCATTTCAGAGGGGGTGTATTACAGAGCTTAGAGGAAACAGTTCCATAGACTACAACTCAGTTATATTTTATTCTTTTATTTTTTTGGTTTATTTGTTTTATATTGGAGTTAATGGCCAGTATTAGGTTTCCACTGAGGAGAACTTCAATTTGTGAATACTGCAGAGTGGTTACATGGATTAATAAAAAAAAAAAAAAATACCTTCATTAGAACCTCCATCAAGCCCTTTAGCCTTCAATATTTTATGGAGCAAGCCAGAGAGCCTTTTGAATATAGTCTGTCTCTTTGTTGGTGCACGAGACCAGAGATATTGTCTGGCATTGTGACAGCGGCACTGA
Source organism: Thamnaconus septentrionalis (assembly GCA_009823395.1). Classification (NCBI taxonomy): domain Eukaryota; kingdom Metazoa; phylum Chordata; class Actinopteri; order Tetraodontiformes; family Monacanthidae; genus Thamnaconus; species Thamnaconus septentrionalis. The sequence continues at coordinate 23,640,124 of CM020503.1, forward strand.
GGAAAGACAGATGTGGAGGTAGCAGAGATTAAAAATGCTGAGCTCCTCTTTGGCAATGACCAGGATGGACAGGATGAGGCAGCGAGGCCAGACTGAAATGGCCCAGAGGAGGGACTGTGGATATATCAGTGGAAGGATGCAGAGGTTGGAAGCGCCCGACAGGAGGCCGAGAGGAGGACCAAAGATTTATGGGTGTGGAGAGATGGATGTAGGATGAAGAGAACATAAAGTTATTTGGTGTGAGAGAAGAGGATGCAGAGGACAGGGTGAGATGGAGGCAGGTGATTGGCTGTGGCCCCCATAAAGGGAACAGCTGAAAGCAAAAGATGATATATAGCAGTTTCATTTTCATTAAAAGGGATTCAAACCTGTATGGCACCTGTGAAATGTATGGGGAGCAATTAAGAACAGCCGTGGATTCATAATGTCTCAAAGACATTTCATTTCTCTGACTGGTGAAATATGCAGCACACAGAAATCCAATATCTAAATCTGTGCTTGCGGTCGCCACCACGGGCCAACATGACATGCACCGGTACCCCACTAACAACATGTACACTGACAGGGGGAGAGACATATTTCCTCCTCCGTGGCCTCAGCTGAGCAAGAACACTTTTGGATTAATTGGAGGGAAAAGGAAAAGAATGCTCACTTTATTGTGACGGTGAAGGACAGGTTCTCCTCGTTAGGGCCAAACTCTCGGCTGCTTCTCCTCATTTTCAACATGCCACGACAAAAAACCCTTCATTATCATATTTAAAGGACACACACAGGTGTGAATTAGAACCGTGCTTGACCGGTGCTATGGGGAAGGATGCACATTTACCCCCTGACATGACGGCGGCTGAGATACCAGAGAAGTGGAACATGACTCGCGCAAATGTCAGGAACGCAGCACCCAGAAGGCAGCAGCAGGTATCACAAATCTTTGTAAAAAGCACATTTTACTTGTGCTGATGAGCTGCCACAGCCACTGGGAAATGTCAGCGTTCTGTCAAGACACTCTATGTACCTTTGCGAATACATTCCTTTCCCATCTCGTCCTTTACACATACACGCTGATGGTTTTTACAGGTTAAAAAATAAAAAAGTTAAAGCTTTGGATTAGAAAAAACTAGAATTCTGATAGTAGAAATAAAAGAACTGGAATTCTTCAGAAATGATGAATAATAAGAAAAAATCATTTAGAAAACACAAAGACTTGACTCACAATTTTCTGTATTTATATAACAAGCCTCTCTCAAGAAGTTGGAAAAGGGAAGCCAAACTTTACTGGCCAACCAATGTTCCATTACATTTTAGCAAACAAATCAGGTTTGTTGCTGCTTGTTCAGCCAACTCAAGGTTTCCTATTGGTGCAGGAGGCGGCACATGTCAGCAACACCACGTGCCACTGCATTGAGCAAAAATGTGGTACTATTGCGTAAAGAAAATAATTTAGTATCGTTTTGAGGTTGTTCTTTGAAGATGAAACCGTCCATTTCAGAGAAATGCAGCAACTTCAACATCCATGCTGAGCTCCTCCACATCAGCCACGGTTGACAACTGGTGCCAAAGTACAGACCAACTTCCACTTCACACTCGCAGTAACACGGCCAGAGGCATGAGCGGCCTAACTTGCTTTCATATTAAACCAATCAAAATGTCCAGGAACATCTCTTTCTGGATTGTTTTCTAGTGAATCGACTCTTCAATTTTGCTCTTTGTTCATTCTGGCTGCCCTGCACCTTTTTTTTTTTTCTTTCTCTTCGCATGACTCCAGACTCTCAGACTGCAGAGTCCCTGCAGAGTTAACCAGGGTTCTGCTCCAGACAAAGATAATGTGGGCGATGGTGTCTGACTCAGCATTATCACTGCATTTATGTAATATTTTGTTTCCCCTATATGGACACAAACAACAAATGCCGGACCAAAATAAAATACTCGCTGAACATTCAATCAATTATTTTCTAATACGGCCATTTGTTAATGTCATTACAAATAAGACATGGGGTGATTTATTCTGATCCCTAATCCAAATAGTATCATTGTTAACACTGTTCACATTCCAAACGTGTCCACCTGGTTGGAGCAAGATTATTCTGCAGGGACAGACTTTTTTCAGCAAGCAACAATTCTGGGTTAACAAGACAGCAAGCTGATGGGTTTAGGAAGAATATCTGTAAACCTGTCTATTTATAACACGGGTAGAAGCACAACTTCTTCTGGTATTTTTGAATTGCCATCAGTTGACATTGGACAAAGCGGGGACAGACAGTGACTGAACACAGGAGACCAACAGCCGCAGCAGTGACGGCTAAATGAAACTAACACGATAGAAAGTGTCATCATTAGACATATTGTTGTGTTTTCACTCACAGCGCCACCTGCTTTTTCCATCGGTCGGCGTGAAATAATCCAGATAGTGGACAGCAGCAGGCTCATCATCCGATGAAAGTTTCCGTTTAAATCTGCAACGACAAAATGATGCACAACTTAGTTACAGCTGCCCGTTTTCTGTGCACTCGCAAATCATATCCAACCTGAATTTAAAGGCTTGGTTTAAAGGAATCTTATGAAAGTATATATATATATATATATAAATATAAAGGTGAATCCTATATGTGAGCCGACACTGTGCAGGCCATTTCATGTTGGACTTAAGTTTGGCTCTGTACTTATTGGCTAACCTGTGGTGGGTGGTGGATGATGAATCCAGCTACTCTTAGGGAGCAGCACGTAGGTGTTCCTGTCACTGTGAGGCTGCAATTATGCAGCTCCAACCACTACAATAGACACGGTATCACCGCTCTCTGCAGCCTCATGTACGCAATATATCTCAAGCACGGTATGTTGTAAGAGAAATGCCCTCATCTTGACAGGCCGCGTCCAATAGCTTTATCATGTTCCGTCAATTATTTTGTCGAGACAACCCAGAAGAACAGGTGGATGTAGGAAATAAGAGTGTGTGTGTGTGCACTGAGGCGCACAGTGTGTGTTGTGTGTTTGGTGTATTTTAAGAGTGAAATGGCTGCCTCGGCAGCGTGCAATCAGAACTTGAGGGCAACGTCATCACATTAAAAACCAACGAGTGATGTAAAATATTCAGTACATATACATATATTGCCAAGCAGTGTGTCCGTGAGTGTTTGTGTGTGTGTGGGGGGGGTGTTTACTGTAGAGGAACAAAATGAGGCCTCTGGCCAAACACGAAAAAGGTCTTCAGGGTGAGATGGAACGTTCACTTGGAATTCTTAGCAATTTAATAAAAGAGATTTTATATGGAACAGGAATGTATGTTAGAAAAACAAAAACAACAGCTTAACTTGAACTTGAACAACAACCAGTCCACAGGTGGAGGGAACAGAACGCACATGGAGGCCAGTTTTGTAACACCACAGAAGAAGATTATAATCATTTACTTCCACCCCAAGTCATCTCTCCTGACCGAAGGCGGAATCTAAATTTTTGTGCTGATGAAGAATTTGAACTATAAGTAACTCTTTTGGACACAAAAACAAACAAAACAAACAAAAACTGCCAAAGATGACATAAAAAGACATGAATTTGTTTTTTTTTTTGTCATCATATCAGGATCAACACTTTTATGGAAGTAAGTATAAGTCAAGTGAAGTGTGTGCGACCTGTTTTGAAGTGTTTGAATCCTGAAAGTGTTGGGGATATCCAAAGAAATGACCTAAATTTATGCAAGAAATCCCCTTGTGCTTTTTGTTCTAAGATCAAACACTGGAATTCTCTTTGGTGTCTCTGCTGTCAGTCATATGAAGGCAGGCATTTAACAATTATTAATTGATCAGGCTACCTGCAATGATATCAAACAAGTTTTTTTGCACTCTGAAACATTGCATGGTGCCTTTGATCACATTCTTTGGGAATCAAAGTCATGTGTAATTGGCAGCCGGAAGAAAAGTAAGTAAATAAATATCCTCAGTATTCAGTGCAAGTTGCTTCAGGAAGTGAAAGTTATCTTTGAGTTTTTATTTGGATGCCGCCAACTATTCAATAAACCTTTGTAAGTGTCAGCCCAGAGCAGCTGCGATCTTAAAATTCCTTGACCTTCTCTTACGCCACGGATGATAAGACACCAACACACTAAACTGAATGGAGCTCAGAACTTGTAGTTCATTTTTTTTGTGAGTGACTGCACAAAAAGTGGTAGTGATACTTTTTCGCTTGAACGGGTCGGGATCCATGGCAGTCTGAAACCACTTTGCATCATGTTCGGTGTGTGCGGGAGACAACAAGAGGCAACATTTTGGATTCCATTTATTGCAGCGGGCCTGAGTGAAAGTTTAGCCACTAATGAGCCGCAGTAGCTGCTTCTGCTGCGGGCCGGGGCCCGGCTCGTCCAAAGACTGTCATATACAGGCAATAAGATACAAGTAATATAAAAGCCCTTTCACACGGTGACCAGTATTTCTTTTTTTATTTATGATGCCAGAGCAGCAGTAGTATTTAGACAGCAATAGGACATTTGCAATGAAACTCGTAGCAACACATACTGTGCAAAAGCCACACAGGCACAAAACCTTGGACTCTGCATGGAAACAAAGTGTTAATAGAGGTTAAGTTTTGAGAACAATAGGAGTGTTTCCTACAGGGACCCGCAGTCTCTTGACAGAAATGCAGGTTGTGGATAAAAATGTGGACACAGATGAATGGAGGAATAGAGTTTTTTTTTTGTTTTTTGTTTTTTTGTTAGCTGTCTGAACTCTGTGGAGAAGAAAGTGGAGAAGAGCAGCATCCAGCACTCTTCTCAACTGCTGAACGTAATTCCCCCTTTCCCATGTCAACACTGTGGAACTGTTTTTAAAATCATGCAATTCACTACGTACACAATCACAAAGGTCAACCCAGCTCATTATAATCCTGTGCAAATAATTGTGCACACGGCGTGTGGGGCATTGCGTGCTCGCCGAACAGGCAGTGGAGATTTGTGCAACTATAAATACCTCAGGGGAAACCTGCTGTGTGTGTGTGTGTGTGTGTGTGTGTGTGTGTGCTGGGGCATTTGCAAAAGAGATTGCGCAAACAAAAGGTGCTATATGTGAGAAGACACCACAGTGAGTGACAGCTAATTAGTCAGCTCCAAAGATAAAGAAAACATGGCGCCTTTTCTCTCTGGTGTTTTCTGGATGAATTTTGCACTAAAATTATATGTTGGGGAATTATGGCTCACATAAAACATGCACCATCGCACAATGAATGGAGGTAAAGGGCATCACAATAGTACACAACCAGCGTACACCAAAATAAGCTGTAAATACGAAATGTGAGCGCTGAGCAGAATGACCAAATTAACATCTCCAACCTGCACAATTTAATGTCAGCCCCAATTCCACAGCAGCAGAGCGTTATGGTGTAACGGGCTCATGAAAACAAGATAAGGTTTACTCATACTTCACTAATAAGGAGATGTCCATAGAATTTGTATACAAATTAAGCACAAAACCCATAAATGCCACAAAAATAAACTGCACCATCTGCTATTTAGTTTGAGGAACGCTCTTAATTTTCATATAATTTCCACTTCCCAAATGGTAAAAACAGTCAGTCAGTACTTGCTATTGATTTTAAATGCCCAATGGGCAATGTTTAAATTGTTGTTGGTAAGAAGAAGAAGAAGAAGAAGAAGAAGAAGAAGAAGAAGAAGAAGAACGAGAAGTTTGCCCTTACAGAAACAATTAAAGACAATTGTTTCTGAGACATCATTAACATTATCATTCATTATCATTAACATTAACAGACTGGGCCTTCAATAACAATATCTGTGTTATTGCTTTAAAAGAAACCCTCAGCAAAGGACATCAAAAGTTTCCTTTTAAACATCATTATAGACTTATAGCATGGGTACATCTGCAGCTGACTGCCTCTCCCTCTTCACTGGCGGCCAGTCTGCGACAGGATATTGCACTTTGAAAGAGACTGCAGTGCAGGGGAATCCATTCATTACAGGGAGATACATTCAAAACTGAGAGCGCTTGAAGCAAAAGAAGCGACGTCTTCTGAGGAAAGAGGCTCCTGATTGTTATTAATTCTAAGGACTGCCGTCATCTCCAAAGAGGACAAAGGTCAAACATTTTCCTCTCCTTAGATTCTCTAAAGCTGCAGTTTACCAAACCTCCTCCCTTTCTTTCTGCTCTTGGTTGATGACAGAACAAGCTTATAATAATTATATATTGTGAAATCATAAAACTGTGGGAGTGAATTTGAAGTATGATGATTGTTGTTGTTTTTTTTCATTGCTTTGAAATTTCTTCCTCTGCAGTTCCAGGATCTGCTCAAATTCCTGGCCACCAGCTGTTCCATCTCCCTTCTTTGTTCAATTTACGTCACTGCAGTATCCTACTCACCAAAGACAAGTAAAATTCACATGATTCAAGGCTGCCATCCCTAAATGACCAGGGCAGATACAATACAAGTTATCATGAACTGGAGTGTTTTTGCACCAATCAGATGATAGTGTGTTTATTAAGTGACTCATACTTATGGCTTAAATTAATTATTTACATTAATTATTTTCTTGTTAGTTTACCTTTGACAGTCTTTGCCCTCTGCTCTTTTTTGCCTTATGTCAACTTTTATTCAGCCATACACTGGTTTAGGACATTTCTCTGCCCCCTGCCTGGCCAGCCATGATTCTGTGGGCTTAGAATTTATGTTGCTGGGTCGAACTTTTGTCCCAGACGCCATACCGTGTTTACTCACACACTCACAAATTACGCTGCATGAATTGGGTGTCATATGTAGCCAGCGGACTGTAAAAAGCTGAATTGCCCTTTGGGGTTGAATGCAGCTTTCTTTGTCTGTATCTGTACGAGCGCTGCTATATGACTTGACAAGCTGATGTTGTTGGGTTTCTTGTTTCTCTGCTGCAAACACACACATTATAAAAGAGATCCTTAAAGTTGAGTCTAAAAAAGGTGGATGACCTTCGTCTCAGGCCTCCTCTTTGCTTTTGTCAGCTTTCCTGAGGTTTTCATCCAGACTGTTCCGCCCTCTCCCACATCTCATTGTATTTCCTGGCATCTACTCGCACTCCTGTTGCATCCCTCTCTCCGTTATATATTCTGTTCACCAGCCCTCGGCTTTCTGACTCCTGAAACCGTCTCCTTCTGTTGTGCGCTCATCATTTTCTCCACCAATCTTACTTCCTGCAGCGGCCCAATGAGGCTGAACCATCAGTCGCAGGCGGGCCCGGACAGTTTGAGAGATGGTTGAAGATTATGAAAAGAAGAAACTCCCATGCACATTGCTCCTCCAGACTGCAGCGCTGACGCAATTAGACTCCTGGAGGATTAGCATGCACACGTCGGGATGGATCTGTATGATAATTTTGCAAGTAGTGGATTTAAATGTTCTCCTGGGGAGCAAGGTTAGGATAATTGTATTCTAAACCTTTGAATGCAAGTGGAGAAAATTGGCTTTGCTTTATAATTGCATAGCTTCTGTCCAACTCCACCATTGCACAGGGTTATCTATTCTCCTGGTTTCTCTGAAGGTCTGGGTTCTTTTGACTCGAGCGTGGGCTTCTTCAGATTCCGTGTGATCTTTTCCTATGAAGGTTTTGATGGACTTTGTGACTGTAATTTCATAGAAAATCAAGGAAAAATGACATTGAACATAATTTCAGTACTTCACTACTACTACATACTACGCATGTTAAAGTATTTGAATAATTAGGATACATAAGGCTTCTGTCTTTCTGCGTTTTATGTTATGTGAGTGATATTTATACTTTATTTCCTATTTTCCTGTATCCTTATGCATATCCTTTAAGTTTATGTATTTATCTATGAACGAATCTGTTGAATGACAGTGAAGAAGCAGTGCATCCTCTGAAGTGCGAGTTCCGTAGGAAGATGTGGTCCATGAGGGTTTAAATATTAAAACGTTCCCAAAGCATACAGTTTCATTCATTCATTCATTTTCTATACCCGCTTATTCCTGTTCAGGGTCACGGGGGTCTGCTGGAGCCTATCCCAGCTGTCTTAGGGCGAAGGCAGGGTGACACCCTGGACAAGTCGCCAGTTCATCGCAGGGCCAGCATACAGTTTATCCCCTAGAAAATCTCCACCTTCATGCCTTTTGCTTTACAAAAGTAGAATAATTGAACTTTAAGTGTAAAATCTGTAATGCCTGGGTCACACTGCACAAATTCAGCCTGATTTTGGCCAGACAGAAAATGTTGCAAATGTTCACTGACTTTCAGAGGAGCTATGAATGAGCGTCTTTAATTTGTGAATTGTGACATCACCAAATATAATACTTGCCAACACAGTCATAGGTTGTGCCAAATGAATCCAAATGTAACAATGCTGAATGATGTTAATGAAGAATTACAGTCAAGCGAAAACAATCAAACAACCACACTTTGGTTTTATTATTAGAAGACTCAATTTTTATTGAGAAAATCAATAAGCAAGTGTTTAAGGATCATTAAAATTAGAATCATCTCATTTGTGTCCTCCTCAAGCTGATTACAACCTCTGGATTGACTGATTGACTTTAATATACTTCCTTCATGAAGTGCGTCTTGATGCCAAAGAACATCATTAATTTGGACCAGAGCTGCTGATTGGCAACTGTTTATGCGTTTCATCAGACTGCAAAGAGGTGTTTACCACGCAGTGGATCCCTAAGGCACACGTGTTAAATCCAAAGCCAGCGGCCAAGATCTGGCCCGCCACGTCACTTTTCCTTTTCTTCTTGTTTTCAGCCCTGGCGTGTGTGATGCTCCTGCGCCCTGTCAACTCGTTTCAATCGCAATCCGTGCGTGCTTGTCACACTGGCTGTGCATGCGTCTCATCTCCAAACCCCAGGTTGGTCAATCTGGACCACCCTCTTTAAAGAATATACTCAACTTAAATTTATGCTGGACATGGTGCGATAGCACGATGTAGCCGTTCCACAAAGCAGATTGCATGAAAAGTGATTTCACGCCGCACGGACACGGAATACAGAACTGAGTTTATTTTTTAAATTAAACAATAATGACAAAGAACGGCTCAATTCTTCAACTTCTCTGGTTGGAGGCAGTACTGTTATGTCACATAATCTTTTATGAAGACTTGAATTACTGCAGAACACGACTGGTCTTGCGACTCTGGCAGTCTGGTACTGAGCCGCTCTCAGCCAGCTGTTGAACACTCTCATCTTCCGCTGTGCATAAGGTCACGCAGAGAACTGGAGGTGCAGGAGGAATATGAAACAGAGGTCAACCAGTAAATGTGGAGAGACTAATGCCGGTAGGCTTCATGGAGTCGCAGTGGTCTGAGATTTATTGGTGATTTATGGCAGGAGAAGCTATTTAGTGTCACGCTGTCCTGTAAATGTCCCCTTCTTGCAGTGACTAAGGGGCAAAGGTCAAAGATGGGGGTTGTGTGTTGTCAAGCGTGGTGGACGGTGGCTGCAGTACTTCAAGACAGGCAATCCCATAGAAATAAATTGAAGCTACAGTACCACAAATATAAGCGGCGGATAGCTCTAAAATATATCTAACCTCTAAATAATTAAGATCGAGACTACAGTAGTGCTGTAGCAAAGCATTATAGTTGAAGAATGAGAAGAACCGTGGAACAATACGAGGTAATACTAAACACAAGGGAATCTTCTAAGTGTGTTCTATTTACACTTTATGAAATGTCCAATTGAAATAAGTGTAAATGAAGAAATGGTTTGTCTCTCTACGACGCTTGCAAAATCTGTGATGGCTCTATATGCTCCAAATGAGACAAATGTGACAGTTTATGGTGAGGAATTCAGCCTTTCAACAAATCCAAACAGCATGAAGAAACCTGGCGTGATATAACAGAGGCTTTCACAAAGGACTACTCTTGAAATTAATAATATCAAGTGCTTTCAACAAAAAAAGAGAATAAAGAGATTCTTAAAACAAACCTTGTAACGCTTGTCATCTTTAAAAGTGAGCTCAATGAAACAAAAAGCGCGAGGACTCTGGAAAAAATATGACTCAAAAATCAACCAAGAGATTCAGCTTTGCCCCCTGGAGGACGGTGGGTGCAGCATGTGGACCTTCATATCTGACTCACAGTAAGTAAGTAAGGCCATTTAAAAACCAACAGTTATTGCCTCATGCTCCATATTAACTACTGGGTCAGTAGCTTTACATGGAGCCAAATAGTCCAATTAGAATCAATTTATATATCCACCCTGCATAAAAATGCTTCATAGAAACACCTCATTTCAAATGAACAGGTTCATTCTGAATAGAATTTTATACCATTTCAGAGACAGGTAGAATTTCCCTTTACCCATACAGATCAAAAGTAACATTTTTATCACGTCCACGGTCAAACTAAATGCTGTGTGCATTATCTGGTGAGGCCTTGACGTCATTGCGTCAAGAGGTTATTGCACATTTGTCCTTCACTGGTGTCATTGGTGTCGCTGAAAATGAAATGGGAGGGATTTGGTGTGCGTGAAGCCAGACGGAAACCCTCAGTCACCACTCCTCCAGTTAGCCAGTTGCCATGACTGCTCTATGCATGAGTAGCATGTAAATCCAATCACACCACTGCAACTGCCAACTGCCATGCAAACATCTTTAGAAGAAACAGGCCAAGCAGGGTAGAACTGCTGTGATAGCCACTGAAAGTCCACCATCAGGGTTCAAGGGCTTCAAGTCAACATGGTTAGGTTGGCAAATACAAAGTGAAATTCAGTCTTTATTTGTCCATCAGTCAACCCTGTCGTCCTCCCAGCCTCCCTCCTACACTATCACTCCTACCTGTCCTGTCTGCCATTCTTTAAGTAATTAATTCATTTCACTTTGAATCAGAGCTTCATTGTTATTCCCTGCCTGTGCTCACTCCTCTATTTGCTTGTGTCCCTCCTCACTTGGTCGTGACTAGGCCGCACTGTCATCGCTCATTTTCATTCATGAGCATTATGCTATTGCAGTCCTGTTTTGTCCCGCTTTACATTACACTTATTGAAAATAATTTTTTGCATACATATTTTGGTTCCTCTATCTCAGATGACCAGCAGGTTGTTAGTGCTGTGAAAGCCTGATGGATTAATTACAGACCAGCACGATAAAAGACAAGGTGATCTTGAATGGCTGCCTTTTCCCTTCACCCGTCTTTGGCATCAATCTTTCAGTCAATCATCCTCGGTCCATTGATTTACATCATTATTTCACCCTCCCCCTTTTCTCTGCCAGCCATTTTCATCATCATGCATCTCCCCGCTCTCCTTCCTCCACTGTCCACGTCTTTATTTCATCATTAATGCTTTCCTCTATCGGATGCCGTTACTTCAGTGAAGAGTTAGCTCAGAATTGTGGACATAGGACTTCATTTCAATGTTATTTCTAGTCTGCTATTTAGCAGTGGAGACTGCTGTCTCGGCGACACGGTGGCGCAGTGGTTAGCGCTGCCGCCTCACAGCAAGAAGGTCGTGGGTTCGATTCCGGGGCCCGGGCCTGGGACCTTTCTGTGTGGAGTTTGCATGTTCTCCCCGTGTCTGCGTGGGTTCTCTCCGGGTTCTCCGGCTTCCTCCCACAGTCCAAAAACATGCATGTGAGGTCAATTGAACACATCTAAAATTGTCCATAGGTGTGCATGTGAGTGTGAATGGTTGTTTGTCTCTATGTGGCCCTGCGATGAACTGGCGACTTGTCCAGGGTGTCACCCTGCCTTCGCCCTAAGACAGCTGGGATAGGCTCCAGCAGACCCCCGTGACCCTGAACAGGAATAAGCGGGTATAGAAGATGAATGACTGCTGTCTCACTATCTCAGCAGCAACATAGTCATACTTACTGTTGTTGGTGGTAGATTACGGCAGCGGTGGACTGATATCACTACTGTCTCTTCATTTGTCTACCGCTGTCATTGCTACAGAATGTACAGAATGTGTTCAATTCCAATGTTCAATTCCAAGTCAAAAGGTGTGAAAACTATTCCAAAAAGTTGCTTCACCCACTGATGCTGGATTCTTTTTTTTTTTTTTTTTTAATTTTATTACAATTCAATTAATGAGGGTTGAACATTTTGTCTGGCAGACTGAAACTCACTCAGTGTCTGTATGGGAGATGGAATGAATGAATTTAGTTTTTTTAATAAGCAGATCAGTTTAATAATCAGAATGATTCTTTAATAATATAACAAGATGAGCTCAGCAGCCTGGTAATCAGTCAAACTAGTAAAACTAGTGAGAAACTGAGTGTTTGATGGAATCTTTCACACATGAATGGTTTTTCATGCAAAAAGAGTATCTCAAAAAGGCAATTTGGCTAACCTGTGCCTTTCATTCATTCCCAAGCAATCATTTTAGCACCATAGGGGTGGTGCCAGTAATTTGATGACATTACAGTGACGCACCAACCCTTACATTGGTGAACTCATCAACTGTGGTTTGTACGTGGCAGTTTTATCAGAACTTGGAGATGATTCATGATTCAGAGCCATGAACAACTGACTGGTTCAACAGCAACCACAGGCCCGTGACATCCAACCAGTGTCGAAACTTACATCAGTAAGGAGCAACTCACTGTAACCAACTGCCTCCACTGCATCAGGGTGAGCTTAATGACAACACCCCCAGGCTGTTAGCAGAGTGCGCTAGAGTCAGACCAAATCCCCGAGCAGGAACAGCGCCTGGCCCGCCTCCAACACTGCTTTGTTATGTCCAAATCCAAAGCAAGACTGCACAGTTTTAAAACTGAACCGCTGACTTTGTGCTGTGACTGTGATTACGTTCTGTTTGAATCAGTTACACCTGTCATATAAGCAACAGTGAGGAAAGAGGAAATTATTTCATTCATTTTTCTCACAACATTTCTGCTGGATTCAGGCACACCAAGCTGAACACAGGCATATCCATTATGTGAGCTAATTACAACCACTAGGGGGATGTATAAGGTATTCAATGCCTGCTCGCTAGCAGGGAGCCTAACCACGGAGAACTAATTTTAGGACATTCACACAATGCGTTTGATAGGGAAGTCAAATATAAACAGCTTTCATTTCACTCTCTGATTTTGTCATGCTTGTAAACACCTACATTTATTTTACCACGCCTGTCCTGTTTCTCAACACAGGGGATGAAACCAGTCATTTCATCACACATGCACACATTTACATCCTGGCTTTAACTGGCAAGTTATAACGAGAGTGTTTGTTTATTGTCCAATGTGCATGTACTGTATCTTTTGACTACAACTCAACTGAACACTGAATCTAATTCTAAATCAATATCTATCTGTATCTATCACATTCAAACATTTTTTGTCATTGCACACACTTTGTGTTTCACTCTTAGTATTTTGAGTGTTTTTTTTTTTATTCTGTTTTTAGAACAAAAAGTATTCTGTTTTTAGTCAAGAACTACTTCAAACAAAAATCTTGTTTTGTGCGCATAATGACAAAAAACAATCTTGAATCTTGGATCTTGAAATTCAAATCAGTTTACCCTTGGCCCAGGGTCCATCTTTTTACAAAGTGCCAAAGAAATCAGTTGTTTTTATACGGGTGACGATGAAACCGCGGAAGCAACAGGCCAAGCGACTGCATGAGAAAAATGTAGCTGAAAGGGAGCACTCAAAGCAGCACTGCGCTTTGCTGACGGGCAATTTGGTAACCTAATGTGAAAGACTATAGAGCTCATATTTGAAGAAAGCGGTTCATTGGGGAGTTGAACGCTGCAGATCGGAGCCTGCAGCAAAGTGGATTCTACAAAATAAAATGGACCATCCATGCAGCATGTTGTATGTGTGTCTTTTCCAAATTAGAATTCCATTTGTGCATGCCATCAGTCGTGTTTTTTTTTTGTTTTTTGTTTTTTTTTTCCTGGCAGAAATAATTAGTTGCCCACACACAATTCATTAAATAAACTGCTTGCAAGCAAGGCGCCACAGAAAGCTGCGCCTATTACAAGCTTGAAGTGAAGCTGACCTCAGCATTCTAAACAAACTGAACTCCAAATCCCAAGCCCTCAGCTTAATAAGTGGACTGAGAATATTAGTAATAAGACACAAGCTGGATCTTCGGGGGCGTGAGTTGTGGGCTCAGGGCTGCATGCTGATTCTTTGTTGGTTTTAACGTGTGAATTTTCACTGACAGACGTCTTTCTTCTCAGCACTTCAGTTTCTCTTGATACAATTTAAGCCATTGCAGGTTTGAGAGGCTTCAAATTGCAGTAATGTTGCTTAAAGACCACCGTGTCTTTATTCAGTATCAACTGCCGTGTACTTTAATGACAGTCATTGTTTTAACTATGAGGATCCACAAAGCGATGGCCCGGCTTTTGTTGCAGAAAACATTTGACCATTTGGTGCAAAATGGCAACCTCTTCTATTCCAATGTGCCTCATTGGAAACAGCATCTTATCCACAAAGACTTTGCGCAAGGGCGTGGATATCAGAGCAGAGTTTCCTTTTTGAAACCAGACAAATGGAAACTACACTGAGGTTCAGGTGCTGGGATGGTCCTTGCAGCATGACCAACCACATATTCATATTTAATGATAGGATGCAAACTGCAGCCAAGTTACCAGACCGCAATTTGCGCTCCTGACTCTTCAGGTGCTGAATTTCTGGGTGTTTCTTCAATCTGCATATCATGAGGGCAAAAACCTTTATGGATACGAGGCTGAAGTAGCAGAGATGCAACATCATCGCAAAAAAACTGTTATCATTTACTGCAGTGGTCCATTCTTTGAGTATCTGGCCCTTAGCCCCATATTACACCAACTTTCTTTACTTTTCATCACAGGCTCCAGTGGAACACTGGTAAAGTGAATTTGTTATGGGGCTTTTTTCTTCTTTCCTTGAGAATTTCTTCTCCCTTACACTCCTGGAGTCTTTAGAAATGTCTATGGTTGAAATGAGACAGCAGTTTCACGAAGAGAATAACAAATCAGAACAGCCGGCAGACTTCATTCATCACCGACTTTGGCACTTCATTCAAACTCAACTTATACTGATCATTTCTGGCATGAGGGTAAAACAAATGTGGAAGAGAAAAACAAAGGATTGCGGCTTTGACAGACGATAGGAGGTTCATTTCTTATTTGGAACACAGCGCAAAAAAAAAAAAAAAAAGCACATTATTGTAGTGCATTCATACATAATAAATGTTTTAGTTAACCTGCTGTTAACCTGCAGAATGACTCAACTGTCAGCTGGAACAGTGATTTGACAAGTCAATGCTGAGGAGAAATTAGAAGGGCAAGGGCGCAGAAGCAAAGAAAGACGGGTGGCAATGACACTGAAAGAAAAGCTCGACTAATTAGCTGGAAAACTGTGGCAAACTCACTTAAATTTGTATGCTTTGAGCAACTGTGGCTCAGACCTGAAAATGCCCCTGAAATAAACCCAAAGATGTTTCATTTCATGGAGAAGACGGAGAGCCGCCCACAACAATTGAAGTAAGAGTGATGGAAGAAGCAGCGGTCATGAGTGGATCTGTTAAAACATGTGTCCAAATATCACTGGATCTAGAGAGGGACAGCAGGAGGCCGGCAGCAGACATCTGTTCACACACACACACACACACACACACACACACACACACACACACACACACACACAGGAAGATGGGCAGAGAGAGAGACAGTGGTTGACAAGTCAAATTGGGTTCCTGTGGATATAAACCCACAGCTTCAGATACATCCCTCCAAACACACACACACACACACACACACGGAACCCCCCCGCCTCTGTTTGACAGAGTGCATCTGACAGGTCAAAGCCTTCCCTGCATGTGTGAGTGATTGCATTAGTCATTCCATGGCCAGTGGTGGCAGCAATAACGAATGCACTGGGTTGTTCATGTGGGTATCTTTAGTTGTGACATCACAAAGGGCCGATTACCAAAGCTGTGTGTTTTTGCACACACACTTTCTGAAAAGTGTTTTGCACACTGCTCTGTGTGTATCTGTGCTCTACAGCTTGTGCTTCTCCGTTGGGGTGCACATGGAAAGTGAGTGACAAAGTCGTCCGGCAGGTAACTTAAATCCAAAACTGGAGCACCTGCTCGGTGGCAGTTCTGTTAATGAACTCGTTTGGACTGTGTATTTCAAACTTGACACATGGCAGCCTCTCCTCATAAAAATGCTTCCAGTCTCGCATCTGCAGTGTCAAAGAAAGTCCTTCCCCCGAACAATTTTATGACTGACAAACCCAATTTCCTTGTAGGAAGCTTTAAAAAGATTTATTTAAACTAGGCGACGAAACATCACGTCTGCCACCTGGCTTTGGCAAAGCCAATATTTAATTCTGAACTAAGGACATGTTTTCTGTTATTTCGTTCAAACCCAAAGCGCAAAGGCTGTACAGAGATCGAAACAGAGGGATAATTTTGTTAGAAATACAACAAAACAAATACCTCACCTCTCCCTGCAGGGAAACTAAGATATACAACTCCAGAGGCAGAAGAATGTGACATGATTGAGCCGGCTGCCTTTCAACACCAGGTCCTCTGTGGGACGGGGTGAAAGATATACAGACTGGAAAAAATGGGTAAAGGAAGCAGAAGACAGTAGGAAACGATAACGAAAAGGTACAACGCATATCTATTGTGGTGTTGAGTCATAATGGAGCAGTTGGACCACACTGAGGAGAGATGTTGAGAGAGAAATCAATTGTGGTGAAGTGCTGGAAGAGGAAGCTGAACAGTCCATGTTCCCATTGGAACATATTTTGTTTGTTCTTTCAAAAAACGAATATTGTTACAGTTGCACTGGCAAATGTTGTAGTGGTTGTTAAAAAGCCCAAGGCTTTTTCATCCGACCAATACCGAGCCCACCAGCGCCTGGAAGGACTGATAACCACTGACCGCCTCGAAAGTAGAGACCCGCGCCTTGGGACAAGAAATAGGCGATTGGCAAAAGAAAATACACGATAGAGTCGTTAAAATCTGCTACATTTCTGAATCAACAAAGCTCCAGGCAAGATTTGGCAAAACATGTTGCAAAATAACAAACTAGTTCCTTTAAACAGCAGCAACGCAATGTATCCTTTACCAACTGTAGAGTCTATAATCATAGTGTGAATATGGTTTTTCAGTTCATCAATGTTGACCCTTAGCCGTACAAAAATAGTATTTAAATTAGTCTACATCAAGTTGTGACATTTTCTGCATTAAAATACATCCATGCACTATATATATGCTATATTTTTTCAGAAAATTTTGACATGACGGTTTCATTAAATCTGCCACCCTTTATTGTAACAATAGTAAAAAGTAAAAAAGAAATGCAAACCTAAGGTTGATGTTTTGCTAATAAAATCTGAAATTCTGATGCATTTTCCTGGCAAGAAAATAAATCTAATTACATCATGAACAGAGTGGGTACAAATAGTCATAGCAATGATGCCAAATGTGAAGCACCTTATTAGTTCATAGTCAATGTATCTAACATTCTTTATTCCATCTTGCTGCGGCTGAGATCTCTGCAAAGAAGCACTGCACTGGTTCCCAGAGAGACATTTGTCTTTGCAACCACCTCGAATGATGTTGTTCAATAAGTATTTCAATCCTTTATATTTCCCATCTTTTTCTTTGATTGCTTGCCCTTGGCATTCTCACAGTCACTCGGTTCCCCCACCATCTGTTGTTCTCTCACTTGCACTGATTGGCCTTGTGTGTTTTTGTGAGCTGGATTCCGAAAAAGTCATTTATATGACTCTGATTTGCAGTTTACAACACAAATCACATGAGACATATCTACTCAGAGAGACGTGTGCTGCCTAAAACCCCAGTTTTGCTGCATGTTCCTCTATTTCGTCTACATATTCCCATGCAATCATTCATTCATTCATCTTCTACACCCGCTTATTCCTATTCAGGGTCACGGGGGTCTGCTGGAGCCTCTCCCAGCTGTCTTAGGGCGAAGGCAGGGTGACACCCTGGACAAGTCGCCAGTTCATCGCAGGGCCACATAGAAACAAACAACCACTCACACTCACATGCACACCTACCTGACATGCATGTTTTTGGAGTGTGGGAGGAAGCCGGAGAACCCGGAGAGATCCCACGCAGACACAGGGAGAACATGCAAACTCCACACAGAAAGGTCCCAGGCCCGGGCCCCGGAGTCGAACCCACGACCTTCTTGCTGTGAGGCCCCATGCAATCAATGTAAACATAATGTTTTTATTTAGGTATTATTCAGTCACACATGCAAATTGTAGGACGAGGCGTCTACTGATGGAATGGAAGCTTAACTGTTTGTTCATTATGAAGTTCTCACTGAAAACACATGCTTGAGAAAGCCTCCTCGCTCTATTCCATAAAAACTTCAAGTACCTGTGAACACAAATGTCCATTTAGCCAATCACATGATAGATTCTCAATGTATTTAGGTATACATGTGTCATGGAAACTTGCTGAAGTTCATCATGAGCCTCAGAATGGAGCAGGACAGGGGTTTAGGTGACTTTGAACGTGGCCTGGTGGTCTGTGCAGAGAATGGTCCAAAAAAAGAGAAAATATCCAGTGAGCAGCAGCTGAATGTAGTTTTACATAATTGGTGAAATTTCAATTTGGGACAAAGTATCCCTTTAAAGCCACGGTTGAGTTACTTTTCCTGCATCTTGAGAGCAAGATGGACATGAGTTACACCAGAAACCACCAGTTGGCCACTCATCAGAAAAGCAACTCTGACCTGTCTTCACAAATCAACTGAACTGATGCCAGCACATTTTCAAAGAGTGGGCGGAAGAGCTGAACTGTTGCTCGTGTTTCTTCCTGATACTGTCTGAGCTGTTTGCTTTGCACCGGCCCACAGCCAGACGGGAAGGGAATCTGACGCAGGAATATGAACCTGCTCTCCTTTCTTGGACTCACTTAATTCACATTAAACTTTCAGAGAGTCTCAATGTTTTACATATACGTTCCAGTCAGGACGGCGTTTGATTCAAGCCTTTAATCCACCTTTGTTTGCTGTGTCAAAGCTGAAAACTGAGGTCTGATCTGTATGTTTCCCTTCTTGTGAGTCGAAGAGCTGCACACTTTTTCACTGGCCAGACGTTCATCTGCAACCCAGCAGCTACTTCACGGCGGTTACTGTCCGAAAGAAGCACTTTTTTTAATTAGGCTTTTAAATCTCAGTGCTGCACCAACACAGTATCACTGATTTCTTGCGTTAGTTATTTATTTACTAAACTGCAGAGCCACTCACAGTGCAAATGCTAATTACATTGTGAGACATACTGAGAAGGGGCTGGTCTTTTCCAATAAATCTGTGAATGAGAACGTGCGCTAGAGTGACATCATCTGAAGCTATGCAGTCTTGATGGATGGAGGATTTTTATTGAACTTGAATACCGCTGCTACAAGCCTGCAGGATTGGCTCAGGTCTTTGCGCCTTGATCCAAACTCCCTCTAAATGAGTGTGAGTGTGCGTGTGTGTATTTGTGTGAGTGTGCGTGTTAGGGAGAGAGAAAGGAGAGAAAACCTCAGAAAGGGAGGTTCCAAGGAGTTGTGAAGTTGACAAAGTGACAAGCGGAAGAGCATTCTAGCTGGTAAAGTGCGCTTGGACGCACATAGGAGTCAGAGTGCGGATGTGTGTGTCAAACTGTCAAACTGGAGGCGAGCAGACGAATCCCCACAGTGAATCAGCATCAAAGGGGGGGGTCTACCCGGGGATGCTACTCGAGAGAGGGAGGGTCTAACGTGGCAGCTCCATCAGATGCCATCACACTGAGAACGTCACCACCACAGGAGAACTGGACAGAATACAGATGAAGAGAGGCTGCAGGGAGGAAGAGGGGGGAAAATAAGACAAAGACGAGGGGATAAAGAAGGGAACGAGACACTGGAAAATGTGCAGCAGTCGAAAGAGTGGTCAGTTGGGGGGTGGGGCGGGGGCAGCAGCAAGCAGGCAGCAAGTGATGATATGTGAAGGAATGAAGGAGAAAAGAGGGAGGGCAGCTGGGAATACAAAAGGATTTCAAAAGGATGTGGAAGAATAGAGTCACGTTGCTAAAGGAAATGCAGGCATAGGATTGGGAAGGGTGACAGGGAGGATTGTGAACGGAAAGTATACGGAAGGGCTGATTTCATCCAGAGGGAACAACCAAGGGATGTGAGAACTATGAATCCGATGAGGAAGACAACTAAAATGAAGGGATGAGGGGAATTAAGGCGGGAGATATAAGCGGGATAAGAAAAGGATTGTGGGAGAAGCATGGATGAGAGGAAACCATCCGATGCTGCTCATTTCAGAGCATATGTAAAGAATAACGTACAAGTAGAAAACATGGAGCGAAACAGATGTGGGAATATGCAGAGGGATGGAATCAGCTGACATTTGCAATGACAGCGGATAGAAGACTGGGACAAAAGCGAGCATGACGGAAGATTTGTTCCAAATCAATTTCTCTTAGGGTGAGTGTACAGTGTTGTTAGGGTTGGGTGAGCTTGCAAGAGAGTGTAATAGTACTCAGAACTATGAGAAACTATCCATTGGTCCATTCAAATGGTGAACTAAACAAATAAATGACTGTAATTGTGTGTCAATGCATGTTAGCACACTCACAGGTGTGCTGCACCAAAGCACAGTGCCTTTAGCCCAGGCATGGGCAAACTATGGCCCGGGGGCCACGTGCAGCCCGTGAAGCTTTCTATTCCGACCCACCCAAACTTGAAGAAATGATATTAATAGTAAGTAAGTCATAAAATAGCTGCTTTTGAAAGTCATTTCAATAAAGAGCTAAACACCGTGGGGCTTCAAAGACACTGATTTTGTTGTAACTTTGCTTTGGTTCATTTTCAATTGACCTTAACGCAACACATTTTCAACATATCCCATGATATTTTTTCCTCCTATGAGATGGCTCACCAAAACACTCCATCCATCTGCTGCTGCTCCGGCCCCTCTGTCAGATTCTACAACCCATTGTGGCCCCACCAGTCAATGAGTTTGCCCAGCCCAGGTTTAGCCCGCTACCAGAAATGTGTGTGCATCTGAAACACAGGTAGCGAGCTCACCTGCCAGCCAGGGATCAATGAGTGAAGGTTGGAGACTGAAGGGGAACAAGAAGAAACAGCAGAGGAAGGTCGAGCGGAAGTAAAACACCGAGCGCAGAGACAGAAAATAAAGGAACCGAAGAGACCAAGAAGATGAGACATAAAGGAAGAAATAAGGTGCACTATATTCATAAAAAGAGGAGAGAGAAACTGCGAGGAAGGTGAAAGAGTGTAAAATGAATTGCTCCCGGGAGGTTTTGCGGAGGCTGGAGGGATTTATTCCAAAGTTGAAGGAAAAAAATAAATCCGGGTTTTACATGATTAACGTTCCTCTGAGCCTGAAGGTGAGCAAACATAATCGTATTGTCTGACTCACATGCTAATCACACCAAACGAGCCATAACCAGGAAGAAAGAGATAAAAAAAAAAAAAAAAAGTTTTTAGAGTTTTGTGCCGTTGTTTTTCCTTCACCGTTTTTTTTTTTTTTTTTAATCTTAGAATTAAATATTACAGATCTTACATGTTTACAGTGTATTTGAGCGCATGTGCGTGCTCACTCATTTATATTTTAAGCCCTGGCAACAACTAGACAAGTGGCATCGTGGGGAATATTAAGAACTCTCAGTGGTGCGTCACACACACACACACACACACACACACGTATAAGGGGGCAGACAAGTGTGAAGCTTGTACTTTGATCTCCGTAGGAAGCCTGACAATGCATACAAGGAAAGTTGGGCAGAAAATAAAAAAAAATACTAAATGTGTTCATCAAGTCAACCATGGCAGAAGCAAGACCAACATTTCAGCATATTTGTCTGTGTGCACGGGCACGTGGGAGCTTCCAACCTGTTTAGTTTGTTCAGCGCCAGACAGTCCTCCAGGAAACCTGCTGCTGAGGGCACTGGGTTGTGTCAATTCAAAATGAGTGAAATTAATATTTAGGTTTTGCGCAATTCTAGGGGTCATGGAAACGCAGTGAATCCAAACACAACGATGGACCTTGTGGTCCAAAGATGATTTTTCTTTCTTTCCCAAATCATAAACCTGTATTCCCAGTTGTACAGCCGTGTTTCCGCATCAGGGTCGTCTCATCACTGTAATGAGCAGAGACGCAGCTGAGACCCAATCGGACGCACTAGCTTTGGGTTCTGCGGCTGGCTGTGGTAGCCACTCTAATAAAATGTTAGGGCGGCCAATAAAGAAGAAGCAATAACACGTGAAGAATTTTGATAATCAGCCTTGGAATGTGATCACATATTTCATATTTTGTTTTTTATGAGACAAAGTAAATTGCAAACTGCCTGAATGTACAAGGCTAGAGTGGACGGAAGTGGACTTTAATTAAACAATAACTCATCATTAAGTACATCATTGCGTGTTGACTATACTTTAATCAATTTGACTTATAATAAGGTATAGAGTAGGCAGTGTATTGCAAAATAAAAGAGCCACCAGGAAAAATAATCAATTGGTCAGCATCTCTTTGCTCTTGAATATTTTTTATTTACTCCTTGTTGTTATTGGTCTATATGAAGCAATCTTACCCCCTGCTAGACAGCCCATTACTTTTGTTCATTAAGTCTTTATGACTAAAAATGTCATACGATCATGGTTAGTTAACTTGTTCTTTAATAACCAATTATGGCCACCGCTCTTGCATCTGGACACTTTAGCATCAGGCTGATGAGTTTAGTAGCGACATAGCAAAGACAAGTTGACTTTTCCACACCAAGACACCATCAATAATGAAATAATTATTGAAACTTGCTATTAACAGAGTTATCTAAATGCATAGAGAGATAAAATGTACACAGTCCAACTGCGTATGACTGTGTTCAGACCAGCCATGAAGCAACATCTTGACACAAGTAGGGTCCCACCTTGGATTTGTATATCCAGCCATTATTAACAGTTCAGAATGATCAATGGGCATGAAATCCAAACATTTTCATTGATTAGATAAAATGTAATCAGTAATTTAACAATGACAACAGTTTTTTGAACAAGTTTATCGTCTCTCTCATTATGAATTATGTTAAACAAGATGTTGAAACCTCCCTGACTCAAACATCGGACTCAGTCAACTGACGTCGCAACACTCAAATGAATCACATGACTAGAATTGTGAAGTATGCTGCAGGTGGGGGGTAGACAAAGCAATTTTAAGTAGTTACAAAGGCATCAGAATGTTTGTAGACTACAGAGTCCTTACTCCTCAGAAAAGGGACAGTTGATGATACAAAAGAATAATTCTGTGAAATATTCAACTTAGCCTGAGTTGCTATCTGAGCCAAGTGCTGCATTAACATAAGTCTGCTGGGTGAGAAATTCACCAGGATTTTCAAGACAACTTAAAACAGGGTGCCAGTTAAATACCCAAACGCTCACCATGCCCATCTGTCCATGGTGAGCCAGGAGTGAGATGAGATTGACAGGCGTATGTGTGATATGAATACATTCTCTGTACCCTCACCTGTCTTGAGGGTATTGTCCAATAGATCTACACTTCAAATACTTTTTGACTTTTGACACCATCTCACTTTAATATTTTCTTCAATGTTCTGAAAGGCTTCGACAAACATACACAATGGTCCTCATCGCCACAGGCCTCCCTTGTTTATCCCCATCACATCTGTCTCCAGTCACAGTCCTCAAGGTATCAAGCAGGACAGGAAGAGAAAAGTGCATCTGTTTAAACATGGAGTGGCGATGCTGGGAAGAGGAAATCTACCAGGAGCCATATGGGATGAAATTCTCACTTTACTTCACACCTACTGGAGGGATTAAATGGTAAATCGGCGTAAAGGGAGAATATAAAACACAAGGATGCATCGTGACTACAAGAAACACAAACACACACAAACGCATATATTTGTTCCAATTCTATATGTGTGCATATAAACGCTATCAGTCAAATGTTTGGACACACCTACGTTTTATTTTATCTTAAAAACTTTCTACACTGTAGAAAGACTCACAATACATCAATTGTATGAGCAAGATATATGTAATTATGTAGCAAAGAAAAACACATCCAATAACTCTAAATATGATTTTTATGAAAGGTGGCTATTTTGAAGGATTTCAATATAAAATGTGTTTGAGTTGTTTGAAACTTTTATTGTTTCCTACATCATTCAATGTGTGTTCATACGTAGTTTTGATGCCTTCAGTGAGAAATTACAATGTCAATAGTCATGAGAATGAAGGAAAAGACATTCAATTCATAGGGTGAGTCCACACATTTGAACGTTCCTGACGCAGTCTTTCCAGAGTTCAACAGCGTCGTCACCTCCGCTGCTTCGATGGCTTCCACAAAGTAGCAGCTGGCCATGAGTAACACTCCAGACTGGAGGGAGAGAGACGCTATGAAGGCTCTTCTTGTTAGCCGCTGTGGTGCTACGGAAGCTCTCGTGTCCCCTGGCTTGCACGGGACAGCCGCAGGCCTAGCTTGGAATCGTATAATAATGTGTCTGGGCTCTGACAGCTTATAAAACCCACTGTACACTTTGCTCAAGCAACAACTGGCACTGGTGTTTATGTAACACTTGCAGAATCTACTATCTACTGGTGCTTTTTGACAATTGATAAAGCATTGCAGCCCCACTGCAGTCTGAGATGAAAAATAAAGATCTAAAAATGGGGATAATATGGGCCACAGTGTAAATACTGTTTACCAGAATAAATGTGAATAATTATTGAGTGGGATGAGTGAGAGGCAGGTCTGTTTCAAACCAAAGTTGACCTTCAGAAACCTTTTTTGTCTTCACCCTTGACAGTCATTCACCTCATAATTGCACTCAAGTGCGCTCCCTGTTCCCACCTTGTTCTACAGGTTCACGCCATTAGACTTCCCAAGGTGCCGTCACGGCAAAAAGTGTCAACTCAGTGAAGGTCTGCGACGACTCTGCTCTGCTGAAGTTGAAGGTCTCCAAGGCGCTGAGAGACCCTTTTAAACTGCCGCAAACATTCAGTCACAACTATTCAGATTCATTTAAGAGCACTATGCTGACGCAGAAGTGCATAGCTTGAGATTACTTTAAAAGATGGAGCGGACTCTGGATAAAAGACAAGTTTAAAAAAGTAGAAGGGTCAAGGCAGAGCTGCAAAGATTTCAAAAGCTTTTTCTCTGCTCCTACACAAAAAACAAAAATAACTAAACAAAAAAACAACTGGTGAAGACAGCCTTCTGATGTGCAAGCTTGGAACCAACAGTTTTTTTGTTTGTTTTTTTACCATGCAGTTTTATTTTTGAAGGACATTTTTTTACGTTTGTTTTTTGTTGGTTTTCTTTTTAGCTTTTCAGAAAATAATTTGCTGTTGGAGCTCATACTGCAAGTCACTAAGCTACATCTCTATTAAGTCAACAGTCCTTTTAGGATCACATTAAAAATGGAGAGAAAAATAAAGAGAAAAAGAACCTTCCGTCTATCACATGAAAACCAGACCAATCAGATATTACTCCCTGTGGAACTGGATGTCGACATGGAGGTTTTGTGTTTTTCTTTTTTCTTGCCAAAGCTGTTAGGAAATAAAGAGAAAATCACATCTTCTCTGATGAAAAAAATCCTTTCAGTGGCTTTTTCTGTTCTGCTATTGAAGTGAAAATGCTTCCTGTTTCCAATGAACCTGCTGTTACTGTTGCATTCACACTTTTTCGCAGCAGGCTCACAGTTGCATCCTCTTCATGGTTGTGTCTCTGTTTTTCTTTAGGGCAGCTTTGAGCAGCTTTCTCCTGCTGTCACTCAGCGACAAGTAAACTGATTGATTCCTCAAGAGCAAGACCACCTGGAAATGATTCACTTCTGGCTTTTTTATAGATGGATGCTGCTGCTGCACTGCAAGGTTGGTCACATAAATATTAAATAAAGTTGAAGATACAAGAATAGCATAGAATATAGAATATAATTTGTATTTACTGTAAATGCAGCTCCATATTTGTTGACAAAAAAATCTGTAAGAAAAGAAAAATCGGTGAAAAAAAGTACGTTTGAATATATGTTGAGATGAGAGCGAGAGGCAGTTTAGTAGATGGGAACTCGCTCTTTGGAGAATCCCCAGAGACAGATGGTTGTTCACTGCAACAGTGCTGGATCATTCTATCGCCTTCATCATAACTATCGGATCTTCGGCTTTATAAATCCTTAATTATCATGACAACCCTCCGTAATTCCACTTTCCATCCATTTAGTTCTATCCCAAACACATTAAGCCTATCCCAGGCTTAAATCCCCATCTGGAAGCCATAAATCTACCTCCAACCTCATATTAAATAACTTCAGACAACGTAAAAGCCTTTCTAGCACCACCGTTTATTGTGCCACTGTTTTGTGTTCACACAGCATATCCTCTGCAAGCAGGTTTTTTTTTTTTTTTTTTTTTTTTTTAAAAAAAGGGTTTTACAGCAAAGTGCTAGAGGCACTTTCTATTTTACAAAGGAAGACAAAAGGAGAACGTATGTCCTAAACGTTCACTGATCAAAATTTAAGGAACCTCATGATTTTTTTTTTCTTTCTTTCACAAAAGGCCTCTAGGTAGTTTAACTCATTAAATTAAAAGTCAACTTTCTGTGATTTTTTTTTTTAATTTGACAAACTATACTTTTATGGAACCATATGTCTGTTTTTTTTTTTCTTCTTCTTTTGACTGCAAGCAATTCATTATTTTTGACTCACAGAAGACTGTGTGTAAATAGTGTGATTCCTGAAAATGTGGTCGACTTAAATAGTTTTCAGTGTAATTCCCGATACAGGATGGTGGACCATGTCTAAAAGGACAAATTTGTTCATGCTTAAACTGCCATTTTTCCTGCCAGTTATGGATTAAAGCAAAAACAGCACAAGTGACATGCACTGAATCGTCTCTACTCGCGAGTTAATTCAGAACACCTGTTACTTTTTTGTGCATTAAATCTGATTCAAAAACTACTAAACCCACATCAGGGGGAGTGTTGATGTTGGTACCTTCATTGCAAGTTGTTTCGAATGATGCTGCTTCCATATATGTCCGAATGCTACTTAGTGCATGTGAAAAGGCTTTATGGAGCCACACTAGCTCTCTGTATGCTAATAGTATAGTCAAATGCTATATAAAATGTTCAAACAACCATCAACTGAGGGTAGTAATTACAACTCTTTCAGTTTTACATAAATCAACCGTGATGTTACAGATTCTTTTAAATATGTGACCTTGCAAGGCAGCCAGAATACTGAAGATCCAGTTCAGAGATCTCACATATTACACACACATACTTTTTTTTTCAACCAACAAAGCAGTGATAAAAAAAAAACAAACATGCTCCCATTAATAACACAGCATACATAGAATAAACACCAGAAGCAACCACAAACTTGGCAAGAGTTTAATAAAATATGACCTACATGCATGGCGACTAGCAAGCTCTTTGAATGTGTTTTTTGACTGCGTCTCCCATCAGGTTCTTGTTCCAGATTAATATGTGAAATAAAGTCATCAGCATCCCATCAAACATGCAACTGCAGCAGCTTTTACAAATAGATCTCAAATACTATTATATAGTGTTGTACAATTTGCAATCAACTTATGGAACAAATGAAGTGGCGCAATGCTCTCATGGCTGATGCATGGAGTGTTGCACACTTGATTGAATAAGCAGAACGTATGATGTTGTGTTTAAAGAGATGCGTTGATAGGAATGGAGCAATAATCACTGTGCATTCAACACTCCAGAAGAGCACGATGACACGGTCTTCCTTCCACACGATGACAATATTTCTGCCTTTCTGAGGCATGCGCAGCTGGGGAAAATTTACAATTCACGCTCGCACACGACGGCGCATCCTCTCAGCGTGACGAGGACAACGTAATCAAACTGGAGGGGCCCTCGTCTTTATCTCCACTTCCCATTACAAAGGAGGAGAGCGCCGCCACGGCGAGTGATTTGCAGTTGATTAGGTTTGTCTAGCGCCAACCCCACTCGCTGGGGGTTTGCGGCTCTGATTTGAGATGAGTAAGCCCTCGCATTCTACCCCCACCTCTGCCCTACAACAGGTCCCGGGCCTGCGCGGCACATTTGGTCGGGGGCTGCGGCGGTTGTTTCACATGACTGATTGTGGCTGTAATCTCGCAAGTCTCTGCCTGGAAAGACTGAGGCCATTCAGCCAAATGAAATCCTCTTCCCCTGAATGACGGAATCAGGCGCTGCCAGTGTGACTGAGCACACACACACACGTACACACACGTGCACACACACACCCTCGCACACGCATGTTTCTGTATTTGAAAGGTAGAGCTGGAAAAAGTAATCGCACAATGCAAGAGTGCCTTCACACGTCCACAGATCAGGTTTGGGATGAGTTGAAATATACGAGAATAACTTTGGCAGGATTCAAAGAAAATCCTTCTTTTGAGATTATACAAAGAAACCTCGACTTCCATGTTGATGTGGACAGAAAATGTCATTTTTAGCTGTTGAACAATACCAATTCAGGTATGTCCATACCTGAATCGGTCAGTCGGTCTTGCTCTGCAGCAAATCTCCTTCAATCAGGCATGTTTGACATTTCTTTCAGAATTGGTGAAAAATGAACATGCACAATATCCACAAACTGTAGCCGTATAAAAAATAAAATGCTGTTCATGCTGTCGGGTCATTTCATGGGTTCATTCCGAAACAAAGCTTTGTGATGTCTTGCTCAGAGGTGATGATGTGCCAGCACCATCTGTCCAGGTATTACAAGCATTGACCAAACAGACCAGGGGCCTTTGGCAGTAAAAGCCGACTATGGACACAAGCTGATTAAATTAAGTAGAGTTTGAAGCCGGTCCAAGTCAAATACTGAGGCAAGTGCTAATTTCACCCTGATGTGGGTAAACAAACCTTAACCCCCACCCCCAAAACCTGGGATCCAACCAGATTACTGCTGAAATGCATCACACCCACAGGTCCGCAGTGGCATCTCGCCCCAACAATGAGACAGTAGTTGAATCATTTCCGAGTCATGATTTGGGCAACACAACATAAATTGAGGCAAAATATTATATTTTGTAACCTAAATATTATATTTTGTAACCTAAAATATTACATTTTGTAACCTAAAATGTTTCCAGTATTGTAACGGAAGCTGACAGAGGGAGCAGCATTAGCAAAGCTCGAATTGTTCCTGCTTGCCGCCATTGGCTCTGAATGCCGTCTCATTATTTTTTTGCATAGTGTGTGTGTGTGTGTCCTTGCATCTCATTCCATCTTGTAATTGTTAGGAAAATGTTAGGTCTGCCGGGATTTAGAGTTGTACTTGATGTGAAAGTTGAGAAAAACACAAGCAGAGAGTCTCAGCATTTCTCATTCAATCACAAAGTTTGGGTTAAGCTTCCATATCCCTCTGGTGCGAAGCTCATAAAAAGTGAGTTGTGTTAAAACTGCCACTTTTAGCTGCACCCAGGTTCATTTCTAAGTAGATGTTGTTTAAAACGTGTAACTTTATAATCCTCTGCCTCCTTCATCACAACTTACAGTCTTGTATCTCATCTCCCTTTGGAGAGGTTATGGAATTCAAGGTTTGAGTTGATTTGGCATTTCTGTTGGTGGTTGGCAAGTTGGAGGAAACAAGATTTTTGAGGTGAAAAATGCTGCCCAGCTGCCTTGCGAGTTTAAAAGTTATCTGTGTCGCTCCTACAAGCACAATGTTAGCAGCGATGGCACCTGCTACCCCAGAAACATACCAGTCCACCAGTACACACACGTCTGTCGCCTCTTTCACACGGACCCTGCAATGCCTGTCGAAGGAACTGCAGCCTCTTTCCCACTCAACTCAACACACAAATAATAACTTTCATTTCATCACACAGAACACACGCTGCGCTTTACGTTTTGCCACAACAACAACACACAACATCGTCTCATTTAATTCTGCACTTTCACTCACAGACGCACAAACACAAGCCAACATCTATTACTCCAGTGGATTCCATGACTCCATATCTCATCCTCCTCTGGTTATTGGTCGATGCAGTGCAGTTGTTCAAAACAATTCCTGTATCTTTTTTTTTTTATTTTTCTAATTCCACTGCAAGAAAAAACACAGCTGGTCAAGCACAAGGCCAACTGGGCCATTCTGATGAACTCAGGGAATCAAATGAAGGATGGATGGGTGAACGTGGCATTTTCAGAGGCACAACCCAGAGGGAAGCCAGCGTGTTAGACATGTCAGCATGTGAGA